>JAKWJA010002458.1:0-58638 GCA_027704765.1 Solanum habrochaites | reverse complement strand
CTAATATCCATTGAAGTAATTAGACCGTCCTATAGGGGAGTCTTGGGGCCAAGTTATCTAAAGAATGTCCAACTTAGGGTAGGTGGTTGCCTAGGATGACATCTACCAATTGTACAAAGTAGGCATTCCAAAAGGGAAGTCTTGGTAAATTGTTTGGGTTTTCTTCTAATGACTTGTCATTGAGTGGCGGCTTGTTCTTTCGGGGTGAGTAAGTCAAAAAGGGGTAGTCTTGAGGATATATATGGTGTGTAATGAAGGAGTCATATGCGTACTAACTTCATGTCTTACCTCGGTGAGTCTTAGGATAATCCTTAGTTAGGGAAACTCTCACGAAAATAAGTCCATTTCCTCTTTGCTTGGCTTTGGAAGTTCACTCCTTTAAAATTAGGCTAGTTCATTGTAAATGTTTAAAATGAACTCAATATAATATTTTGGAAGTTAACTGTAAATGCTCCTTTTTGTTAAAATTATGGAAATTCTTCTTTAAGTGTTAAATGATTATTCTTATGTTGTTTACTTCTATATTAATGAATGTTTTACTTAAATTGACATGAATATGTGTTTTTACTAAAATATCCCTTTTCACATGTTTTGCATATACCATACTTAGTACATTGTTTTGTACTGACCTCATTCTTTTCTATACTCTATAAGTATAGGTTTGAAAGCAAGATTAAAGTTTAAGAGGAAATCTTTTGATTTGACTCTGTCAAGACAAAGTATATCTTCACATATTCGAGGGCATAGTTCTTAATTCTTTTAGTTTTGTATAAATTCTTATTATGTAGTTTCTTTCAATGTAAAGGGCCGTGTCCATAAGATACTATATTTTGTCTTTAAGTTGGCTTTTGATGATGAGATTCTCTATATATTTATAAAAGATTAGATTTTTATTGAATGTCTTTAAGGTTTTAAATTCTGCACTATATTTCATGTCTTATGTAATGAACGATAGTTAAAGCGCTTGTACGAGACCCCAAAGGGTCAAGTACGTTCGGTCATAACCCAAGAGTTCTCCCTAACTTCTAGGGGGTACATTCGGCTTGTGAAAGACTTTGTATCAGAGCATAAGATTATGGGAAATAGTTTAGGGTCTAAAATTTTCACAAGCCACATCTAGTAGTATCTTGGTCATTTGTGTGAGTCGCATACACATCCATGGACAAGAGGCTATAGGACAATAGAAAGTCACTTTCTTCATTACTTTTGAATTGTTCCATAGATCTTAACTCTGTAAGGCATATCTCTCTTATGTTCCCATGGTCTTGTGCTCTTCTAGGTGTTATTGCTTGGAAAGGAGATGTTTCTAGGTTTTAGGGAGAGAAAAGGTAAGTGATGATGTTATGATGGTGTGGCTACAAGAGTGGATGTGAAGGTACGTTTTAAATTTTGTGATGTGATGCCACTTATGGCTAGGTGTGATTTATGAGATTGCGAGTATTGTTAGGAGAAAGTTTATAGTGATGTGGTTCTAAGCATGGTAAGAATTATATGATTGAATAAAGTGCCTTTGAAAGTAAATGAGTTATCTTGTGATTATGTTAAGTGATGGTAGAAATGCTTTAAGGTGTAAAATTAGGAATGTTGAGAGGATCTGGAGATTTTGTAGGAGTAGAGGGCAGGAATGTTGAGAGAATCTGGAGATTTTGTAGGAGTAGAGGGCAACCCTCTTGTGTGGTTAATGTCTCCTAGTTGTTCTTGTTATTGGGTTGAATTTATTGTTTATGTTTACTTTAAGGAGGAAATATGGTATGAATTCCTATTTAGTAAGTCATGTTCCATGAGATTGAGTTAAGTGGTGTCTAAGAGTTGAATAAGGTGATGTTTAAGAAAGTTTGTTTAGGCTTGAATCCTAAGGGCAAGTATGATTCTTGACTAGTAGAGTTGATGTTTAGTATTGATGTGCATGAGTCGAGGGTAGTGTGAGTTCCTACCTTGTGAGAACTACAGTGGAACTTCGAAGTATAACGCATTGAAGATGGCTTTACCCTAAGTGGGGGAGAATGAGTTTAGTAGAAAAGTAGTTGATATCCTCGTATTTTTTTTTGGTCTTATTCAAGCTTGAGACAAAATCCTTAGTAATTTGGTAATGATTAAAAGTCTTGCATAATAGTATGAGTTGTATTGTGTTGCATATGAAGTTAGATGACTTAAGGTATAATGTTAAGAACAATTAGAAGCTATGTTTGCTAATGATGTGAGTAGAATTGGCAGTGTGTACTAGTGCAAGAGAATGTGCAAGGGTCACTAAGTGGGAGTGGTGGTATGGGGATGATACTATCAATTGCACTTAGTGTACTTACCAGTCTCTTTGGAGTAACTTAGTGTAGTCCCTTCTCTCATATTGTCATGCCTTCTTCTTAAAGTTGCTTGATAGGAGCATTATTAAAATTTTAAGCCTATGACACAGTGAAGTTTTGAGTTCACTTTAAAGGAGTCCATGTTTTGAGAAAATTGCATTTTTCATGAACAATGGTTTCAATGTGTTTATAAATGAAGTTTATGATCATGTTTAATGTTGGAGAATGGAGTTCATCCATAAGTGAATAAATAAAAATGAGATATAATTTGTGAAGTTTGCAGAATTTACTGTCTTACAGTGATGCTCACTATAAAAATCTTCATTTTTGAACAAAAATTGCTTTGTCTTAAATTATAGATTCAATTTGTGCAAAAGTGTTTTTTATGAGTATATTTAAGGTTGAGAAGGTACTTCTTCCATAAGCCAATGATAAGAGAAGATTTTGAAATGCGAGAGTTTTTGTAAAGTGCTTGTGTTTCAAAATGTTTGAAAATGTGAAATTTTCTCCTTTTTCATTGATTCTTTTATTATGAATGTTTTGATCATGATTTTAATGTGTTGTGTTTTTCTAATGGAGTCCTTGATGGTCTTAAATTTTCAGTGTCATTCGAGGATGAATGTTATTCCATGTGGGAGAATGTAACGACCTAAAGGAACTAACGTTAACTATAGTTTTTTGAATATTTATTTAGTGAATTTTAAGTTAAAATGATTTATGTTGATGTTTATAGGCAGTGTGTGAAATATTAAAGTCAAACGTCCAAGAACTTCCATGACGTTCGCAACGTGTGCCTTAGAAAGTGTTCATGTGTCTTGAGGTGTTTGAGTGAGTTTTACGTGTTCATTTTTCTTGAAATTGGTGTGGGATGTTAGTATGACCTATATGACTTAGTTTAGTGGTTTAAGTTTCGGGTATGACCCCAACTAGGACCCACAAGTAGCCCAAGAGAAGAACCCAAACTACCTTGGTAGTGTCCACCAACAAGGGCAAACGACGGCTAGTGGTCCAACAATCGGCCCATCGACTTACCCCTTCGGTTGGACCTGCATGGTGGGAAAGACAGGCCTCAAAGGAGTCTAAGTGTCAAACCATGAGACCTTACCAATGGAACGTTGATGGACAGACGGTCCGTTGGTTTGCATCAATCGATTGTGCTCTCTAAAAAGTTGTAATTTTCTGCCAAGGGTTGGGGTGTTTGGTAAATTCACCCCAAGTATTTTATGAAACATGGAAGATTATTTCAGGGTTCATTAGGTATGTTACAGTGTTTCCAAACCTATAAAACATAATTTTAGACCTCATTTCCTAAAACCCAAAACCCCTCCCTATTAGAAGACTCTCTCAAGTCACCAAGGAAGCTAGAGTCATGAAGGGCTAGGAGCAATGTTGGTGGAGAAGTTCTTCATAAAAATTAATGGGGTTTATTCTATATAATCTTAGTCATCCTTGAGCTCTCTTCCATACAAGGATCCCTTTCGAATAAATATCAAAAAAGAGTTCTTCATCCCTAGATTCTTCTATCTTCAACTCAAAATATGGGTTTTTCATGAAAACATTTTAAATGATTCAAATATGGTGTTTATAATGTTTGTTGGTGATTTTAATATTAAAACTTCAATGAAATCATGTTAAAGGTTTTTATCAAATTGTGGCTTCAGAATTGGGTCACATGAGCATGAATTGTTAGTTTTTGATCTTTGGTTTCTTATGGTTGATATTGTTGTTTAGCTACTGCCCTAAGGGATACATTATGATACAATTTTGAGTTAAATATTATATATGATGGAAGATTGCAATAAAGGGTAAGTTGGTTATGTTTTTTAGGTTTGATTTTGAAATACTCTTAAGTGGTATGGTCCACCTTCTTGGTGGTGGTGTTTACTTGAATCTTATGGATGTGAAGTTACTTTTGCATTTTGAATGAGGTCACGAAGGCATATTATGTAAAGAATGATGGAAAATAAGTTATTCTTGTTAATGTGTCTTTATGAAGCTTGTTATGAAAAGTATGCTAAGGATTATATCTAGATGACTTTTATGATTATTGGAAGTATGTTAAAGTGTGTGATGTGATTAAAGAAGGTCTAAGCATGTGCATAATGAAATTTAAATGAAAGTATGCTTATGTGAAAGGTTTGCTCACATATACACACACTCATACTTCAATGAATCAACAAACATAACTTAAGTCAAAAAGGGGAGTTTTGGGGTGAACTGTAACGACCTGTTTAGTCTTTTGAGCACCAACTTTTATCTGGAAACCCACTGGACCAGAGGTGAGGAGGCCACGACGGGACCGTCACAGGCAAGGCAGACGGACCGTAGTGAGGTGTCGTTTCAAACACTTAGCCAAATCTCTGAAATTGGGTACTGAAAATCGATCTCTGAACGTCGTGAGGATGGCAGGACGGACCTGCAGGCGCGACGGCCGTACAGGCCATCCACTGAAGATTGACTCTCTGTTGCACGCGACGGACAGCAGGACGGACGTCGCAGGTGCGACGCCCGTCACGGGCTACGCAATCCAGTTCGGGTCGATTCTTTACACGTTTTAAAGGACGTTTTTGACTATTCGCTTTAATTATAAAGTTAGAGGGTTAATTTAATAAATCTAATTTCTTGGGGGTAAAAGAGGTAACCTTAAGTTAATTAGTGGGTTATTATTGCCATCTGTCATTCTTAATTATTTAATTAGGGTAAAAGAAAGAGGGTTTGAATAAGAAAAATAGAAGAACAAACACACGAAAGGAAAGAGAGGAGAACGAGTAGAGAGAAGAGAGACTAGAAGATAGCGAGTATTTTGAGAAGATAAGCTTGTGATCACTAATCTTCGGTGGAGGTAGGTTATGGTTTATGTTACGCATATTCGCTAGTGACACTCTTAATAGTACATATTATGTGTTGATAATATTGTAAAACCCTGCTGATGTGCTTAAGTTGTATGCTGCCTGATTATGATTATAAAATTGTGATTGAATTAACAATGCATGATGAAGTTATTGAATCCCGAATCGTTGAAGAACCCTAATTCACTTGATATATTATATATGAGAATGATGATGCCTTAGTATGAAAGAGATGCTTGATAAATTATATAATGAGAATGATGATGCCTTGTGAAAAGAAGGCTTGATGAATTAGGGGATCGGTGCCACGTTCCGTACAAGGATAGAATGAGGATCGAGTGTCACGTTCCGACACCAGGATAGAATATGATCGGGTGCCAAGTTCCGGTACCAGGATAGAATTAGGATCGGAGTGTCACGTTCCGACACCAGGATAGAATATGGATCGGGTGCCACGTTCCGGTACCAGGATAGAGAATATGAGATCGAGTGTCAGTTCGACAATAGGATGGAATATGGATCGGGTGCCTACGTTCCCGGTACCAAGATAGAATGAATATGAGGATCGGAGTGTCACGTTCCGACACCAGGATAGAATATGGATCGGGTGCACGATCCCGGTACCAGGAGAGAATGAGGATCGGAGTGCCACGTTCCGGCACCATGATAGAAATAGAGGATCGGAGGTCACGTACCGACACAAGAGGACGAAAGATAATGAATCTTGAAAGATAATGAATATACTCATATAATGAACTTAATTCCCACATAAGTATGGTATTGAGCTGAGTACCTCATGTGAACTCGGTTGTAGTTATTGATGAATTCATGTTGTTATTGCTACAATGTTGAGTATTGTAGTTGATTTACATTATTATTGATATCATACTGTTCCCTATTTTGAGTTGGCCGATGATATCTACTCAGTCGTGTGGTTGTACTGACCCCATTTTCATGTTTTCCTCCTTTGTTATTTGTGTCATCAGCAACGTTCAGAACTTCAACTCAACAGCAGATCTAGCCAGATCTTCACTTCATCGGAAATTCAGGTGGCTAATGCGTCTAGCTTGGACTGGGTCTCCTTCTTCAAGTCTTGATGCCTTGAAACTTCGGCATGGACTAGCTGAGGCTTTTTAGTTATTTTGTTCTAGACATGTCCTAGTTAAGTAATTTGAGAAAGATGTTTCTGTGTTGATGAACTTCCAGATTTTGGGGATAATAATAATAGTATTGAATTGTTTTTATTAATGAGTTTAAGTCTTCCGCATTTTTCTGTTGATATATCTTGAAATGTTAAGGTTTAGATGGGGGTTCGCTCACATAGAAGGGTAACGTGTGGGTGCAGTCGCGTCCCTGATTTGGGTCGTGACAAACTTGGTATCAAAGCATTAGGTTCGTTGTCTCATCACACAAGAACAGGTCTAGTAGAGTCTTAAAGAAACGGTAGGGGGAGCCTTTACTTTTCCTTGAGAGGCTATAAGACTTTAGGAAAAATTTCACTCTTTCATTCTTCTTTCGTGCTACTACTTGAGTCCAATTGGTATCTGGGCGATACGAATTGGTATCTGACCATCTTACTCTATTTCGCAGATGGGTTAGAACTAGAGCAACGACCGCACCAGCAGCACAACGGAAGACTAAGAAACGACTGAGCCAGCCACTGGGCGGTAGCTCGAGGAAGAGCAACGGCAAGAGGCCGTGGAGAGTTCGTGGGAGACGTCCTCTAGAGGAAGAGGACAAGCACCTAGCCCATCTGATACTAGGGCGGTGACACCTCCACCGACCGAGGAGGTGATAAGAGAGGGGAGGAAGGGGAGAATGAACAAGGCATGAGGGAAATGCCACCCCAACCTACCCCATAGATGATCAACCAGTACGTTGCTTAGTGGGTTATCCGATCAGGGTCAGGCACCTCCAGTGGTTTTTTCTGCACCAACACCTCCGGTTTCAGAGGTACGACATGCGGCTACTATGGCTCCCGCATGGATGCATCATTGGGAATAGGCCACATTTTCCACGTCTGACTACTGGGCCTATTATGACAAATGATCAGCATGAACTTTTCAGTAAGTTCTGTGAAATTAAACCTCCATCTTTAAGGGCGCAGAATCAGGGATGCCTACGATTTCTGGTTGATTGTCATGAGCTATACACAGAGGGTATAGTAGAACGTTTTGGCGTTGAGTTCGTGAGCTATCAGTTTCAAGGGAACGCCAAAATGGGTGGCGGTCACATGTTGAGTGTCAACCAACAGAGGCACCACCTATGACTGGGAATCATTCTCTACTCTGTTTATGGAGAAGTATATCCCAAGGACCTTGAGGATAGAAAAAGGACGATTTCTTGAGTCTAGAACAGGGAGGATGACAGTTAACGCGTATTTTTGAGGCTAAATTTCGCGTACTATCCAGATACGACCCAACTGGTGTCAGTCCACAAGAACGGATTCGCCGTTTTGTGAAGGGGTTGAGGTCAGAGTTGCGGATTTCAGCCTTACAGGTAGCGGCTACGGCAACATCCTTCCAAGAGGTCGTAGACTTTGTGATAGAGGTGGAAGGAGTGAAGCAGACGACTTCACCACGACATCGACATCGGAAAAGGTTTCGAAGGGGAGAGAGTTTAATGGTTGTCTCACTCTAGAGGACAGAGCTCCGAGGTACTAAAAATCGACCAATTCAGTCTTCACTACAGACTGTAGTGTGGGGGTCCACCACAGAACGTCAACAACTACTCCGAGAGACCTATGCATGAACCCCGAGAGTGTTATGGATGTGGGAGGTTGGACACATCAAGAGGTATTGTCAAACCAGAGTTACGAACCCCACCTAGCTAGAGGAGAGGTGGTCATGGTAGAGGCCGCTTTTCTGGAGGACGTGGTGGTCGAGGAATGGTGGTCATCAACAACGGAGAGGTGATGGGCAAAATGGAGCCACTACTACGCAACATGGTAGGGGCAACTGGACAGACAACCGAAGGGCCCATTGTTACGCTTTTCCTGGGAGATCTGAAGCGGAGGCGTCTGATGCTGTTATCACAGGTAATCTTTTGGTTTGTGATTGCATGACATCTGTATTATTTGACCCTGGCTCCACGTTTATATGTATCTTCATCATTTGCTAATGGTCTAAAATTGCATTGTGAATTACTTGACATGCCTATTCGTGTTTTCTACCACCGTGGGTGAGTCTTTGGTAGTTGAAAAGGTACATAGGTCTTGTTTGGTGAACTTTGTGGGGAGCAACATTATGTAGATTTGGTTATTAGAAATGGGTGACTTTGATGTAATTCTGGGTATGACTTGGCTTTCTCCAAATTGCGATTTTGGATTGTAATGCAAAACTGTGACATTGGCAAGCCTGGGACAGATCCGTTAGTGTGGGAGGGTGACTACGCTTCCAATCGGTGCGTATCATCTCATTTCTTCGTGCTAAGAAAATGGTTATAAAGGTGTTTAGCTTTCTTGGCACATACTCAAGGATGACACTAACCCAAGTACCTTCGATTGATCGGTTTCGGTGGTCCGTGAGTTTCTTGATGTATTCCCTGCAGATCTTCCTTGTATTGCCACCCGATAGGGATATGACTTCTGTATCGATCTTAACCGGGCACACCCCCAATTTCTATACCCCCGTATAGAATGGCTCCCGCGAGTTAAGAGAGTTAAAGGCTCAACTTCAAGAGTTGTGGCAAGGGCTTCATTAGACCAAGTGCATCTCCTTGGGGTGCTCCGGTTTTGTTTGTGAAGAAGAAAATGGGAGTTTTGGATGTGCATAGACTACGACAGTTGACAAGGTAACTTTAGAAACAAGTATCCTCTTCCTCGCATTGATGACTTATTCGATCAATTACAAGTGCTTGTGTCTCTCTATGATTACTTGAGATCCGGTTATCATCAATGAAATACGGACAACGGATGTGCCAAAGACTGCGTTTCGAACGAGGTATGGACATTACGAATTTGTGGTGATGTCTTTTGGTTACGAATGCCCCTGCTGCGTTCATGAGTTATGAAAGGGATATTTAAGCCGTATTTGGACCTTTTGTGTACGTATTTATAGATTATACTGGTATAGTTCTAAAAGTAAGAAGGAACATGAGAGCATTTGAGAATGGTATTGGAAACGTGAGGAGAAAAAAGCTTATGCCAGTTCTCTAAGTGCGAGGTTTGGCTAGATGCAGTGTCCTTCTTGGGGCACGTGGTTCTAAGGATGGAGTAATGGTGGATCCTTCTAAGACGAAGTCGTGAAGAATTGGGTAGACCTACTAATGTGTCAGAGATAAGGAGCTTTGTTGGGTTAGCTAGCTACTACCGCCGATTTGTCAAGGATTCTCTTCTATTGCTTCCCAACTGACGAACTTGACTAAGCAAAATGTTCCATTTGTATGGTCGGATGAGTGTGAGGAAAGCTTTCAGAAGCTCAAACTCTGTTGACAACTGCACCAATTCTCACCTGCCAGTGGAGGTAAGAACTTCATGTTTTATTGTGATGCCTCCTATTCGGGTTTGGGTGCAGTGCTAATGCAAGAGAAGAACGTGATTGCTTATGCCTCAAGACAATTAAAAGTGCATGAACGTAACTATCAACCCATGACTTGGAATGGCCGCGGTAGTGTTTGCATTGAAGCAATGGAGACACTATTTATATGGGGTTAAGTGTGTTAGGTCTATACGATCATCGTAGTCTACAGTCAATGTCTTCATCAGAGAGATTTGAATTTGAGACGAGGAGATGGATGGAACTACTGAAGGACTACGAATCACTATTTTGTATCATCCGGGGAAGGCGAATGTTGTGGCAGATGCCCTTGAGTAGAAAGGCGGGAAGCAATGGAAGTCTAGCTCATTTGCAAGCCTCAGACGCCCTTGGCTAAGAGGTTCAGACTCTGCTAACGACTTGATGAGGTTGGAAATAAATGAGAAAGGGAGGATTGTTTGGCTAGTTGGAGTAAAGATCCTTCTTTCTTGACAAGATAAAGGGAAAACAGTTGGATGATGAGAAACTAAGCAAGCCGAGATAAAGTGTTGGCGAGGAGAGGCTAAAGAAGCACAATCGACGAGGAGGTGTGTTGAGGATTACGTGGAAGGGGATTGTGTACCCGCATTGATGATTTGATCAACACTATTCCTGGCAGAAGCTCATAGTTCAAGGTATTCTAACTACATCCGTGCAAACCGAAATGTATCGCGACTAAACACAACACTTTTGGGGAGTAGAAGAAGAGCCAATATTGTTACTTTATTTGCCAAGTGTCCAAAATGTCAACCAAGTGAAATCTGAAATACACCAAAGCCCGGGGAACACTTCACAAGAATGGCCCATTCCGAGTGGAAGTGCGGAGAGATTGCAATGGACTTTTGTGGTTGGTATTCCAAAGACCTGTTGGCAAGTTCGCTCCCCCATTTGGGGTGATTGTGACAGATTAACTAAGTCTTGCTACTTTCATTCCGGTTAAGGTGACTTACAATGCAGAAGAAGTTAGCAAAATCTACTCTCAGAAATCTTCGATTGCAGGGGGTTCCAAGTCCATTATACAGATAGAGGTACGCAGTTTACTTCTATGTTTTGGAAAACATTGCATGCAGAATTGGGTACTAGGTTGACCTTAGTACCGCGTTCATCTCAGACCGATGGTACTAGTCTGAGCGAACGATCAAGTGTTGGGGTATGCTGTCGCTGCATGCGTGATAGGTTTGGTGGCCATTGGGATATCTTCTTACCTGGCAGGTTTTCGTACAATAATAGCTATTCACTCCAGTATTGAATGGCTCCATTTGTAGCATGTATGGGGAGATGTAGATCTCCATTGTTGGTTTTGATGCATTCGAGGTTGACCTTGGGGTACCGATCTTTTGAGGGATCGTTAGAAAAGGTGAAGGGCCATTCAGAAAAGCTTCTAGCGGCGCAAAGGAGACAAAATGAGTATGCAGAGCGAGGTTAGAGACTTGGAGTTCATGGAAGGTGAACAAGTCTTGTTGAAGGTTTCCATGAAAGGGGTGATGCGGTTTGGCAAAGAGGTAAGCTAGTCCAAGGATATGGGACCATTTGAGGTACTAAGCGAATAGGGGAGGTGGCTATGCATTAGACTTGCCGCCAGGGCTGTCAGTAGTGCATCGGTATTTCAGTGGTCCATGTGAAAAGATACCATGGGATGGAAATTACATATCCGTTGGGATTCAGTTTTGCTTGATAGAAATTGTCTTATGAGGAGGAACCGTTGCTATTTTAGATGAGAAGTTCGCAAGTTGAGGTCAAGGGGATTGCATCTATCAAAGTTCAAGGGAATCGACCCGTTGAAGAAGCCACTTGGGAGAAGGAGGCAGATAGCGAGAAAGATACCCACATCATTTACAGATTCAGGTATTTCTTTTCGCCCTTGTTTCCTTCTTGTGATGTTCGGGGACGAACGGAGGTAATTGGTATCTATTGTAACGACCGGTGTAGTGTTTGAGCAAACAGATTTTATTCTGGAAAACTGGCCGGGGTGAGGAGGCCACACGGACCGTCACAGGCACGACGGACCGTCGTGGATGTCTTTTCAAAACACTTAGAAAATCTGAAATTGGGGACTGAAAATGACTCTCTGAACTCGTGACGGAGTGCAGGACGGACCGTCGCGGGCGGCGGCCGTCACAGGCTCCATGAAGAATGACTCTCTGTTGCACGCGACGGACGCAGGACGGACCGTCGCCGGTGCGACGGCCCGTCACGGGCTACGCATCCGAGTTGGGTGGATTTCTTTACACGTTTTAAAGGACGATTTTGACTATTCCTGCTTAATTATAAAGTAGAGGGTAATGTTAATAATCTAATTTTGGGGTTAAAAGAGGTAACCTAAGTTATTAGTGGGTTATTATTGCAATTTTCATTCTTATATATTAATTAGGGTAAAAGAAAGAGGGTTTGAATAAGAAAAATAGAAACAGACAAGACAGAAAGGAAAAGAGAGGAGAACGAGTAGAGAGAGAGAGAGACGAAGAAGGATAGCAAGGATTTTGAGAAGATAGCTTGTTGATCCTAATCTCGGTGGCAGGTAGGTTATGGTTTATGTTACGATATTCGTAGTGAAACTCTTAATAGTGAATATATGTGTTGATAATATTGTAAAACCCTGCTAGTGTGCTTAATTGTATGCTGCATGAATTATGGTATTAAAAATTTTTGATGAATTAACAATGCATTAGTGAAGTTATTGAATCCCGAATCTTGAAAGAACCACTAATTCACTTGATATATTATAAATGAGATGATGATGCGTTAGCATGAAAGAAGGCTTGGATAAATTATATACATGAGAATGAATGAGCCTAGTGTAAAAGAAGGCTGAGGCATTAGGGGACGGTTGCCACGTTTCCGGTACCAGGAGTAGAATGAGGATCGGAGTGTCACGTCGACACCAGATAGAATATGGATCGGGGTCGGCCAATAGATCGTTTCACGCAAGTAACTAGGGCCACTTCCAGAATGAAATGAGGATCGGAGTGTCACGTTCCGACACCAGGATAGAAATATGGTCGGGTGCACATTCCGCGTAGCCAGGATAGAATGACTATGAGGGATCGGAGTGTCCACGTTCACGACCACCCAGGATAGAATATGGATCGGGTGCCACAGTTCCGGTACCAGGAGAATGAAATGAGGATCGTGAGTCGAACCAAGGGGTGCCTCCGGACCAGGATAATGAGAGATGCACTTCGACCGAGAAAGGATAGGAGTGTCCCGTACCGCCACAGAGAGAAGACAAGATAATGAATCTTGCAAAATAATGAATATACTCAATCTAATGAACTAATTCCCAATAAGTATGGTAGTGAGCTTGGTCCTCATGGTGAACTCGGTATATTTTGATGAATTCATGATTTATGTCTGCTACATGTTGAGTATCTGCAGTTGCATTTACATTATTATGATATATTGTTCCCTATTTTTGAGTTGGCCATTATATCTACTCAGTACGTTGTGGTTTAGTACTGACCCCCTACTTTCCAGTGTTTCCTCTGTTGTTATTTGTGTTAGCAGCAACGTTCAGTTCAATTTCAACTCCACAGCAGATCTTAGCCAGTCTCACTTCATCGGAAATTCAGGGTGCAGCTAAGGCGTCTAGCTTGGACTGGGGTGCCTTCTTCAAGTCTTGATGCCTTGAAACTTCCGGCATGGACTAGCTTAGCTTTTTAGTTATTTTGTTTCTTAGACTTCCTAGTTCAGTAATTTGAGATAGATTCTTGTGATGATACTTCCAGATTTTGGGGTATAATATAATCGTAATTGATGTTTTATTATGAGTTAATAGTCTTCGCATATTTTGTGATATATCTTGAAATTGTTAAGGTTTAGATGGGCTCTATAGAAGCGTCTTATTCCACTACCCTACCCTAAGTAAATGTGTTTATAGGATACCTTCATTTCCTTTACTCACATAAAGGTGCACGCCCGTCTCCCCCTTTCAAAATTAGGGGCCCCGACCTAGTGCAAGGGATACTTTGCATCCTATTTCATGCACTACCTCCCTAAGATAATTCTTTTATAAGACTTAGATGTTTAATTGAATTGTGTGGGAGCTCTCTTCCCTGAATAGACCCTGAGAGCATAGACAGGACATTCTTATATTAAACCCTATGATGAGTATCATCACTTCCTCGATTAATGTCTTCTCTTTTCTTTTACCAATATCTTTTTGCCACGACTACACTCGAGGGGCCTATTTTAACTAATATCATTAATTTTTACTATGGGAGAGGTCACTCATTCTCTACTAATGAGAGTACTCCTTTCCTCCATAGGTACTTGGAATACAAGCTCAACTCACATGTGTAAACACCTCTTCTCTTCATATCTCTGTTTCTATGAATAACATGCCAACTCGGATTCTCACTTATATACTATTCCTTTAAGATAACTAGTGAACACCCACATCTTAACCATGAAAGGGGAATTCATGTCTAACCTATATTCTAAAAATCTCCGAGGTCTTTGAGGATTTTCTACTAAATACTTCATCTCAACGCCGATCCCTCTCTTCTGTCCCGCCACCCGCCCCCCCCAGTCCCTTTTTCGCAGCCCCCGTCTCTCTCCTTCTTTTCCCACTGTCAAAAATGAAAGACGTGTCTTAAATCCTAACATAAGTGTAATGAGTTGTACACAATTTTTTAAGGCCTATGTTAATAAGTATAGGTCATTTGGGAATTTTAGAAACCATATCGTCCAAAAGCCATGTATATTCGTGGAAATTCTTGGAAGGAGTTACTACTTTGGCGGGGGACGTGACCCTTCCTTACTATTTGACTTCTTTTGAAGTCAAAAATTATGAAAATTGGTGGAAGATTATCTAACATATGTTTAATTTGATTCATGGTTGAAAATTGTGGGTACGATTCCCTAAGGAAAAACCAAGGGCCCTTTAAGAGGACCCTTGCACGTTGGATTCAACTCTACCTCGGCAATGTGTAACCAAGAGATGCAATCAACATTACGTGTGTGGATCGAAGGGGCATCATTTCCAACCGTGAACCAACACTTAGAAAATTTTTGGGAGCCCTCCCCTGCATAAGTCTCTGACATGAACCAAGAATGTAAATCACGGAGGAGAGATGGTTCATCGATTAACCAATGATCCGTCGATCACGGTCTCGTCGACGAGGCCTCAATCGGCAATGTTTTAAAAGTTGTTTTTAACTATTAATTAGTGTTTGGTGGTTATGTTCGGGATAATTTACTTTGACTAATTAACGTGTTACACCCCCAAATAAAGCCCCCAACCCCATTAGCCTAATTACAACTCTCAAAACAAAACTCTCTTCCTTCTATCTTCCTTCTCTCTTTATTGCAAGACACCATTGAAAACAAGATAGGGGACGGATTTGGGTGCTCTAAACGTATGATTTCACCATAAATTCTTCATCAAACGTTGAGGTATTGGATGTAATTCACGTTTGAGACCTCTTTCCTCAAAGGATTCCTTCAAACTAACTTCAAAAGTTGAGTTTTCATGTGGGTCTTTCTCAATCTCGAAAATTATGTTATGAATTCGATTTTTATGTTTTATTTTGGATAATATGAATTTAATAACTTTATTCTAGCTTAATTTTGATATATATTTATGGTTTGGTCTTGTTTGTTGAAGATGACCCTCAACCCTTAACCATAGGTTTCATCTTGATATGAATTAGGTATTAATTGGATCAATTGACATGGTTATTGGTTGCATTACTATTAGATGATTTTTTAATATTAATCATAAAAAATTATGGTGATTTTTAGTCTTTCATGGTAGTTCTTGAGAAGATTATCTAGGTTAGGAAGTATGTTGTGAATTGACGTCAGTATCTTGTCTTAAGGTATGATCTAGTATTGAATTATGATATTGTGATTCTTCTAAACATGTTATCATGTTTATTATTGACTTATGATTATTTTTATCTAAAATAGATTGAATTGAGGGTTTATGGTAAGACATTGATTATGAACTATCAAGGAGACTTGGTAAGTCTTATAATCTCTATCATTTACTTCAAATTGTGGTTAATTGCTTCAGAGCTGATGTGGATTGTGATATGCCTTTGTATCAGGATTTATAGGGTTGGTATTGATTTTGGAATTGGAATGTTTGATTTATGATTGTGAGTTGTTGCTTAAGGATTTTAAAATTATTAAAAGGTGAGTGATTTACCTATGAGCTTTAATCATGTAGATGAAAATTAATGTTCTACTAACCTACCTATATGAACTGTAATAAAAAACTATACTCATGCAAGTTTTATTGATCTAATTTATATACTGGCATTCTACAAGGGGTATACCTTATACCAATGGAGATATGATTTTATATATGTCTTAAAGACATTTAAAAAAGGGACTCTAGCTTAGCACCAACCGAGTGACTAGAGTATGAGTGTCCCTTACTACGCAGGGAAGGGAGGAGCACAAAGTACTCTTGAGATTGGAGACTACATGCACTACATAGAAGGGTCCCAACATATCCTCTTATTTCTTGAACTAATAGTTGCCCATGTTTTGCCCCTAGGAATTCTAGCTAGTGGGAATCCAAGTATTTTTATGTTTTGTTAAATGTTTTGGTACTACTTGTCAGTAGTCTGCGTTCCCCTTCCTTTGTAGGGTTTTATGACACCGGATTCCACACTAGATCATGTGGTCTATGACGGTTAGGGCAAGATGTTACAATAAGGTAAAATGAACTAAAAGGGTTGAACACTAAATAAGGTTACCTAAGGGGTCTAGTTTAGTCTAGGTAAGGGTATGGGACTCTATCTTAGTATTCCACTTGTTATCCTTGAGAGGAGTCTTAGGAGGATGTTCTTATGTATGATTATGCTTATAATGCTATATGTCCTGCATATGATGGAATTGCACATTGTTTATATTATATGTTGATTAGTGCACTTATGAATATGTGTTGATTTATATGGTTGAAGAAAGATTAGATGCATACCTAAATGACATGTGATTTGAAGTAGGATGTTAGTCGTAATTCTTGTTGGGTTAAATGATTTGAGTAAGGTTATAGGCCTTTGCTTTGTCATTGAACTTATTGAGTTGATAGAGGTTCATGGGTAATTGTCTTGCTTTGGTTATATTTAAATGTACTCTTATACATGCTTGTTGTTAATATGAGTTGATGTTAGAGTTACTTGGATATGTATTCGGTTATATGATAAGCATGTTGACTTTACTAGTTTTGATGTTGTTGATCTTGTGATTAACATACCTATGACTTAATGAACATGCATTATTGAGTGGTATGGTGTTGTTGAATTTGCATAAAGGTTTTAATTAAAAATGCATACTTTATGAATTTTCCCTTTATTTACCATAATTTCATAGTATGTGTGCATATGGTTTCATACTTAGTACAAGTGGTTTACTAACCCCATTTCTTCCTTTTCCCCAACATTTTAGGTTCCGGTTGTTTTAGTGCATTGAAGGTGACTTGAAGAATGCTTGGATATCTTATTCATCCAAGTGGGGTAGGTCCTCACTTTTCAAGGGCAATGCCACATCTAGCTTATGGAGTTTGATTTTTAGTCAAAGACTTCTTTGATTCTTTCTTTCCATTTAGTATGAAACATTGTATAGACCATGTGAGGACTTTTTACTTGATGTATGGGTTATTCCCAAGTTCTTAATATCTTATTAGATTGTTATGAGATGAGACGACTATTATGACTATTATGTCTATGTTATACATTGTATGTACAAGAATAGGAGACTAAGCAATCTTCCTATGCAAAGGTTCTATGTATACTCTACACATATATGTTATGTGCATATAGAGGTCTATGTAAATCTCCATTTATATGCAATGAATAGTTTGAAATTTTCCACTAAATTCGAACTATGAATGTAATAGTGAAAGCTAGGAGGCTAGTCTTGCTCCTCAAAGAGGATGACTATGCCAGTTACGTATAGGGGGTAACCCAGATATGAAAAACTTGGTATCAGAGCATTAGGTTGGATTATCTTTGACTCAACTCCTCTCTCAACCATGTCTATGTAAGTTCATATTCATAAATAAAAAGCGGGCCACACTTATAGATAGGTACCTACGTGATGCGTAGGAAACTCTCACTTTTTTGAAAATACAATATCGTGCAATTAGAGTATACTTATGGTGGGCTTTTGCATCTGTTACTTTTGTTGTTATTATAAGAAATGAACACTCAAAATAATGCGGAACGAAGTCTTGAAGAGGACATTACCAATGCGGGAGCTCTTCCCTGTGGTGATCAAATTCACTTTCTTAAGGAAGGTAAGAATGATGACCAAGCCCCACTGAATCCTCCTCTTTTTCATGATGAAAATATAAGGGTCAGTCTTCTTCAAATGGCCTAAGACATTACTACTCAGCTATCACACCTTGATTCTGGAACCCGAACATGACTGGAGTTATTAACCACTACGAGGTCACTCACGAGCCTCTTCTTATTTTTCATCACAATTGTACAGTTAAGTTTGCGGAAAATTTCAAAAAAAAATAATTCTTAATGAAGGGTACATATACTTCATATTATTATTGCATAATAGTGATATATTAATAAGCTCAACTAAACAACCATCTATATTAGATTAAACAATCGAAATGAAAGCATCCATAATATAATAATATTTTGCCAAATGCCCTTCATATAAAAGATTAAAACAACTATTTGAAAGGAAACTCTAGGGACAACATCCACTAGATAATCTAATTAATCTATAATCTTAAACGTAGGCATCCTCCAACTCAAGAGAACCTACATAAGTCTGGAGATCGCTAATCCAAACCGTTTCAATGAATATTCAATCTTCTCTAGAACTTGCGCCTATACAATTAGTAATAATATATAAGGTTAGTACACACTTGTACTATGTGTGTGTGTATGTGCATAAACACATAGGGACTATGCATGATCAAGGAAAGCCCTTCATATAGCAACATGTCGTTTCTAGAAATGTTATTCAGCGGTAGGGGTGCTATGTTTGAACAGACTGCGGTGAATGAGTGTCCGATTAGAAGCATAATTGGGCGGGTGCCGCTACCGTCGTATGTAAATATGAACATAGGACCTTGGAATCATGAACATAATTTTGAGAACATACTAAACCAAAAGTGTTTTTATTATTTGCTCTCCTCATTAGGCCGAGAGCTTCACCTGTCCAACCTTATTTTATTTTGTTCATCTTTCTCTTCTTTCTGTTTTGCATGGTTCATGATCACTTTTGATCTCTATGTTTAACTGACAAGTGAAAATGATTCATGTTAGTCCCATACTACAATGAATCGGAGTACACTAATTCAGAAGACTAAGGAATTATTTGACTCCTCTAACTCAAAGTTATACTTCTCATTCCGTTTGGTAAAATTGCGTATGAATATAGTTGTAGCCATCTTATTTGGTTATTATTATTTGAATATAATGATCAGCTTGCAACATATATCTATTCGAATATTGTGTGGCATAAAAACCACTACGTGTTAAACTTCATTCTTATCAACAATAATGATTAATAAGCTCTTACATTACTTAGTTCGCTATGAAGTTACGTTTCGACTTCTTTGCTTTGTTGCTCACAGTTCACTATGAAGTTATGTTTCTACTTCTTTGCTTTGTTGTTCACTTTGAACATGCTACTTTCATTTTTTCTTAATCTCTTAAAGAATTCTTTGGCATTAACAAAAGTAGATCATGCGAGCTAACACGGAATATAGTGTGTCCCCCACAGCGAAAAGAGGTGGTTCACTGGTTAATGTGAATCAAGTCAATGCGTCTACCCCACACCGAAAGTGGTTTCAGTGGCTAATGTTAAACCAAGCGTCAATTGTCTCCCCCACACGAAACAAGTGGGGTATCGCTTCAGTTAACAAATACTTCTTTTAGTCTTTAACCGACATAGATATGGAGTTTAAAACATGAACTCTAGTGCCTGCACCTACAACCGAAAATAGGTGAAATCACTGGCAAAAGGAAACCTACTGATGGACTACTTACAGCTTGTAACCCCTCTTCTGCAAACATTGTTTTAAGACTAGGAGATGTACGGAGACTCTATCCACCTGGGTGGTATCTCATCTCCTGAGGGCTTACGTGTGCTGGCACAGAATCTCATCCTAGTCTATCAATGCTATCTAGATCTCTTTACTTTATACTTTTAGAGTTTACTCACATCGTTTAGTGGAAGATTTGCTTCTAGTTATGAGGTTTTACTTAACTCTATGGATGAATTCTCATCCCTTTCTTTGCTTGATGAATATGAATTTAAGTCTTATATTATCATCATGGTTCAAGTGAGACTTGTTTCACGGACTCTATCACCCTGTTACGTGAGTATTCTTGACATAATTGATTTTGTGTAATTGAGACTTGTCTCACTTCTTTAAACACACTATATTAATTTAATTTCATAACTTAAGGTTTTAGTTATTTCATTACTTACCTTAACATGTTCAATGTTTATAGTTAGTTTTGTACAATTCTTAATGAAAGTTATATCTACTTATACAGTGGTATTATATTCACAAGTTAGTGTGTATAGGGTATGTTGAGACCTGTCCCATTTATTGGAATACCCTATGTTATGAGTTCATTGAGTTAAGATTTGTATGATTATACACATTTTTGAAGATAATATCATGGACATAGTTTCCAATTTGTTGGCATAAATCATAATTTAATTAGATACTTGTGATAGTATTATCACTAGCCAGTTCAATTACTTAATGAATACATTATATTAATATAACATGTTAAACAAGAATTTTTTTTCCTTTCATTAGTCTATGAAACAATTCAATGAACAACTTATAACAATTTCATCTTCTCCAACACAAGTAGGCATTACAACATTCATCATCTCATGTAAATAACACCCTAAATATGTGGATCTAACATATTGATTTCATTCGACATATTAATAACTAAAACATACACATAATGTTCATTTATCACCACATACAATCTTCATACTCGAGATTTACATCATACAAATTATAAGAATCGAAAATCCAGAGAGACTAGGAGATGATGACCATGATTCAGTGGAACCCTCTAGTTTTTCCCGATATTCTTCATTTCCACAATGTTTGAAGCCTCTTGAAAAGAATTGTAGGATAGAAAACCCCTGCCTTATGTTGAATTGTATTCGAATATCACCTTGAACTTTTTCAGCGAAACTTTTAAGACTTCATGAAATCGCCTAAGGAGACTTTTGTTTTCTTGGGTTTCTTTACTGCCTTTCAGTCGTACATTCTTTCTTAGTGAATGATCGTGAGTCCTAGTCATGTAACTGCATAGTTAGAATTTACCTTAGACTAATTAACGTTATTAATAAATTTAATATTTAATTTACTAAAATGCCCCTCCTAAATTTACTAGAATGAGAAGAATCACATGAATTAATTAATAACCAAATCGTGGCAAATTTGCTTAGTGTCGTGGTTTGACGCAATTATAATTAATTAGTTTCTAGTTCAATTATTAGGTAACCTCTGTAATTACAAATACCCCCTATGTTTTTAGGACGCCATAAACAAACCCCTTTGACCAGCCCAAGGGTAGGTCTAGGATGTTTTCTTAGTTAGTTACTACTTCTCTAGTTAAGGTTTCGGTTTGCCATTTAATAATCAAATAATAACTTGTTAATTTAATTAATTAATGACCTTGATAATTAATAGAGTACCCTTAATCACTAGGACATATACTCACCTTTGTGGACCAACTAGGTTGCGGTACTTGATGTTTCTTAGTTATTTACGAGGGTTAGTGTCACCACCCGTTTGAGTCTGGTTTTATCTAGTTAGGTAAGTTAGTTAGGGCCTATAAATTTTTAGGAAGATAATCCACATGGATTGCCCCCCCCCCCCCCCCGCGTGTGTGTCTTCCCCTAACCGCCCTAGCCCCCCTAATCGAATTCTTCCACATGTGTTGCCTGTACTTTCGTAACTAACTATTATGGAAGGTTCATTTGGAATGTTTACTTATTGTTCCAAGTATCCCCACTATGTCCTTGGGAACTCCTTATTCTACATGATCATTTTAAGTGATCATGTGCGATGGTACTAGGCTTCACATTTGGATGCCTAGTACATATTTTATGAAGGTTGGCATATTAATTTTAAATACTTGGGTATACGTCGAAATTGGCTAACACCCTTAAGCCAATATTCTCTAATATGCCCAATATTACTCAATATTGGGCATTGGGATTCCTATGTACCCCAATTCCTATTCTTAAAATTTAATAAACTCTTCATTAGTCGTGTACATTTTTCCGAAATGTTACATTATCCCCCCTAAGGAAAATTCATCCCCGAATGACACTACACATCATTTTAACCAAAGTGGGTATTTTAAAAAAAACACATAAACATACTTGGAAATTTATCTTTGTGAATATCTTATTCAAAAAACAGATACAAAACAACAAAACCAACATTAACGATGAGTAAACAAGAAAATAAAAAAAACTACAACAATCACCACCAAAGATTATCTGAAGCTTTGTATATGAGATTGAGGAACTTCCTTCACAATACTACTTAAAATTAATCCACATCACACTCATGCAACACACAAATCACACAAACGCTATACGAAAACCGCAACATGAATGCAAGCATTAACTCATATTAACTCATATAGTTCTAGTATAAAACACATAGTTATGGACTTAGAACACAAAAATTGCCAAATGCACTAGAATTTAGAGTCTCATTAACGAAATCGGACTAAGGAAGCGTATGTCTAACCTAAAGAATTGAATAAGTGAGTGTAACAGAATCTCATATCGGCCTCGGCCTCGGTCTCCCATGTTGATCCTTAAAGAAAGTAGTGCCTCCATAACACCTTAATAGTGGCAAACTCCTTGTTCCTCAACAGTTTCACTTGGCGATCTAAAATTTCAACGGAAACCTCTTCGTAAGAAAGGTTCTCATCGGCTCCTAACACTTTAGATAACAGCTTGTTGGGTTTAAGATTTGAAACTATTTGGCTTGTTGGATTTGAAACACGCCCTTCCCATTTCAACTCTAACTCATTTGGCAACTGAAACCTTAGTCTACCCTCGTTACCTACTCCCCTGTTCGATGTCTTGGTACAGAGTATGTATAAGCCAAATCCATGACCCAAAACTATACCAGAATCAAGCATGGTTAATTCTATTAGATCAGCATGAGTAACTTTATTGAGAACAATTATTGGGCATTCTCTATATACTCTTTCGGCCCTAACACTATCTCCTATGAAAGTACTTACTAGAAATGGTTCATATTAGATATCAGGAAGCAAGTAAAATTTACTAGCTACTAAAAGAGTAACAGAATACAAGGTAGATCCTGGATCTAATAATGTAAAAATAGGAAAGGAAAAAAATAAGCAAGTTACCAATAACCACATCCACGAACTTCTCTTGTTCCTCTCTTCCTTTCAATGCATAGAGCCGGTTTTTCTTGGGAGGTTCGATTGCAGCAGTGGGATTTGGACGAGGCTGAGTATCTGCCTTGGCGTGATTTTTGTGCATTTGGCAGTCCCTAATCATGTGCCCACTCTAATTGCACCCATAGCATCCATTAAAGCCTACCATGCATTCACCTCCATGCGAACAACAACATTTATCAGACGAATTTCTATCACGCTGGGCATTTCTATCATCGCCCTCCTTGGAATTAGTGTTTTTCGAAGGAGTAGGATTACCTGAGTGCTTGTGACCCTTCTTAAACTTAGGCCTATCCCAAACTCCAAATTAGTTTTTTACAATTGCTAAAAGCGTACAAATTCGAGGGTAGAGATTTCTTGCTCTCGCCTTTCTCCGGTCTCGTCTTTCTTTGGGACTGACTCGCCCTCATGTGTTCCTCCTTTCTTGTGTAGCACCCGCACATACCAACATTTTTTAGATGTAAATGACATAAAATTTAAAAGATCTAGACCGCACGACAAAGAGTAAAAGAAGGAAAGATTCCTAACATCACAAAGTCTCTAAGTCATGAATGTGGTGCACTTCACAACCATAAGTTAGAAACTACGCAATGTGGTTGTGTTAAGACTTAGTTTCCAATTTAACATCATGCACTAATACCAAGTTTTTCACACCCAAATTTTGAAATCCTAATGTGACTCGCGTCGTTAACCACTGAAAGGTCGCAAACAAGCCTCTTCTTAGTTTTCATCACAGTCATCCAGTTAAATTGCGAAAAATTTAAAACTTTTTTATTTTTAATGAAGTATGCATAGACTTGATATGATACTGCATAAAAGTGTTATACTAATAAGCTCAACTAAGCCACCATCTATATTACATTAAACAATCGAAATTAAAGAATCTATAATATAATAAAAGTTTTCCAAACAGCGTTAACACAAAAGCTTAGAATAAAATCCGCTAGCTATGTCTAATGTACTAAATCTAGAATGATAAACGTAGGCATCCTCGATCTCAAGACGACCTACCAAAGTCTGGAGATTATTAATCCAAATTGCTTTAATGAATTTTTAATCTTCTCTAAAACCTGCGCCAATAAAAATATTAATAATATATGGGGTTAATACACACTTGTAAAAAGTATGGGTGTATGCACATAAACACATAAGTACTATGCATGATCAAGGAAAGCCCTTCCTATAGAAACATTTCCTTTCTGAAAAGTTATGTCACTTTACTTTCTTAAATTATTATTTATGATTCATTGTATGAATATGACATGTTCTCATACAATTAAGGCACACAAATCCTTTTCTATATGAACATAGTACCTTGGAATCATAAACATAATTTTAGTAAAACTTAAAAAGAACTTATTATTTTTTCTCCCTTAGGCCGAGAGATCACCTCTCCAGCCTTAGTTTATTTTTCAGTCTTTTTCTTCTTTCTGTTGTGTAGTTCAATTATCTCCATTGATCCTATGTTTTACTTACAAGTGCAATAATTCATTGTAGTCCCATACCTACAATGAATCGAGTAAGTAATTCACAAAACTAAGGAAGTGATTTAACTACTCTACTTGTGAGTTATACTTCTCATTCTTTGTTATATCGCGCATGAATATATTTATAAGCCAATCTTTATTGTCTATGCCTATTAATTTATTATTTGAGATACATAGATCTTGGGACTTATATTCATACTCAAATATTGGCATAAAGAACTAACTTGTTACGACTTCATTCTTATCAATATTAATGATGGACATTCTTAAGCTCTTGCTTTACTTAGTTCACTATGAACTTATGTATCTACTTCAGTGCTCTATTGTTTACTTTGAACATGATACTTTTATTCTTTCTTACTCTCTTAAAGAATTCTTTATCATTAACGCAAGTAGATCATGCGAGCTAACATGAAATCCAGTGTTTCCCCCACACCAAAAAAATGTGGTTGACCGGTTAAGGTGAATAAATTTCTGTGACAACCCACACCGAAAAGGGGGGTTCACCATCTAAGGTGAAACCAAGTAAGTGTCTTCCCCACACCGAAAATAAGGGTTCACTACTGAAGTTAACCAAATACTTTCTTAATCTTTAACTGACATAGATCATGTTAGCTAAACATGAAATCCATTGACTACCCCAAACTGAAAAAAATAAAATCACTGGCCAAAGTGAAACCTACTGCTAGCCTTTTCAGGCTAGTACGCCTATGCTGGCAAACAAAGCTCAAAGACTAGTAGACGTACGGAGACCCTGTTCCACCTAGGAAAATATCTCATCTCATTAGTATTACGTGTGCTGGAACAAGCTCATTGCTAGTCTATCGGTGCTAAGCTCAGATCTATATTACTTCATATCTTTTAGAGTTGACTCACACACTATGGAAGCTTACTTCTAGTTATGAGGTTTACTTAACTCTATGGATGACTGGTCATCCCTTTCTTTGCTTCATGAATATGAACTTACGTCTTACATTATAATCATTGTGCGAATGAGACTTGTCTCATGGATTCTAGCACCCTCTTATGTGAGTATTCTAGGCATATTCGATTAAGTGTAATTGATACTTGTTTCACTTCTTTTAACACTCTATGTTAGGTCGATTTCATAACTTAATCTTTTAGTTATTTCATTACTAACCCTAACTTGTTTAATTTTTATTGGTAGTTTTGTACAATTCTTCATGAAAGTCATAACTTCTTATACAATGTTATTATGTTCACAAGTTCGCGTTGATAGGGTATCTTGAGACTTGTCCCATTTATTTGCATACCGTATATTATGAGTTCATTGAGTTAAGATTAGTATGACTTCACACATTTTGGGAGATAATATCTTGGACATAGTTTTGCTAGCCAATTTGTTGGCATAAATCATAATTTCACTAGATACTTGTGATAGTATTATCACTTACCAATTATATTACTTCATGAATACATTTTATTAATATAGCAGGTTAAACAAGCCAACTTTTTACCTTTGATTAGTCTATGAAACTATTCAATGAACAACTTATAACAATTTCATTTTCTGGAACACAAGTAGGCATTACAACATTAATCATCTCATGTAAATAACACCCTAAGTTTGTGGATCTAACATGAAGGTTTCATTGTACATTTAAATAACTAAAATATACCCATAATAATCAGTTAGAACAACATACAATCAACATGCTCGATATTTACATCATACAAATTACAAGAATCAGAAATCGGGAGAATTAGGGAGATCAACATGTGATTCATTGGGAACAACCCTAGTTTTGATATTCTTAATTTCAAAATGTCTGAAAAGACTCTGGAGGAAGAATTCCACGGGATAAAAACACATCTCTTATGTATAATTGAATCTACAATGATCACCTTGAACTTTCTCACGAAAACTTTGAAGAACTTTTGAAATCGCCTAAGGAGAACTTTTATTTTTCTTGCGTTTCCTTACTGCTTTAAAGTCATGCGTTTCTTAGTGAATGATCGTGAGTATAGATCTAGGAACTGAATATTTAACAATTTAACTTATACTAATTAACTTAATGACCAAATTTATTAGCTAATTTACTAAAACGCCCCTCATAAATTTACTAGAATGAGAAGAACACTTGACTCAACCAAAATCTTTAAATTGCTTAGTGGTCTTGGTTTTGACCAATTTAATTAATTAATTAATTTGATAATTTAATTAATAAGGTAACCTAGGTTAATTACTAAAGTACCCCTAAGTTGTTAGGATCATAACAAACCCTTTTGACCATCGTAGTTAGGTAGTAAGATGTTTTATAGTTAGTTACTTGTCTTGTGTAAGGATTTCGGTTTGACTAGATGTTAATTCAATTAATTTAAGTGACATAGGGTAATTACTAAATTACCCCTAAGTCACTAGGATCATAACAACCCTTTTGACCATCAAAGGTTAGGTACCAGAATGTTTCTTAGTTAGTTACTAGGTAAGTGTCACCCAGTTAGGTTTTACGTTGTCGGGTGCACTAGTTAGTTTGTTTTCTTTAGTACTAGCTTATTTATTTAGTTAGGGTAGTTATTAGGCCTGAGTTGGTTAGAACTCTCATCTCCTCCACATGGATTTGACCCCGCCACATTGGCGCCTCCGTAAACGGTCGACCTAACCACCACCCTTACCGAATTCTTGCTGATGTGCTTGCACGTGTGTTGCATCGTACTTTCCTAACTAATTATTATGGAAGGACCATTTTGAATGTTTATTTATTGTCTCAAGTATATCCACTATGTCCTTGGGCACAACTTAATCTACATTATCATTTTAAGTGATCATGTGCTATGGTACTAGGTTTGACACTTGGATGCCTAGTACATATTGCATAAAGGTTGGAATTTTAATTTTGAAATACTTAGGTATGCATAGAAATTGACCAGCACCCTTATTAAAATATTCTCTAATATTCCCAATATTACTCAATATTGGGCATTGGGATGCCTATGTACCCTATGCCTATTTTTAAAACTTAATAGACTCTTCACTAGTCGTGTACATTTTTCTGGAATGTTACAGAAGCACAAGTCGCTACTTCTCAAGACCAAGCCATGACGGCCCAACCTAACCGTGAGGTTGTTCCCCATATAAATTAACAAGTTGGTAGCATGTCCTCCAGTCTAAGGGATTTCACTCGGATGAATCTTTCTACTTTCTACAGGTCAAGGTTGAACAAGACCCCTAACAGTTTATCGATGAAGTCTACAAAATACTCTTGGCTATGGGGTTCAATACAAGTGAGAAGGCTGAGTTGGCTACTTATCAACACAAGGATGTGGCTCAAGCATGGTACGTCCAATGGAGAGATAGTAGGCAATTAAGGGGTGGTTCAGTGACTTAGGAGATATTAAAAAAGTCTTTTCTTGATAGGTTCTTTACTAGGGAGATGAGGAAAGATAAAGTGGTGGAGTTCATCAACCTTCATCAAGGATGTATTAGTGTTCATGAATACTCCTTCTTTGGTTTCCGATCCTACAGATGAAATGAGCTGCTTTGCAATGGAGGTGTCGGATGATTTGCAAGAGGATTTTCATTCGGATATACTACATGAAAACATGAACATTTCATGTCTTATGATGCATGAATATCAAGTTGAAGAGGCAAGGTCTTAAAGGGAGAGTACAGATGCTAAAAGGGCAAGATCTTTTGATGGAGGTTTTTCAAAGTATAGGCTTGAAATAAAAGACAAGTCTAGATTTATGAAGCGGGTTTCTAATAAAGCTCCTTACAAGTTACCGAAGGCTAGTGGTTACAGGGTGTCTAACCCTATGACTAAGAAGGGAAAAGGTACTAGTTCACCAACCGAAATCCAACTTGTGGAAAGTGTGGCAAGAAGCACTATGGTGATTGCCTTAAGGGGACGAACAATTGTTTTAGTTGTGGTAAAAGTAGGAAGAAGGTAAGGTATTGCCCTAATGTAAGGGGTCAAGACAAAAGGTATTGTTCAATCTCAAGAAAGTGGTTCAAATGAGTCTCAAAAGAAGAACCGCTTCTATGCTCTTCGCTCTAGGGTATTGTTCAATCTCAAGAAAATGGTTAAACCGGTTTGTTGGAAGTCTTCTAAATTGATGTATATGCCTTATTTGATCCTGGTGCTACTTTATCATTTTTTACCCCTCTAGTAGCCAAAAAGTTTGACATTTTGCCCGATATATTGCATGAACCTTTTATAGTGTCCACTTTGGTGGGTAAGTTGGTTGTTGCAAAAAGGGTGTATAAATTTTTTTTAATAATGTTGCCCAATAGATTTTCTTATGTTGAACTAGTAGAACTTGATATTCTTGATTTAAGATTATTTTGGGTATGGATTGGTTGCATGCTTGCTTTGCCTCTATTTATTGTAGGACAAGGGTGGTGAAGTTTCAGTTTCCAAATGAACCCGTTGTTGAGTAGAAGGAGGGAAACTTTATACCTAGAGGTCATATCATCTCTTTTCTAAAAGTATGCAAAATCATCTCTAAAAGTTGTCTATAGCATATTGTAAGAATCCAAGATCTAGAATCCAAAATTCCTACCATTAGGTCGGTCCCCGTTGTGAGTGAATTTCTGTAGGTATTTCTTAGTGATCTTCCTGGCGTTCCTCCCAAATGGGAAATTGATCTTATTATCGACTTATTTCTATATACGAATCCCATTTAAATTCCTCTTTATGGGATGACTCCGGCTGAACTAATAGAACTTAAGGCTCAACTCAAACATTTACTAGACAAAGACTTTATTAGACCTAGTATTTTTCCATAGGGTGCTCCATTTTAATTCATAAAAAATAAGGATGTGTCCTTAATATTGTGTATTGATTACCGCCAACTCAATAAAGTCAAAATCAAGAAAAAGTATCCTCTTCCTCGGATGTTGACATGTTTGATCAACTTCAAGGGGCAAGATACTTTTCTAAGATCAACTTGAAGTCGGGGTATCACCAACTTAGGGTGAGAGGTGAGGATATACCAAAGAACGAATTCCATACTAAATGTGGTCACTATGAGTTCTTAGTAATGTCCTTTGGTCTAAAAAATGCCCCCCCCCCCCCCCCCCGCGGCATTTATGGATCTCATAAATAGGGTGTTTCAAATTTACCTAGATTCATATGTTGTTGTCTTCATTAACGATGTCATGGTATATTCGAAAAATGAGGGTGATAAAATGAAACATCTGAGGGTGGTTGTACAATTAATTAAAGAACATTAGTTGTTTGCCAAGTATAACAAATGTGAGTTTTTGTTGTGGTCGGTGACATTTCTTTGTCAGATCATCTCTAGTGAGGGAGTTGAGGTTGATCAAAGGAAAACGGAGGCAGTGAAAAATTGACCTAAACCATTGTCCCCTTATTAATCTATGCTTAATTGTAATGTTAAGTTAGTAACTCTAGAGATCCCAAGTATGGAAAGGTTAGAGCGGGAAACATGTAACGTCCCTAAAACAAACTAGGTATAGCTAAAGCCTAAAACGTGTTTAATGAGGTTATCATGACTTAAAATTGTTAATTATAGTGTTTTGAGTCAGTTTCTAAAGTTTTGTGGTGTTTAAAGGTCAAACGTCCAAGAAAAGATTTTCTTTCAGACGTGCTTGTGTGTTTAATTGTGCCTTTCATGTTGTGCGTATTCATTTTGGATAAATTGAGGTGGGAGGCTACTAAGATATATACAAAGGTTTTTTTGTTGGAAATATTCTTGCACGACACCCGAAGTACCAACCTAAGGGTATTTCAGGAGGACCCTAACATGAACTTGAGACTGACTAAAACAGTACTAATCGACAAAGCAATTAACGTCTCGATGTTCTGCCAATGATTCCTCGATGGGGGTCATTGTTAAAAACATAGGTATTGGAGTTAAATCCCAATTAAGGATTCTCTGATCCAAACGATGACTTCCCATCACAGACTATTGTTTTGTCAACGATCCATTAGCCAGTCCGTCGTTTGACACCATCATGTTTTCTGGAGGTGTCTCGGTCAAGCCAAGGTTTTTTTTTAGGAAATTCACATAGTGTTCTAAAAATGTTTTTGGCGGTTATTAAAGAAATTTTTGGGTATTTTAAAGTAATTTTATAAGTGTAGAACCCAAATCCATGTTCATTATGAATAATCAATATCCAAACCCCCAAAGAGCGAAATCTACTAGACTCATGTGGCTGTGGTGGAGGAAACTGGCCACTGGAGCTTCAAGAACATGTGTATCTTGAGGCTTGAATTTCCTAACTTCTCCTTCGATATTGTGAATAATCATCAATAAAGGTAGGTTTTTCATACTTGAATCTTATTTCTTCGAGGAGCCAAACTTCAAAGTGTTTTTTAAGACTTCTGAAAACATGAATTCTCCTATTTTGATATCTAGTCATGAGTTCTTGCATTAAACATTTTGAATCAATGATGTATGGTTAACTCGATGTTAATTGAATAATTTCAAATCAAAATTCCTATGAACCCATGAAAATCATGAAAACCTTATTTTAGATATATTTTAGTGATGTGATCGTGTCTATGTTATATTGATTTCTTGTGTAGTTCACTTTAGGCTATTGAATTATGTAAAGCATGTTAGAATTGTATATAGGTTGTCCTAAATTGATGAATTTCATATTGTATTATCTTGGATCATTGTATAGTTTTATTATTAGATTGAATTGGTGACTATGTACGTTAGTAAGAGCCTTTGTGGATTGAATTGGTGGATTTTTCTTTGGATTAGTGTTGTTCAGATTGGATTGGTGTTATGTTGACGTAACCTTCTCTGTATTGTATAGTATAGGTCTTGAATTATGATGACTTGTATGGTCCACTTATGCTGGAAGTGCTTATGTGATATAATTTTGGCGAATGTGGCCTTCGACATTACTCAATGAATTATGAATAATGTGGCCTTGTCGGCGTTACTTTATTAAATATGATGATATCATGTTGTAACTGAATATGTGATCATTGTGAAGGTGCATATGATTTATGTGTATATGTGAAGTCAAAGCATGTGTTCTTCGAAATGATTATAGGTGATCAATGATAGGCTATAGTGATGTATTTTATGTATATGCTTGATGTTGGAGTGTGAATATTTCTAAGTTACTATATGAGTATGGTGATGGATCATATTGATGTTTCTATAGGAGTTACTAACATGACTTATAAGCATACTTAGTTGACCCTATGTTCTTCTTGAATTTGATTGTACATCTGATAAGATAATAATGATGTGTTTCTTGTTTTTGGTATACCTATGTCCCTTGATTGATACATAAAGAATTTTCACGACCTGCATATTCAAGTGATAAATGTGGGTCGCTTAGCAGCATCTAGATCTTGGATGCTTTAAAGCTTTGATAGGCCATGTTTGGTTCATCCACGAGGACCTTAGGGTGGTCCCCCTTTACATGTCAATCTAAGTATAGAAACAATCTCTACTCAATTTAACCCTCAAACCATCCTCCAAAACTCCACTAAAACTACTACGTTACACTAGTTTGACTTTGACTCATTTTCGGACGTCTTTGACGTTCTTTGGAATTTGACCTCCACACACCTCCAAACTTTATATAATGACTTAAATTTACTTTTAGTAATTTTAGGACCTTAAAATATCTTGAAACCCATGTTAGGCTCTTTTTTTATCTACGTCATATTTGGGATGTAAGAAGAATATGAACATGGTCCTTGAATTACTAGGCTAAAACACCTTTGTCATGTAGGTGTATGTGTGATTGAAATATTACCTTAAAAATATTTAAGAGTGTCATTGACTTGTAATCTTATAGAAAGAAGTTTATGATGTCCTTGAAGTCGAAAGTTGTAATGGTATCCTTCTTTTGTGAATGATGGAATTAGGGGTAGGTTGTCTATATTGTCATAAAACCATCCTTAAAAATTTCATTGAGCTATCCTACTTTACCCTTGTGTGGAATCCATATTATACCCATCCTTGGTGAGGTTTTGTATGATTTGGTTATGACTTCTATATGGTACCTCTTCATATGCCTTTGTGATAGAACTACTCTATGAGAAGTAAGGCTAGCACCGAGTGAATATACCTGGGGAGTGACTCTTCCTGAGATGAGACTAGAGTGCAAAGAAAGACTTGATATTCCTTAAATATATGGCTACATAAGTTGTGTACTAGTTTCTATAACTAAAAACTACTAAACCCATAGAACTCACTAAACGCCTGGAAATTAGACCACCCTCCATCAATTAAGGATTTTTGACAAAACATATTCATGTCAAGATAGTATGATCTATGTTTCTTATTGCCTATTCTCTCTTTTTGTTATACAATTATAGTATTGTATAGATGTGCTATATATAAAAGTTTAGGTTGGGACTGGAACTATCTAGACATAGTACGAGTAGGCTTTGAAGGTGCTAGGGTGTAGATTTCATAGGTCTATCCAAGACCATTATGTGAAGTCCTTAAGTGTTTAATGTCTCTTAAATGGCAAAATGAACATATTTGACTTGAGTTAATGAATTATAATGAAACAGTACATATGTAGAGTTGGTTTGAAAATAGCTTTGGTAGGCTTATAGAAGGTGTATGGGCAGTCTCTTCACTTCTAACTTAAGTGAGTCTTAGAGTAACTTTAATTAAGGGGCTTAATTTAATATAGTGAATAATCATATCTTATGAATTCTTGAGGATCTCATACGTGTGTGTGAAGTGGTTGTATGTGAGGACACTTCATCTCTCACTCAAGTGAGCCTTTGGAGGACTTTTGGTAGGAGAGTCTTAGGCTTGTATGATTTAAAGTGATGATATGATTTATTGTATTATGTGACTTATATGTGCTTATGTTCTCTTGTAAGTGACTCTTATACTTGTTTTATGAGGTTTTCTCCAAAAAGAGCATGTTTTATACATGTTCTTTTAGCATGATTTTAATTCCATGTCATCATACTTAGTTCATTCTATTGTACTAATTCCATCTATTTTGTCTTATCTCTAAAGTTGTAGGTGTAATTTGAGATGAGTTCTTTGAAGTGAAGCTTGAATTAGTATTCGTTCAAGCAAAGTCGGGGTATGTACTGAATATATACGAAGACATCATTACGTTTAGTTTTCTTGTTAACGACTTGTATAACTTAGATAATGTCTATATATTATGTATGGATCCGTGACCCATATATTATGGTTTCCCTAGATGGACACTTTAAAAGACATATTTTTCCTATAATTTTCTATGAAAGATATTTTGTAGTATTATTCGATTGTGTGAAAAATTTTAATTTCGCACTACTTTTCATACATTTGTACAGTGAATGGTTTTATAGGGCTTGTATAAGTCCTTTGAGAGGTATCATACATCATACCACGATTCGAGGGAATGACACATCTTCTAGGGTGTGCTCTCGAGTCATGACACTACAAGCCTAAGTAAGATAAGGTCATATCTTTCGTATGGGGTAGGAAACTAGTGGAGCATGATTTTTTGGGGTAATTGGCTCAGATTCGGGATGTTGAGGTCGACTTCCTATCCATTGAGTCTATTCGTGTGGGATGAGAATTGAGAGAGATTAAATTTCTTATCCGAGGCCTTTTTGATAATGGTTTCATCTGTCCAAGTGTTCTTTAAAGGGTGCTTCTATATTTTTTGTTAGAAAGAAGGAGGGTAGTATAAGGACATGTGATTTTATCTTATGTTATAAATGAGTGTATTGATATTGGAATGACTAACTTATGGATAAAGAATGTATTAATGTGTATACTCGGGTGAAGGTATTTGAAGTATTGTAGTAAGAAAGTGCATATATAAATTTGTTTGGTCCTTTGATTTTGATGAGTATACCTGAGTTAAAGGTTCATAAGTGGTTGAAAGTTGACTTCTTAGGATGAGCCAAGTTTGACTACGCGTATGTAGTAGATATTTGATGGAATTGTTGTGGAGAACAAATATACTAGTCGTGTTAAAGCAAATTTTGTATAGTAATTATGACTTATGAGTATCTATGGTTGTAGATTTGTAATATTTGGTGAGTCACGTGGTTTGGGAAGTTTTAAGATTTGGTGGGATACCAGTCGAATAGAGTTTTAAAGATCTAAGTATAATCGGATAAATATATGCTTTTGACAAAGGCTTGAGCAAGAATATTTTATCCGACTGCAAAGGATAAGGCAGTATATTCAAACGAGTAGATAATTGGGTTCAAAGATGCATGATTTCATTCTTAATCTTGTGCCTATGGTAATATAATCAGAATTCCATAAGGTTGGTTCATAAACTATTGGAAAGGACTTGAGAAAGGAGTGTACAAACATTATGATAAGTGTGATCATAATACTTGTTTTTGGTTTTGAGTTTAGTATTGAGTATGATGGAAATTTTAGCAAAAGATATTGTAAAATCGATGAAAATGTGATCAACATTAAACGAAGAACTATAAAATCATAAAAAAATTTATTGTATAATTTAATGTTGATAGATAAGAGGATTTTGTTATACAATTAAATTTACAATTCAGATTTTTCATTGTATGTGTACATTATTTTTAATATATTTTTTCAAGATATAAATTGTAAAGGTGAAGAAAGCTCAATTGTATCATGTACTGAACCTTTGAAATGACTTCGACCTGGGCAAAGTTGTAAAGTTATTACTATTTATTGTTAAGTACCTAGGCAAAGTTTCTTCTAAAAAGTTTTGGTTTAGAGAAGCCTAAATGGTAGGAGTGGTTATGATAGTTGTTACTATTGAGAGTGTTGGGCTTTTAAAGTGCTGTAAATATTATGTGGATCAATTGAGTTGGAATGAACTAGTTAAACTCTTTTAGAGGAAAACTTTTTGTGTTATTCAATAAATTCGTATGTGACCTTATATTTCATTTTGTACATGGTTGTGAGTGTGATGCACTCCCTATGCTCACTCTTGTTTTAAATTTTTTTGGGTGGATCTCTAATGGTGGATCAAGTGTACCGATCCTATGATGTTTTCTTAGTTGAGTGAGATAATTTGGGAGACATGCTTATTTAAGATGACTTGTGTGGTGTTGTCTTTGATTTTTTAATGTATTTCAATGGTTTCACATGTAGCACCTCTATTATGATAATTTGTAAAAGATGTACCATGCGAATTTATGGTAGTGCAATCTATTATGTGTGGTTGAGTGTAGGGATAGCTGGATCCAATTCTACTATTCTTATGAGTTAATCTATCATTGTTAAATCTATCATTTTGGTAGTGGTGTTGGAGAGTTTGTATGCTTAGACTTATCCATCGATGAGTATCTAATATCTAAAGATAAATTTTTTCTAACACTCCCATGGAAATTATTTTTGTGAGATGAAGATATTGATGGAACTATGATTATTGAGTATTATGAATGTGTGTTTGTTGTTTCATCTTTATGTGACAAAGGATTCATATTGTGTTAAAGTCCTTGATAACATGTTGCTGACGTTTGTACTATCAACTTTGTTAATTATTGAGAACAACTTTGTTGTTAGTAAAGTGTACATATAATAATAATTATCACTTGAAAATTTTGATGACGTTGTTGAATGCATCGTATGGAAGGATGTGTAGGTATAATATTCGTTAGTCTGGGGTCGGTGAATATATCATAAAGTTAGACTTAATTTTGTTAAACATGAATAGCGGTATGAGGAAGAATCAGTTGAAAGTTTTTATAGCAATGCCCAAAAGATAAGGACATATGAGAAAAGTATTTGCACTACCTAAACAATTCAGGTACTCAATCTACCCTTAATTTAGCTAGTCTTTCTAAGTTGAGAACTCAGGGAGGAGTTGTGTTTATATTTGTCTCTATTGTAGTTGCCTGATTTTGTCGTAAAGGAAAAGTCAATGGGAAAAGAATTTGGGTCAGAAAATATTTACGTACACGAGTATACAATTGAAAGCATAACCTCACGGTAACTAATCTATTCCCAAGTAAACACAAAACTCTAAGATATTAATCTCAACCAATTAACAAAATTAACTCTATTGGACAAATAAATGTGAACCACTCGATAGACCCTCTTAGACATAATAGAATGACCTACATTAGTAGAGATGGAAAAAATTTTGAACAACAAATCTGGGAGTATCTCAAGCATCATAGTCGCATATGGAGTAAAAAACGAACGATAGCACCAGGATCAAGTAAATCATAAACATGAAGTTGGAAAACATTCAACATATCGATAACCATATAGGGAGAACCTTCTTGTTCACCTCGAGTCTAAATTGGATAAAATTTGTTTTACTTAGGAGAATTTGGACACACACAACTATTAGTCTCTAGATTTCCCTCCTTTAAGTTAGCCATAATAATTGTGAAATTCATAATTTTATTACCACCTTTTACCACAACCGAAACACCATCCGTGTAGGCTAGGCACTTGCTCTCTGATGAGTCTCAGATTTAGATTCATTTAGGGCTTTATTTACAAAGATTTAGTATCCTCAAATTTTTATTTAGTGGTAGTAACTGATGTAAAAACCTTTATTTTAAGGTATATGGATTGAGGAACCAAGCAATGATACTATTTTTTTAAAAAAGGAACGAAACAAGTTGAAAGAGTGCCTAAAGTTCTATTGTAACTCGACGAATAGCTATTGGATTGCCTAAAGTTCTATTGTGACAAGAATTAAAGGATAAAAAAACGTTTGCAAGAGAATGGAGCAGTCGACAGATCACAGAGTTGTTCCACGATGTAGTGTTAGATCGTCTTAAGTTACAAAATTTGGGGATATTGAACACCAAGGAATAAGTGAGAGAATATAGACCAAAGGGTGGATCATCGAGTTGATAGTGAGTCGGTCTTAATACGCCAAATGGTCCATCACGACATATTTTTTGATACTATAAGTATATTTTTGTGCATTTAGTTAAAGAAGATTATTATTGAATTTTCAGTTCTATGTTTTTGGTATTGATTTTGAGTATTGAGGCATATTTTTGTCTAGTTCTTCCTAGGCTTTGGAGATTTTAGGTTTTTCACTTTTCAGTAAGTGGAAGTGGATACTTGAAATTATTAAACTTGGAACATCGTAAGACTTAATCCACCTTACGCAATTGATAGAAAGTCAATTTGGTGGTGTAATTAAGTGATTATGACTAGCTAAAACCCAATTCTTGGGGTGTCATTATGTGATTATGAGCAGATTTAGATTGTGCGTATTTCTAATTGTTAGTTTGAATGTTGTTTAGAAATAAGTTTATTCAGTTATTGTGGTTTAATGAGGAATTGTAGTTCCAAATGCAGATCTTCGTATTTTGCTTGCTTGAGAGAGAGATATTGAAACCAATCTTATTGATCAATGGACAATGGGTATTGGGATGACATGGTTTCAGCTCGAGAGAGTGAATCCTAAACTCAGTCTCACATATTTTTAGCTCGATAGATTGAATAGACAAGGTGTAGGCTAGTCTTATTTTGCTTGAGTGTTGATGTTTGAGAGGAATCAACATAATTGTGGTAAATTGTTCTAGAGAAAATTTATTTCCTCTATAGCATAGCTTACTCACTAATCTATATCTATATCCTAATATTTGCAACTACCCATTTGTCTATATTATCCTATAACCAAATAACATCCCAAGAACTAGTCTTATTATTGTTATTTCGTATAATTTATTACTGTTTGTAGTTTATTATTTCGAAAACCAAAACTGTTGTAATTTGACATTTGTTCCATCCCCCAACTTGAAATATGTTTTAAATCTATAATGTCTATTCCCATAAATGATTTAACCATATTCATCCCTGCAAATTAATTCTTGAACACGTACACCTCCATGTGGGATTTGACATCAACTCACCTAATTGATTTTTATACTATGTAGTGCGACTTTTCCGTCCTACAAATATGATGACATTTTGGGATGACATCCAAATCTTAAAGAGTTTTTTGAGAGTGAACCAAATCATGAAATTTGGTCAACATTTAGGAAATTGGTGTTGTAATGCCCAACTCATGGTATGTCCAACAATGTTTTGCTACAATATATTTACTGAAGCCTTGATTTGGTGTCAAGAGTGTAGTTGACAAAATTTCTCCGGGAGGTTTGATGAAACAACCATACATTATAGTAGCCAAAATCTTGTATTGTATGACCAATATTATCCGGTCATGGTACACCGGTGAGGATCAGGTCTTCCCTCTCACTTTTAAGTTGTCCAAGGATCAGATTGACAAAGACTAAGAGAGGCAACTTAGCACATCAAAGATCACGACCCAACTAGAAATTTCGTCCAAAAAATGCCATGAAAGTTGGCGTAAGAAGTTTCAATGGTTTGGTTGTCTATAACAACCCTAAAAATGACTATGTTAAATAATGTTTAATGTGCCTAGAATACCTACGGTTAGACCGGGTCCACACAGATTGATGCGCGTAGAACCAGACCTCAGAATCCTTAAGAAATACAATCCAACTAACTTGGGCAGTTAGTTGAGCTAGGAAAGGTTGGGTCCAACCATGTAGGGCTCCCGAATATGAAGATTTACTCTGATGAGTCTTTATTAGTCTAAAAAAGGGGAAATGTTATGTTTGGAATATCTAGGGTTAAAATGGTCATTTTCTAGGCTAAGGGTAGTATAATAATTACCCTAAATATATAATTATTTATTTAATTAAGAAGGTGCGGGGGCATTTTGGGTAGAGAGGGCCGAAAATTGTCCCTTAGAGTGAAGTCTTGCTACACCAGGGTTCGAACCTAGGTGGAAGCAATAAATTAAAGGTACTTTTATTAAAATTGTTAAATTAATGAAATTAATTAATATTACTATTTATTAACTGATTTAAAATAAATGGGTTACCAGATTTTGTAATAATTAACTAAACCTTATTTGACTAATTCCTAAATTAGACTCCTAACCTAAGGTAACTCTCTCCTCTCACGCTTATCTCCCTCTCACGTCTATATCACTTTCATCCACGTTTACTCTTACAAATAACGTAAATGAACAGTAGGTAAACCAATGTTCTTCACACTTGAAAAACTCACAACTTAAACTAAAATTAAACGCTAAGAAAAATAAGTTAGGCAAAGGGAGGGTTTTCTGTCAAAATTTTGGTGTTGAAAATGGTTCGAACCCAAGACCTCTAGGCAGTAAAGGAGAATTAAAAGAAACATAAAGTGAGGTTGTGGGGGTTTCTATTCCACAACCTCATGGTTAACTAGAGATAGTCAAGGAAAACTAACAAAAAAAAAGTAATAATAAAAAAGGATGTGGGGGCATCTCAACTTTTGTTTATTCTTTACTTTATCCAAGTCTATGCTTTCCTTTGTAACTCCTTTTATTTCTCTCACTTCTGAGATATTTCCTGAAGTTCTGCATGATCCTCTTGTGGTAAGTAGACCTTTAGGAGAAAATGTAAGAACTGATAGCGTATACAAAGATTTCCCAATAGTTGTATGTGGTAAGACTATGTGTGCATGCTTGGTTGAGTTTCTAATGCATGATTTTTATGTTATTCTTGGCATGGACTGGCTTTATAGCTATTATGCTTGTATAGATTACCATAGTAGGGTTGTGAGATTTCATTTCCCTAATGAAGAAGAGCTATTCTGGGAGGCTTACAACTCCAGTCGTCCTAATCCCTTGATTTCGAACCTTAAAGCCAATAAAATGATGTCCAAGGGGTTATTGTGTCATCTTGTGAGTGTTAATGATTTAGATCATGACATTTCTTCCATAGACTCGGTGCCTGTAGTAAATTAGTTCCAAGATGTATTTCCTGATGATTTGCCTGGAGTTCTTCCCCCTCGAGAGATTGGCTATGGTATCGACTTAGAACCCGATACTAAACCAATTTCAATTCCTCCTTACAAAATGGCTCCAGCTAAACTCAAATAGTTGAAATTGCATTCAAAAGACCTTACTGACAAGGATTTCATTCAGCCGATCATATCCCCCTATGGCGCTCCAGTGTTGTTTGTAAAAAAGAAAGATGGAACCCTTTGAATGTGTATCGATTATCGGAAGCTCAAACAAGTCACTAGCAAGAATAATTATCCACTTCCCAGAATAGATGACTTGTTCGACAGACTCCAAGGGTCTAGTTTCTTCTCAAAGATTAATCTTCGTTCAGGGTACCATAATCTTAGGGTTAGGGAGGAATATGTTAAAAAGATAGCCTTTCGTACCTGTTTGGTTATTACAAATTTCTAGTCATGTAATTGGTCTTACTAATGCACCTGCTACATTTATGGATCTCAAGAACAGCCTTCCGTGAATACCTTGACTCTTTCGTCAGAGTGTTCATTGATGATATTCTCATCTACTCTAATACCAAGGTAGAGAATGAACAACATTTGAGACTAACCTTGCAAGTACTTAGACAACATCAGTTGTATGCCGAATTCAGCAAGTGTTAATTCTGGCTTAGATCAGAGACCTTCCTTGATAATGTTGTGTACGACAAAGGTGTGGAGGTAGATCCCATGAAGGCTGATAAGAATTGGCCAAAACCTCTTACTCCCACAGATATTCATAGCTTTTTGGAATTGGTTGGTTATTATTGCAGGATTGTGGAGGGTTTTTCTTCCATTGCACCCTCACTAACAACTTTGACAAAGAAGAAGGCCAAGTTTGAATGGATGGAGACTTGTGAAAAGAGTCTCCAGGAGCTCAAGGATAGACTTACTTCAGCCCCGGTGCTTACCTTTCCTGAGTGTGGTGAGAATTACACTTTGCATTGTGATGAATCTAGGGTTGGTTTGGGTTGTGTTCTTAGGTAGGGTGGTAAGGTGTTAGCTTATGCGTCCACACAGCTCAAGCTTCCTGAGAAAAATTATCCCACTCATGACCTGGAGTTAACAATTGTGGTCTTTCCACAGAATATGTGGAGGCACTGCTTGTATGGGGTGCATGTGGATGTATTGACAGACCACAAGAGTCCTAGTACGTTTTCACATAGAGACAGTTGAATCTACGTCATTGGGGATTGTTGGAGCTTTTGAAGGACTATGATATGAATGTACACTACCATCCAAGTAAAGCTAATGTTGTGGCGGATGATTTAAGTACGATGATCATGGGATGTACAGCCCACGTTGAGTATAGGAAGAAGAAATTGGTGAAAGATATTCATAGATTGGACAGACTGGGTGTGCGGTTTGTTGACTCTACTAGTGGGGGTGTTTAAGTTCATCCTAGTTCTTGATCATCCTTAGTAGTTGAAGTCAAGGAGGGTTAGCATATTTATCCTGTGTTAATAAAGCTGAAGGACTCAGTGTTGGTTAAGATGAATGAGTCTTTTTCTTTGGGAGATGATGACATACTTAGGTACTCGGACAGGCTGTGTGTACCAGATGTGGATGATTTGCAGACCAGGATCATTGCCAAGGCCCATGGTTCCAGATATTCCATACATTCAGGCTCCACTAAAAAGTATCATGATCTTAAACAAATCTATTGGTCTAATGGCATGAAGAAGGAAATTGAAGATTATGTGGCCAAGTGTCCTAATTGTCAACAGGTTAAGGTAGAAAATCATAATCCTGGTAGTCTTACTAAGATTATTGAGGTTCCGACTTGGAAATGTGAGGCCATTAATATGGACTTCGTGGTTGGTCTTCCGAAAACTAGGAGACAGCATGACTCCCTATGGGTTATTGTGGACAAAATGATTAAGTCTGCGCACTTTATCCCTATAAAGTCTACTTACAGAGCTGAGGATTATGAGAAACTCTACATTGATGAGATTGTGAGATGGAATGGGATTCCTTTGTCTATTATTTCAGATACACGACCTCAGCTCACTTCTTATTTCTGGAGATCCTTCCAGAAGATCTTAGGCACGCAGGTGAAGCTTAGTACTGGGTTTAATCCTCAGACTGATGGGCAGGTACAGTGCACCATGAAGACACTGGAGGACATGTTGAGGACGTGTGTGATTTAGTTCAAGGGTAGTTGGGATGACCATCAGTCTTTGATAGAGTTCGCGTATAATAATAACTATCACTCCAGCATTGGGATTGCACCGTTCGAGGCAAAGTATGGTAGGAGGTGTAGGTCTCTAGTTGGGTGGTTCAATGTTGGAGAGTCATCCATTTTGGGTCCAGAGATCATTCATGAGTCCTTAGAGAAGGTAAGAGTGATTAGGGACAGGTTGGTTACTGCTTATAGTCAACAGAAGTCTTATGCAGAAAATAGGAAACTGCCCTTAGAGTTTGATGTTGGTGAATAGGTCTATTTGAAGATATCACCAATGAAGAGGTGATGAGGTTTGGCAGGAACAAGAAGTTGAGTCCGAGGTATTATGGACCATATGAGATCATACAGTGTGTGGGAGAGGTGTCCTATATAGTTGGCATTGCCTACGGAACTAAATTCTGTTCATTCAGTCTTTCATGTCTATAAGTTAAAGAAGTGCTTAGGCGATCCAACATCGATTAACCTATTGAAGGTTTGGGGGTTGATGAAAATTTGTCCTATGAGGAGGTACCAGTTGAGATTTTACAAAGACAGGTCAAGCGGATGAGGAACAAGGAGATTGCCATAGTAAAAGTATTGTGGAGTAATCATCTTGTTGAGGGTGCTACGTCGGTGGCCAAGGCCGATATGAGATCCCGCTACCCCCATCGTTTCAGCTCTTGAAGTTAGACTTCATAACCTGAACGTGTAAAGTCCTTATTCTCGATATTGGGGGAGTATTGATTGATTGTGTATAGTAACTATGAAATGATCTATTGGCATTACGCAAAATAGTTAGTTGTGTCATTCGGGGACGAATGTTACTAGGGGGGGATAATGTAACAACCTTAAAAACTTTTATGATAAATAATGCTTAATGTGCCTAAAATGCATACGATTAGACCGGGTCCACATGGACTGATGCGCGTACAACGAGACTTCTGAAACCTTACGACAGCCAAGCAAAATTATTACACTAAATATTTAATTAATTAATTAGTTAATAAGGTGGAGGGACATTTTAGAGAGAGAGGGTAGAAAATTGGCCCTTAGAGTGAAGTCCTGCTTCCACACGGGTTCGAACCTAGGTGGGAAGCAAATGAATTAAAGTTGTTTTATTTAAGTTGGTAAATTAAATTGAATTAGTAATAAATATTATGAGTTTTTGTAACTGAGTTAAATAAAAGGGGGATCAGATGGTTATAAGAATTGAACTAAACCTTATTTAAACCAAGTCCTAAACGAGAATCCTAAGCCTAAGGTAACTCTCTCCCTCGTCACCTCTCATCTTCTCTCACATATAGATCACTTCAGTCACGGGGCCCATCTGTGTCCAAATACTTGAAAAAAAAGTTAGTTAACCACGTTTTCAAAACTGAAGAACTCAGGAACGAAAAATAAAATCAACGTAAGAAAAACGTTTTAGGCAATGGCGAGGGTTTTTGTCAAAATTTTGGTGTTGAACATTGGTTCGAACCCACGAACCTATAGGCAGTAAAGGAGAATAAATGAAACATAAAGTGAGGTTGTGGGGAGTGGTTTCATCCACAAACTCATGTTTCAACTCGAGATAGTCAAGGAAAACTACAAAAAAGTAATAATAAAAAGGGATGTGGGGGTTCGAACCCACAACCCCCCGGCAAAGGAAGAGAATTTTCAAAGGATAGAAATAAAAAGGAAACTTTGATGTTGGGGCTCTATCTAGGGTCCCAATCTCATGTAGATCGAAATTAAATAAAAAGAAAAATGTAAAGATATGAAACGCTTAAACAAACTATGAATGAATCCTAGTGGCTTGTATGTGTAGATCCATAAGTCATTCATACCTTAAAAAATAAGTGAACCTAAGATGTATGCAATGAAATTATGTAACCCTACAAGGGGTAAGTAATAGTGTAAACACACTAAATGCCCAAGTTTATTGGCATACGATGAAATGAATTATATGTAATGAAATGATGAAACCCTACAAGGGTTAAGTGAGAGTGTGAAACACAGAAATGGCCAAGTGCATTGGCATATGACTAAATGAACATTCACGTAAAAGAGGTGTGAGTAATTGTCACGACCCAAAACCGAGCCGCGACTGGCACCCACATTTACCCTCCGATGTGAGCGAATCAACCAATCTAAACCTTATCATTTCAATTTAATATCAAAATAAAGTTATGAGGAAGACTTAAACTCAAAATAAAGGACCATTCAATAACTTCTAAAAATTCAACTGCGATTAATTCCCAAATCTGGAAGTCATCACACAAGAACATTATGATCACTTACTAAACTAAGAGTATTCTAAGAAGTTACAAACAATTTAAAGGCTAGTCTACGCCGACGAAATTCAAGGATCAAGACATGAGGAGGAGGAGATCCAGTCCCAAGTAGATTTTCGCATATTCTCACCCTGGAAGATCGGTGTGCGCAGACTGGCTTGAACTACTGTTGAGTCGAAGATGACGGCAAGTTTGCGCACCCACAAAATAAAACAAAAGGAAAACATAAAAGTAGGGGGGTCAGACAACCACAAGTACTGAGCAGGTACCTATCATCGGCCAATCAAAATAGAAAACAGACTATATATCCAAGTAACATCATAAAATCAACTAATATCCTAGCATTGCAGCATTTACAATTACATTAATCCTTGGTTACAACACCAAGCACATCAAGAGGACTCACGCCTGTCCTCCATCATATCGTTTGGGAAACATGTTCTTTAGAGTTGCGGTATATTAGTATCTTTCAATATCATATATTATGTACTCTCGTGTCGGTACGTGACACTCATCCGCTCCTCATTCTATCCTGGTACCGGAAAGTGGCACCCGATCCTATACTATCTGGGTTCGGACGTGACACTAAGATCATCATATTCTAGCCTGTACCGGAAAACGTGGCACCCGATTCCATATGACTATCCTCGGGTCGGAACGTGACTAATCGATCCTGATATTCTTCCGGGTGTCGGAACGTTGACAAGCCAATCCTAATATTATATCCTGGTACCGGAACGTGGACACCCGATCCCATAATCTCACTTTACTTTCGTTCATTAAGCCTTCTTTTATACAAGGGGCCATAATCATTAACAAAGTAGATAGGGTTTCTTCAATATTTAAGATTCAATAGCTTCATCATGCTTTTTTATCACAATCATATATTATAAAGAGCAACTCATGAATGCACACAATTAAGCATATAGAAGACTTAATAATATACCCAACACATATCATTCGCCTATAAGAAGTTTACACAAATAGTTGAAAACACAAACCTACTTTCACGGAAGAATTGCGATCAACAAGCTATCTTCTCAAATCCTTGCTATCCTCTCTCGTTTTCTCTCTCCTAATCGTTTCTCTTCTTCTTTTTCTGTCTCTCTTTGTTCTTTCCTATTTTGTTATTCAAACAACCTCTTTCTTTACCCTAAGGATCCTATAATTAAGTTTAAAAGATGGCACTAATAATTCACTAAATAACTTAAGTACCTTTTTAACCCTCAAGTCAATTAGACTTTAAACATAACCCATTCACTTTAGATTAAAGAAGGAAAATAGTCCAAAACGCCCCTTAAATTAATTAATCAGGGGGATTCAGACCCGCCTGGGACGACGCAGACCGTGACGGGACGTCCGTGCCGGCGACGGTCGTCTGCTGTCCGTAGCAAGGGTCAGAGAGTGAATTTGCACTGGATCTTGTGACGAGTCCATCCGCCATTTCGTTACGAAGTTCAGAGAGTCGATTTTTCAGTACCAAAGTTTCAGATTTTTCCAAGTGTTTTGAACGAAACCTCCCAGACGGTCCGTCGTGCCCGTGACGGTCCGTCGTGGCATCCGTCACTTATGCAGTTTTTCCAGAATAAAATTTGCTAAAAACGACTAAACAGGTCGTTACAATAGATAACAGCAATTTACCCATCGTTCGTTCCTAAAATATCATGAGAAGAAAACCAAGAGTGAAAGGAAGTACCTGAGTCTGTAAACAGGATGTGCGGATTTCTTGTATATCTGCCTCCTATCCCAAAGTAGCTTCCTTCAACCGGTCGCTTTTCCATTGCACCCTTGATGGATGACAATTTCCATTGACTCAACTTGCGAACTCTCTATCTAAAAATAGCAAAGGCTCCTCCTCATAAGACAACATTCGTCATCACGCAAAAAAACTGAATCCCAACGACTCATGTAGTTTCATTCCCATGGTATTTTTTCAAACATCGACACATGGGAATACCGGCATGTACTCGGAGAGTGTCCGGTGGACAAAGCTAATTATAAGCCACCTCCTCGACTCGCTTCAGAACTTCAAATTGACCGATATACCTTGGACTACGCTTTCCTCTTGTACCAAAACCGCATCACCCCTCTTTCATGGGCGAAAACTTTCAACAAGACTTGTTCAACCTCCATGAACCTAAGTCTCAACCTTTCGGTCTGCATATTCTTTTTGCACTACTTTGACGCCGCAGAAGCTTTTCTTGAATGGACTTCACTTTTCCATAGAATCTCTCAAGATCAGTACCCCAAGGCCTACCTCGCAAATGCATCAAACCAACCAAGGGGGACTAATCTCCTACCATACAAGTGCTTCAAAGGAGCATGTCAAAATTGAGCGGGAACTCTTCTTGTATGAAAACTCCGCTAAGGGCAAGAACGTTGTCCCAATGACCACCAAATTCTATCAACACACGCACGAAGCATATCTTCCAACACTTGAATGTTCTCGCTCAGACAACCATCGGTCTGAGGAGGAGAACGCAAGAAGAGTACTAAGATCCCAACTAGTACCCAATTCGCAGTGCAATGTTTTCCAAAAAACATAGAAGTAAATGTGTACCTCTATCTGATATAATGGGACAGGTGGGGCAAAACCCCACCATGCAAAATCGAAACAACTTCTTGGATGTAAGTTGGCTGGACTAATTCTCTGATGTACGTCACCTTGACCGGAATGAAATGAGCAGGAATTAGTTAACCTATCAAACAATCACCCAAATAGAGTCATACTTACCCATTGTCTTTGGAAGAACCAACCACGAAATCCATTGCAATTCTCTCCTATTTCCATTCCGGGATGGGCAATGCTCTGAAGGTCCTCCGGGGCTTGGTGTTAATCACTTTACATTGTGACAATGTGGAATTTGGACCAATAAAATCCACAATATCACGCTTCATTCTTCTCCACCAAAAGTGTGCTTTAGGTCACGGTACTCTGGTTGCACCCGGATGTATCGAATACATTGAACTATGAGCCTATGTCAGAATAGTGTTGATTCAAATCATCGAGCGGGGTACACATCCCCTTCCCCTAATCCTCAAAACACCGTCTTGCATCGACCTTTCGCTTTTTAGCCTCTCCTTGGCAACACTTTAGCTCGGATCCAGAATCAATTTTTCATCATTCAAACTTTTCCCTAATATTCGTCAGGGATGGAAGATCTTGCCTTCCACACAAGCCAGAAATACTCCCTTCTCATTTACTTCTTAAATCTCATAAGGCGTTAGCCAGAATATAACTTCTTAGCCAATGGGCGCCTAGTAGAAGCTTTGCAAGGTGAGCTAGAACTACCCATGATCCCGCCTTTCTACTTAAAGCATCCGCACAACATTCGCTTTCCCCGGATGAGACAAATTAGTGATGTCGTAGTCCTTCAGTAGTTCCATCCATCTCCTATGTCGCAATTCAAATCTCTCTGAGTGAAGACATACTTAGGACTACGATTGATCCGTATAGACCTCCACTTAACCCAATAAGTCCATAGTGTCTGACATGCTTTAATGCAAACACCACTGCAGACCTGCAGCCAACTTAAATCATGGGTGGGATATTACGTTCATGCACCTTGAATTGTCTTGATGCATAACAATAACATTAGTCTCATTGCATAGCACTGCACCAAACCCGAATAAGAGGCATTCACATTACCACAATGAAATTCTTGCTTACATGGGTAAGGTGAGACTTGGTGAAGTAGTCCGAGTCTTGAGCTTCTGATATGAAAGCTTTCCTCACACTACATCTGACCATAAAAATGGAACATTTTGCTTAGTCAAGTTCGTCAGTTGGGAAGCAATAGAAGGAATCCCTTGACAAATCGGCGCGGTAGTAGCTAGCAACAACAAAGATCCTTATTTCTGAGCCACATTAGTAGGTCTTACCCAATTTTCACTACTTCGATCTTGAAGGATCCACCACACCAAGTCCTTAGAAAACAGTGCCACAAAGAAAGGACAAGCATCTAGCAAAATCACACTTAGAGAACTTGGCATAAAAGATTTTTCTCCCACAAACATTTCCAATACCAGTCTCAAATGCTCTCATGTTCCTTCTTACTCTTGGAGTATAGCAGTCTATCATCAATAAATCGATCACAAAGAGATCACATATGGCTTTAATTAAAAAATCCGTTCATTCAAATCATGAACGCAGCAGGGGCCATTCGTCAAGACCAAAAGACATCACTACAAAAGTCGTAATGCCCATACCTGGTTCTAAAAGCAGTCTTTGGCACATCCGTTGGCCGTATTGTTCCTGATGATAACGGATCTCAAGTCAATCTTAGAGAGACACAAGACCCTGTAAACTGATCGAACAGTCAATCAATGCGAGGAAGAGGATACTTGCTTCTTATGGGCACCTTGTTTCAACGGCGGTTAGTCTCTGAACATCCGAAAACTCCCATCCATGCATTCTCACAAAACAAAACGGAAGCACCCCAAGGAGCTGCACTTGGTTAATGAAGCCTTGCTCAAACACTCGAAGTTGGGTTTTAATTATCTAACCTCCGCGGGGGCAATCGCTAAAGGGGGAATAGAAATGGCGGCGGGGACCGGTAAGATCAATACAGAAGTCGAATATCCCTATCTGGTGGCATTACCCGGAAGATCTTGCAGGGAAAACACATTCAAGAAACCACGAGCCACCAAACACGACTCAATCGAAGGTCCCTCTGGGTAGGTTCATCCTTGAGCATGTGCCAAGAAAGCTAAACACCTTTACGAACCATTTTCTTGCACGAAGAAAGGAAGATTATACGCACCGGATTGGAAGTGTAGGTCACCCTTACACACTAAGATCGTCAGGCTGGCTTGGCTAACATCACCGTTTTAGCATTACAATCCAAGATCGCAAATGCGGAGAAGCCAAGTCATACCCGAATACCATCAAAATCAAACCATTTCTAGGATCACCAAAATCTAAATAAGTGTGCACCCCACAAAGTTCACCAAACAAAGACCTATATACCTTTTCGACTACCCACAGGGACCATCACCCACCTGAAGTAGAAACCACGAACTAGGCGGTTATTCAAGTAATTCACAATGTTAAAATTAGGGACCATTAGCAAATGAGGAAGATTACAAAGAAATTGTAGGATCCATGATCAAACAATAACAGAAAGCCATGCAATCACAAACCAGAAGATTACCCTGTGATGACAGCACAGGATGGTCTCCGCCTCTGATCTCCCAGGGAAAGCATAAACACATGGCCTTTGTTTGTTGTCCGTTCCCTACTCATGTTGTGAGGTAGTGGCTCAGTTTGCCCATCACCACGCCGTTTGGTGACCAACATTACCTCGGCCACCACAACCTCCAGAATACGGAAATATGCCAGGACCACTCTACCTCTAGCGTGGGGGGTCTATTAACCTCTGTTGGACAATACCTTGTGATATGCCCAGTTTCCTCACACCCATAACACTCTCTAGATTCACGCCATAGGTCTCTCAGAGAAAATGTTGACCGGTATTTGGGAAAGGGTGGCACGACTACCGTCTGTAGTTGACGATGAATGGGGTCGAACTGAGTAACCTCCGGGAACCCCGTCCTCTAGAGTAAGAACCATATTAAACTCACCTCCCTTCGGAACCTATTTTTTTTGATGTCGATGTTTTTTTGGTACCATGGTGAAGTCATCTGGCTTCACTCCTTCCACTTACCACGGAATTACCACTTCTTGGAGGATTTTGCCGCAGCCGCTATTGTGAGGCGAAATTCGCAACTCTGATCTCAACCCCTTCGAAAACGGAGAATTGCCTATTGTGACTTGAAACAAAAGTTGGGTGGCATATCTGGTTGTTAGTGCAAGGAAACTTAGCTCATATGAATTGACCGACTCCTACTTGCTCTAGGCTCAAAAACACTCGTCCATTTTCCTATCCCTAAAGTACGGGGGGGATATACTTTCCATACAACAAGCTAGAGGAATGAGGCCCAAAGTTCATAAGTGGTGCCTTGTTGGTTGACACTCAACATGTGCCCGCACACATTTTTGGCGTTCCATTGAAATGGTAAACAGAAATCAACACCAAAACCGTTCTACTATACCCTCTTGGTGTAGTAGCTCATGACAGTAAACGAGAAGAAGAAAATCGTAAGCATCCTCAGATTCTGCCACCCTTGAAGACTGGAGGTTTACAATTTCAAGAAACTTACGAAAGGTTTCATGCCTGACATTTGTCATATAGGCCCAGTAGGCAGGCGTGGACACATGCCTATGTCCAATGAGGATCCATACGAGGCAATAGTGGCTGCATGTCATTAAACCTGAAAACGGAAGGTGTTGGTGAACAAAGAAAACATTGGGGTGCCGACCATGATCAGACAACCCATAAGATAAGTGAGCAAATGATGATCATCTCTGGGGTAGGTTGGGGTGGCATTCCTCATTTGCAACTGTTCATTTTACCCTCCCTCACTCTCTACACATACTCAGTCGGTGGAGGAGTCACCGCCCTAGCATCAGATGGGAAGGTGCTGGGCCTCTTACCTAGAGGGGCGCCACCCAACGACCTCTACCACGGCCTCTTGCCGCTATTCTTCTCGAAGCTACAGCCCCAGTGGCTGGCTAAGACGCTTCTTGTATTGCCGGTGTTGGTGTTGCGCCAGTCGTGGTCTAATTCTAACCATCTGCGAAAAGATGACGATGGTCAGATACCACATTTGTATCACCTAGGATAAACCCAAAACAAAAGTTGGGGGGGGGGACCAAGTTAATAGCCACGAAAGAAGAAAGCAAGAAAGGGGAATTCTCCCTAAAGTCTCTAGCCTCCTCAAAGAAAAGTACAGGCGTCCCCCTACCGTTCCTTACGACTCTACTAGACCTGTTCTTGTGAGATGATGGAGACCAACGCACCTAATGCTTTTTACCCAAGTTTGTCACGATCCCAAAACCGAGCCCGCGATGGCCACCCACCATTTACCTCCGATGTGAGCGAAAACCAACCATCTAACCCTTTATCATTCAATTAATATCAACATTAAAGTAATGCGGAAGACTAACTCATAAATAAAAGAACAATTCAATAACTTCTAAAATTCAACACTTCTATTAATTCCCCAAAATCTGAAGTCTCACCACAGAAATCTATGATCAATTTACTAAACTAAGAGTATTCTAAGAAGCTAAACAATTAAAGCTAGGTCTATGCGAAACTTCAAGGCATCAAGACATGGAGGAAGGCGATTCCAGGACAAGCTAGAAGCATAGCTCACCCTGAAGATCTGTGTGACGACGACTGGCTGAACTACGGTTGAGTCGAAGATGACGGCACGTTTGCTGCACTCCACAAAAAAACAAAAGGAAAAACATATAAAAGTAGGGGGTAAGTACAACCAAAGTACTGGTAGGTATCATCGGCAAATCAAAATAGAAAACAGTAATATCAAGTAACATCATGAACTCAAACTAATATCCTAGCATGCAGAGCATTTACAATTACCATAATCCTTGGTTACAACACCAACCACATCAATGCGGAATCACGACTCCTCCTCATACTAGTTTGGGAAACATGTTCTTTAGATGAGGATATCGTATCTTTCAAGATTCATTATATTATTTACTCTCGTTCGGTACTTGACATCCGCTCCTATTCTATCTGGTACCGGAAGTGGCACCCGATCCATATACTATCCTCTCTGTTCGGAAACTGGACACTCCGATCCTCATATTTATCCGTGTTGTACCGGACCGTGGCACCCGATCATTACTATCCCTGTGGATGTCGGACAGTGACACTCCGATCCTCCTATTCTATCCTTGTGTCGGGAACGGACCACTCCGATCTCATTCTATACCTGTTACCGGAAATGACACCCGATCCCCTAATCTCACTACTTTCTTTCCTTACGCCTTCTTTTATACCAAGGCATCATCATTAACCAAAGTAGATTAGGGTTCTTCAAGATATAAGCATTCAATAGCTCATCATGCTTATTTTAGCACTAAATCATATTATATCTATATAAGAGCCATCATGCATGCACACCATTAAGCAATAGAAGACTTAAAATACTTTCCCAACACAATCATTGTATTAAAGTTTACTACGATAGTGTAAAAACCAACACATACTTCACCGGAAGAATTGCGATCAACAAGCTATCTTCTCAAAAACTGCTATCTCTTCGTTTCTCGATCTCTACTCGTTCTCTTATTCTTTTTTGTATCTCTTTGTTCTTTCATTTTTTATTCAAACCCTTTTCTTTTACCCTAATATCATATAATTAAGTTTTTAAAGAGGGCACTAATAATTCAGCTAAATAACTTAAGGTTACCTCTGTTTAAACCCTCAGTACTTAGACTTATTACACATTAACCTTACTTTATAATTAAAGCAGAACACGGAAAAGCCAAAATTGCACCTTAAATTACTTAATGGCACTTCGCACACAGACTGGGATACGCATCCCGTGACGGGCCGTCGCTGACTGCGCCACGGACGTCCTGCTGTCCCGTCGCAGGGTCAGGAGAAGTGAATTTGCAATTGACTCTTGTGACGGTTCCATCACACCTGTGACGGTACGTCCTGCCATTCGTTACGAAGTTCAGAGAGTAGATTTCATAAACAATTTTTTCAGATTTTCCTAAGTGTTTTGAAACGAACTCAACGACGGTCCGTCGCTGCCCTGAAGGTCGTAGTGGCATCCGTCACTTCTGCCAGTTTTTCCAGGAATACAAATCTTTGCTCAAAACGACTAAACAGCTCTACCAGTAATTATCTAAACCAATGTCGTCTAATGTTAATTTATGTTGATGACAAACATGAAGAAGAGGATAATGTAAAGATGAGAGAAATATCAAATGAGGCCTAAGTAAATGTTACCAAAAACGTACTCACCTTGAGAATGTAAAGTTAATGAGCGACGAGTCTTATGGGAAAATCTCTAATGTGAAAGTATTGAGAATTTAACACACTTTAATAATAATGAAATGATATAGAAATAACTATTGATCGATGATGTCCTTATATTAGAAGCCAACCTTCAATGAATGTTGAGTTGAATGTAATGGAAATTTAATACTTAGCACCGATAGAGCAGCTATAAAAGTGATGCCTTCTTTTTGGGAAAGGACGGAGGTTGCACGTAACTCTAATCTATATCTGAACCTGGTCCGATGCCGGCAGCCGAGTATGGGGTCTCCATAAATCTCCTAATCTTCGACCTATATTGCCAATATAGGGATCTGCGAGGTTCAATTCCCATGTCGCTCGCATGATTGGGTCCATGTTGGCTGGTGATTCCACCTTTTTGGTGTGGGGGGGAGCACTGTCATTTTCATGATGCTCACTGATTCTATTGTCCGGTAAAGTTAACAGTTCCAGTGAAGAATGAGAGGCCTAGCACAATGATGCCATAATGAATGAAATGATACCAAAGTGGTAGGATTTGATGATCTAGAGGTGAGGCTAGACTAAAGTACTGACTCTGGTTGTTCTTTATCATTGCACAACAAACCCTATGAGAATCTTAAGCTACTTCATAGGTATAGCATGAGTTCACACTTAGCTTTATGACTGAAATTAAAAAGTAACGTAGAATGAATGAAACGACTCCGACTCCGTGTTTGCTAAAGAAGGCTCCCTAGTTGACATACCATATGTTGAGCCCTCATTTTTGAAAGTCTTGATGTCAAGTTCATGATTCCAAGAGCTCACGGCATATGAACGAATGATATAAGAAACGTAATGTGTTATATGCATTATGTCATGTTATATGTGCAAGATGTTATGTGTTGTGTGCAATATGATATGTATGATGATGCATGTTACTATCATGGTATGACTTTCCATATCAAAATTTGGAAACTTTACTCACTTTCCTAATCGAAATTCGGAAAGCTCACTAACTTTAATAATCTCAATTTGGGCAAGTCCACTAACTTGCTTTCTATATCATTTTCTAAGAATGATTTGTCTTACTCATGCATGTACTTGGTGGTGTGCTTTGCCTATACCCCCATACTTGACAAGTGTGTACTAATTCCATACAACTCTATATTTTAGGTGCAAGGAACAGGTTGACGCTAGATCTCACAGGTTGACCGTTAACAAAAAAAACAGCTATCCGAAGCGTGAGCTTTCAATCCGGACGAGGTAAGTTCGGGCTTGGAATCGCTTTCGAGTATGTCTACTCGTTATTTATCTGGCTCTAGATGTAGGCTTTCATCTAGTGGAGAAAATGTTCCCAGCAAGTGTTTTATGTCTTCCACTTTGTTGCATTCAAAACTTTTATTGGTGTCGTTGCCAAGAGAAAACGTTTTTTTATGGTCATATTATGACATTTCTCATTGATTAATCTCTATATTTTTGATATTGTATCTCTGAACACTATGGATGTGTTATGTAGTATGTATAAGTTATGGTAAGGAAAAACAAGTTTCATAACTTTCCGTTAATTAACCTTTAGTATGATATTAAAGATGAGCGTTGTAGGCTTGGTCCCTGGCGACATCTGAAGAGGTCAACGACGCCGGTTCTCAGTTGCTAGGTATCATTCTGGTCGTGATATAGTGTCGGAGTACACCAAACGCCCTGAAGAGGGTCAATTTATAAAGTGATTTATAAAAAGGAATTAAGGTTTAGAAATCCTGCCTAGCCCACTCTGAAGAGTCACTAACTTAAACCTGAGCAAGTTTTTAACCATGGTGAAACACAGATGAGATTTGGAGGGGGGGAGGACTTTGTTGAAGAGTTGGGCTCGATACCCACTATTTTGGATATGAAAGATTGAAATGAGGCGAATGTTCGCAAACGCATTGTAAGGTAACCCCGAACCCATAGAATAATACGAGGTACTAGCGAATTTATCAGAGGTTCCGTTATACACTCCCTTAACTACTTTATTTGGCTTCATATTTAAAATATAGTGGCGAAATTTAAATGTTATTTTCACAAAAAGTCATATAGGAGAACTTCTTTTATAAAAACAATATGAAAGAAGACGTAAGTCCTCATCTCAACCATGGCCATAGTAACAAACATCTCATTATAATAGGGTTACGAAACCGCTCTTACATTGAAAAACTAATGTCCTAATAACAAGTCCTTAATGAAAAGAAAACTTAGCAAGATACAGTGCCTTATGTCTCTGGAACATATAGGACATGACAATTATGGAGAGAATTATAACTTCCCAAGTTTGCATACCTAAGGAATCGCTTACTTTGCCAAACCAACCTGCACTTGTACAATAAATTATAGAGAAATGATAAGAAATTAGTCCCATATTAAAGCACTAAGTAATAGCTGACCATGAAATATGATCTATGTAAAAAGGGAATTTTTAGAGTTATAACGATGCTTTTTCATGCTGTTTTTTGTAAAATTGTCATAATAAAGTTGAAGGGGAATAATATATCATAGAAGTCCAATCAGCAACATATCATAAAATAAACTTCACAACACTTATTATTTTCATGATAATGTGCATATCATTAAGTAACCCATTTTTATACCAGTTAGACCCTCTAACCTAAATTTTATCCTAAAACCCTACTTCTAAAGTATGAGACATAAAGAAACCCTCCAGTCGGATCATCCTATTCAATACACACTAGATTGTTTTTTTCATCTAAGACTTTATAGACAAGGGATGTTTCCTTTCCAAATGCATACGCTACAACAGTAACATTCATATCTAAGATAACGTAAAAAGAGATACTTCATATGCATTTAAGTGGACGCTTTGCACATAATGGTCCTCGATGAAGACCATAGGGTCTAACTCATTTTTAGCCTCTTCAAATCCTACTATGCTATTGTGTTGATACATTCTCATTTCACATACCTACATGTTGTATTAACCCCTATCCAGATAACTAGAGTGCATATCCCAATGATGAGAAACATTAATTAACCGATGTCGACGCACCACTAGCAGATTATGGAATATCGGTTTTGTCATAAGATCCCTACACCAATGGAAGGTGTTCTACTTTTCAATGGTAAACTAGGATACATCCTCATGTATACGCACATGGTATTGGGGTATATCAAAAAGGCTTCTCCTGTTACTCTATTTCTCATACTATACAAGTAATTAACTAGTACGACGGCTTAAGCATCATCACATCCGGTGCTTGGTCCCGCTTGGTTTCTCAATGAGTAAGTTTCATTCTACATATATTAGTAAATTTGAGAAGTTTACGCATCTCTTAAGCACTCACCAACTCATATACCACTACCCAATAGGATCCACAGAGGGTTTATCGATCAAGGATCATTATGAATAGCTTATGCAAATGAATGTTACCAGCTAGGTTCTATATATTAGTAAAACTTTATTAAATGAAACCTTCGTTTGCATTATTCAAGTTTTCAGAATTCCACATTAAAGGGTTTTATAACTATATAAGAAGGGGCCCTACCAACAATTATCAACCAACATGAGGGTAATCTCAATAGTCTTTTCATCAGCAGCATCTTTAATATTTGTAGTACGACATCTTATTCACTCACCTTAAATTACATAGCTTTATACCGAGTTTTCCGCTTATTCTATTCATATTCGACAACTGTCAAAATATTCCCTTTCTCCTAACTACAAGCATAAACAAGCCTTAATCAGAATGCAGATCCATCAAGATTGCCTAACCATATAGAGACAATAAGTATAGAGAAAGCCTCTCCTTATTATTTCAATGGATAGGACTATTCTAAGAGAAATGAATTCACATACACTAGAATAAATGTACGGTCAATTTAGCCTTTCCATCAAGACGTGATGCACCCCTTTTATCATATTTATCAACATTTATAATTTTTAAGCTGATGAAATATCAATAGAAGACAAATGAATACTGAAACTATAAACTCAATTCTAACAAGATCTCAATCAACAATCACCAAACGCTCTATTGGTAACCATTTGGAGTTTGGGGCAAAACAAACACGATGGATTCTTTCAAAAATTCCCATTCCAAATTATATATTAAAAAACATTAATTCCACATTGGATACATCATTATAATTGACTTAGAAACGCTTTTAACAATGAATTCCATACTAGAGAATAGAAATTTGGGACAATAGATCATTGATTCTACTTTTGAAAAATCTTTGAATTGGACTTCTTGAATGATAGGTTAATTCAGATGAAGGAAACACACAATATTCTTATTAGTAAGTAAATTAGCGCAACGAATTGCTGAGAGAATTTCACTTGGATAACTCTTTTTCTCCTAGCTGAACCACTACTAGATAATCACATGCGCGACTCACAACATTATTTAGCACGCATTAAATAAGTGTTTTTAAAAATAGAATCGCCTCATTCTGCAGCCAGTTATAAACATTTCAATAAAAACTGGACTACTCTAATTTAAATACTTTAAGAATCTAATCATGTCCATTATAAAAACTACAACGCGTTTCCATAGGTTGACTTGTATTGCAAGCTATTCTACAAATCTCCCACTTAGAGCCATACAACCCTTTGGCAATGTTTCTGCGAATTATTTTCTCTAATTATTTCTCGCTCCTGTTTTATTTTACTACACCGGCCAAAATTGTATTTTGTTTTTTGATTACTTGTAAAGCCACACTGAAAGGTTAACAAATATCACGTTAGTTTTAATTCTTTTTCAAATGAGGTGTAAGTACGACTCAATTCCTCTTCTAAAAACGAACAAAACCATTCATTATTTCTCTTCCGTGGGTTTCCTTAACTATGTAAATTGCGTTAATGACGTTCCTTATTAGTGAATCTGCGAACATGTGGGTCTTCTTGTTTGTGGTTGTGCAACAGTTTTTGCAGGCTAACAACCGTATGTTTAGTAATAATTTCATCTTCTTCATAAGTTTAAAATTTATTGCAACTACTGTTATAACATAAATGGTTTTCCTGTGAAGTAGTTATATTTTTTGTTTGAGATTAATGTTTATAATTAATAATTATTATTCTATTTAAGAAGTGTGTGGGGGGGGGGGGGGGGGGGG
>JAKWJA010002457.1:0-15222 GCA_027704765.1 Solanum habrochaites | reverse complement strand
TACCAATAGCTCACCCTGAAATCTGGTTATGCCTGAAGTTATGGCCCATAGTTGTCGATTGAGTCCGAAGTCGATGGTATGCTTGCTGCATCCACAATTAACAAGAAAGAAACCATACAAGTATGGGTCGTGAACAAAACACGATACTAGTAAGGTATCATCGGCCAACTCAAATAGAAAGCAATATATATCAGATAATAACAATAAAATCGACTACCATACTCAACAAATAACAACAACCAAGAACCATAACGCATGGCCACCACCCAAGCCAACTATGAGGACCATGCCTCCACACCATACTCATGTGGTCAAAAAGAGGTTCTTTAAATCTGAGTTATTAATTATGCTTCAATATCATTCTTGTTACTATCTTGGTGTCTGACCGTGACACTCCAATGGCCTCTACTAGCCTAGTGTCTGCACGTGAACGCCCGATCCATTACTACTATCCTGGTGCCGAACGTACACCCGTCCATTACTACTATCCTGGTGTCCGGCAACGTGACACTGATCCACTACTACTATCCTGGTGGTCGAACGTTACACCCGATCCCACTACTACTATCCTGGTGTCTGAACGTGACACCCGTCCACTAACCTCATTCTTTTAGTTCCATCAGCCTTCTTTTATACCAAGGCAATCACATTACACAAAGAGGGTTTTAGGTTTTAAGCTTCACAACCTCAATCTTCCCAACCCATTACGATTACATATCAACATCATGCAAGTATACAATTAAAGCATATTAAGACTTTACAATACTACCCAATACATATCATTCGCTATTAAGAGTTTACTATGACATAGCATAAACCATAACCCTACCTCCCCTAAGAATCGTGATCACGCATTTACTTCTCCAATCTTTGTTTCTCTTCGTTTCTTCTCTCTCTCTCGTTCTCTCTTCCTTTTTTTCTCCCTGTTCTTTTCTATTTTTCTTATTCCCAAAACCCTTTTTCTTTTACCCTAATTGTCCATATAATTAAGTATAACAATGAATAATAATAACCCACTTTTTATTTCAAGGGGTTTTATCTCCTTAACCCCCACGAAATTGAATTTATTAACATTAATCCCTAACTTTATAATTATAAGCATGAATAGTCCCAAAAAGCCCCTTAAAACTTTTAACAGAAATCCGCCCAAGGCATGGTTACGCAGCCTGTGACAGTCCCGTCCACTGTGACGGTCCGTACTGCATATTCGTCACAAAAAAAAAAGTTCAGAGAGTTTAATTCTGTGGAAAGATTTGTGACGTCCGTCATGCCAACAACGGTCCGTCCTGCCAATTCTCGTGACGTTCATGGAAGTCGATCCCATTACTCAAATTTTCATGATCCAAGTGTTTCGAACCGAGACCCCCTCGACGGTCCGTCGCGCCCATGACGGTCCGTCGTGGGATCCGTCGACCCAGACAGTTATTACCAGAAATAAACTCTACTGCTTTAAACGACTAAACAGGTCGTTACAGTAGTAAGGGACCTGGTCCATTACTTGTTAAGTGAAGGCACATATTTTATCAACAACCTTAACAAAACACCTCTACACTTTCAAAGTAGTTCATAGTAGAGAGATAATTTTTCATTAAGTTTCAAATTTTGTATGTAACATACAAATTTATAAATTAAAATGTCAAAAACTTCATCGCTTTGTTTTTCAACAAAAACCATTTGTATATGTAGGAAGATATTCACAAATGTGACACAATAATAAATTTCACATCTAGTATTATTTATATGTTTCAAGACGTTCAAAAGAATTAAGTCTAAATTATGGATGCTCAAAACACACAAACATGTAACTTCTTAGCATGTTCAATTTAAACACAAATTTATGCATCAAAAGCAACCCAAATATGATTGCTTAGCCACTCAATAAAATTGTTATAAGTTAATGATTTCTAAAGCATTCTCTTAAACAATAAGAATTTAACAAAACATTCTGTCATCAAATTAATATCATCTATCTCATCTACTCTAAATATTGTAAAATATGTCATTTTTTAATTATGTCTAGTCGATTATTTGTAATTTTTTCCCTCTCTAGTAAGATTTTAAAATATTAATGTGTTTATTAGGTTTTGGGCTTCAACCTTGAAAAGTATTTCTATGTTATTGCTCGACTAAAAAAAATTCATTTCTCATATTATCATGAATATTTTATAAAACAATATTCTTAAAAATGTTGAAAATCTTACTGAAAAATATTATCATGAAATTTTAGAAAATTCTCATAGCTTGAAGTGTGCTTATCAATCTTCTACTGCCAAATACAAGCAAAAGAAACATATATAAGGTGTAAAATATTGGATAAAAAATTCTACCTTCAATGTAATAAATCAATGGAAATAAAGTAGAATTGCAGTAAAGAAATGACTCATAGTTAATGTAGTTGTGTTATAAATAGACAGGGGTTAGGAAACAGGTCAAACAAGACTATTTAGGACATTTAATTATCATCAGTAATATGTTAGCATATTTAACGTATTAAATATTCATCAAAAGTTATAATTAAATGAACCTAGACAAATGTATGAATATTTTTTTTTTGAGATCTAAAATATCTTTTTTTCAACAATTTTTACATAAAAAAATATATTTAGACAACAAATTAACAATTAGTCAGAATTTCCGTAATTTAAATAAACAGGAACAATCACAAGTTTTTTCTGATTTTTCAGTCAGCACCACAAAATTAGTTTCATTAACCACAAATCACTCTAGAGCATGCAATTAAGCTCTACATATCAGTTTCATTAACAACAACTGAGCTTTAGAGGCAAAAATGTCCAAGTTTTCAAAAATTTGAATTGTTGCTATTACTGGAGATGATTTAGGATTAGTGAATACAATGTATCTAGTATAAATTACTCCTAATTTTATGTCACGAGATATATGTATATAAATATATCTGAACGCATCAAAATCTAATAAAATCTGTAGAATCGCAAATCAGAATGTATCTAAATAATTAACTCTTGAGCTAATGGAATTTCTATAATTTTTCTAATAATGTTTGGTTATATTGGACTTTTTTTTAAGAAAAAATAACAAATCACAAAATAAATTTCAAGTTTGAACGAGCAATTTTAATAAGTTTTTCAAGTGAACATTTTTCAAACTAACAAAGTTTCCACTTTTGTTTTTATCTAAACCTAGCTCGATTTCTAAATAGGGGTACTTTAATGGGATTCTTCATACTCCAGCACTCCCTCCTAAGACCACACATGCAAATTTGCACTCATACAACTCAAGTCACGACGTTTTCCTTCCTCACACTTTATCATATATTATTATAAGAGGGAACCAAAAAATTTAACAGTTGAATTACAATTTTAGTCTTATTATAAACTAAAATGTTATAAAAATACTTAAATATTTAATTTAAATATTAAATTACATTATTTTAATAAAAATGTTAATGACTTTTGCACTTCTTTGAAATAATTCTTAATTAGAACATATTATTTAATTCATTTCCTTAAATTATTGAAAATATTATTTTTTTTATTATATTTATGCGTGATTCAATGACTTTTTGGATGTTTGTATTCTGCATTATTAAAGTTTAATTACATTTACCTCTATGTTTATTTAAAAAGGTATAAACTCAAATCTATATATAGATATATATATATAATATATCCACTGATCTTTCAACTTTGTAAGTGGAATCTTCAATATTCCAAAGCAATATTATTTTAATATAAATCAAATCTTTTAACTTGTTTTTCATAAAATATTTATATTGTTAACAATATTTGTGTGGGGAAGACTAGAGAAGCTTTAATCAAGTGAAGAATATTCCGAGGCAAGAGGATTGTGTCAAGATTACAAGGCATAATGTGATTATAGGGATGAATAACACTTTATTACTAGAAGATTGATGTATTTGTTTTGTTTTTTACTTATTTGACGAGATCAGAACTATGATAAGACCCCTCCATTTATGAAGTTGAACATCACTTCCATTAACTTGTCTTCCAAAGATTTTAAATCTTTTTTATGGTCAAAAGTTGAATGTTTATTACTATACTTTTGTTTCAATTTGCAATGATCAATAAAAAAACAGGGAAAAGATTGTCTTAGAATTTTTCTATTTTTTCGTTTTGGTAATCCTTATGCTACACTTGCTCCTATATATGATACTTTTTCTTTGTTTCTTTGTAATTTTGTGTTTTTAAGAATATACTGAATTGCAGGGTGTTATTTTTTGCTTTAGACAATAAATCAAATACAAACATAAAAATAGTGTAATAAGGCATGTAAAACAACTAATGCCCACAAGATAACTTCTAATTCTTAATTTTTTTAATACTTACAATTTTTTCATCTTAAAATTTTAAATATTTTAAATAATCAATTCTGACCAGCCCATGCTTGTGGATAAAATCATAGTTTTCTAACAATTTTCCTTAAAACTATCTGAGAACCCAAATCCCTAATTCAAAAAATGATACACCAAATACTAAGAAGTTAGAAGATCTTTATCCTTGGACCAATAATTGCTCCTACAAAAATTTTACAAAAAAATGTAACATATTTTTGATTAAAACTTTGTTAATTGTAAAGAATATTAAATCTTTTGTCCTTCTTGTCCCCTCTCCATTAAATTAAAGTGATTTAAATTTAATTCAATATTGATATTTTATTTGTATAATTGCAATAATTTTAGTACCAAATCGTTGCACTTGAAATTTTTAGTTATTTCCTTGTATAAGTTTTCTTATTTCTAAATTTGAATGTACTTCATTGCCATTTTCTACTTAATGAGAAAGAGAATTTCATCTTTTACTAACTATTTCTTTGAAATGTATATCCTTGTGTAACTTTGATTCTGAATTTCAAATTTTAATCTATTCCATGAGACAAAGAGAACATTTTTTAAGGAAGAAAGGTTCACTAATTTTTACTCTATTCATGAGACAAAAAGGACTTTTAAGAAAGTCTTTTAAGAAAGTCAATCATAAGATAGTGTACCTCCATGTTTTTTTGTTGCTATGTTAGTTTTTCTAGACAAATATAAAATTCTTATGTAAAAATTATTAATAAAGTAAGGAGTTATGCAAAAAAATCTTCCATAAAGCAACATACCGACACTACAAACATTCTTTTTTAAAAAGTTAAGTCCGTGCATTGCCCCTTTTGATTAATAAGTTTATACACTAAAAGGTTTAGCATTTTTTATTTTTCATATTCTTGATGGTTAAACTCAAACTAATATTTCAAAAAGAATTATGTGAGGTTTTACTAGTTATAATAGAATTGAGATAAGGCATAGTTTCTTTTTGAATTTATCTAGGAAAATTCTCAATACTCACTTGACATTGAGCATAAGCGCATAGATCTCCATGTGAATTATCTAGAAAAAATGCTAATACACCACTTGAATGATATGTCAGATATGTATACATTCTAAATTACTCTAAAGTAAATTTATTCACTTCCTAAATTGAAATGACAAAAAAAAGATAACAAAAAAAAAAGGCACATGTGACTAGGAAACATTAAAGTGGTAAAAAAGCAAATAAAAATGAAAAAATTTCCTATCTCCACAACCTAAAGCATCACACACCAATAGCTCGATCTCGTGGTGTTGATCATGTGGTTGGTTGTTAGTTGTCCGATCTGCAAAGTGCGGAACTCACTGGAAGGTTATCAGAATCGTGAAAGAAGCTTCGAGCTCACTAGAACACCTGCAAAATAAATAAAAAATAAAATAAAAAAGGGATAAGGAAAAGGGGTCTCATTCGGTGTTTGTTTATAATGATATGAAGTTTTGGGTGGCTACTACTTTGTCAGAAAAGAAGAGGGAACACCGTTGTGGAGGTAGGGTTATGGTGGTGATGAGTAGGGTGTTCTTTGGCGCAGAAGACGAAAAAAATTGTGGTATGAGTTGAAAGACTTAATAAATAAAGTGAGTGAGATTTATTGATGAATGAAAAATATACTAGTAAGAATTTAATAATTAATTAGGAATAATAGTAAAAATACACCCCCGACCATTTTAATAAATAATCATTAATCATATCGAAAACAAAACAAAAGAATATTTATAAAAAGATATAGTTTCTGATGTAATAATCAAATATTGTAATCTGATAATATGACATTCAATTAAAATTCGGCCCAAAACATAATCGATGATATACCTTTAATATATTTGCCAAATAAAAAACTTTGAAATCCAATATCGAAATGCATAATAAATACATATTTTTAATCAGTAGTGTGAAAGCTGTTAAATGGTTTTTCTAGAAAATTCTTCATGTAGTGATTTTAGACCGTGTAAAAAACTACATTCTGTTTCTAAGTAGATAATACAAAGGAAGGAGTCATTCAGTCAGTTACTCTATTTAGACTCTAGATAAATTGTTTTTTGATCATCTCCTACAGTCCATTATCAAATCACGTGGACAAGGGAGCTATTTCGTCATAACTATTTACACCCACGAAAATGAAAAAAAAAATTGTTTCTTCATGTTTCCCACTATCACACCGGATTATATTATGAATACCACACACTTAATTAACCTATCCTCAATAAAGTTTAAACATTGAATTGATCATTCGCAAGTTTTACATGACCTATTTTCATTGCTCTATTTCATAATATTTGTCAAAAATACATAAGCAGGAATGATCAAAGTTCAAAATCTACCCTATAAGATATTTAAGTATTATATACGCGTCGATTTAATATATATGCGCATTGACATAATATCATAACATTATTGATCTATAAAAAGAAGAAAGGAATTAACTTAAAACTGAATATAATGAGAACCAAGACCTTGATTAAAACCTAATGACAAATAGAAACACTTCTTTTATGAAAAATTAGTACTTTTACAAAAAGAACGAAAATTTTAAAAATGGTAGAGAAACTCGTTACGGAATAAAATCAATCAATTTAATATTCAAGAATCATCAAAACATGATATTTTGTGAAAAAGAAAAGCAGAAAAAATAACTCAATAACTGTATCTTTTTAAGTTGAACACAAAGGTTAATAGAGAGTATTACTCTCTGCAGTGTGATTTAACTATGATTAAAGTAATTTTTTGAGGGTACATTATATAGATGTGAACCCCCTTTCAGCACTTCCTGTGGTATTTTTTCAGATTTGAATGTTTTTATTAAAGTTTGGGCTCAGCCACTACTTTATCGAGTCTATATGAAGTAAAAAAAACTCATCACATAATATGAAATTTTAAAACAATGCTTTATTTTTAACATTATGGACAAAAATAAAAAAAATAATTTACATAGGGACAGTTAAACAATATGATTAATATGACATTATAAAATTTCCAAAAAAAAACAATTAGATGATACAGATTTAAGTAAATTTGGACCAAAAAAATCGAAATCAACATTGAAATGCATAAATAATAATTTTCAACATCTTTAGTGTCAAAGTACAACTTCGCAAATTTCAGTAGGACTTTTTCAGACCACGTGTCAAGTTCCATTCTATTTCAGTATGGATAATTACAAATGATTTTGTTTGGTCCTACTCTTATTCACGACTTAATGCTTAAATTGTATTTTGGATCAATTTCTCAAGTCCTTCTTAAATCAGTGTACAAGGAGGCTTTTTCGTCATTAAACTTACAGCTACAGAAATAAAAAAACATTTCAGTTTTCTCACAAACACCTGGATTATATTATGAATACCAACTCATTAACTTAATATACCTCAATAGGATTATCAACATTCCGAATCTGTCATTAGCACTGTTTTTTAATGACCTTCATTGCAAAGTTATTTCTATTTCATTAAGATTTCTCATAGAAATCAGCCAATTGATCAATGGTTCAATATCTACCAATATATATTTGAGTTATTATTCTACGCCGTCGATAATATATTACTACGCGTGATATGATGATACCCAATATATCACATTAGTGATCCCCAAAACAGAAGAAGAATAACTTTAAAATGTAGATAACAAGCAAAGTAGGAAAGAAGCTTTAATTAAGCCTAATACAGATAGCATTTTCAAGAAAAGGAAGAACGAAAATTCTAATGATGACAGAAACTTAAAAAAAACACTTTTATATTTCAAGAATCAATTCAAAACAATGACATTTTTTAAAAATTTTTAAAAATCATAAATCAAATTAACAGCTATACTTGAACTCGGGGGGAACCACAAAGGTTAATCCGATATATCTATTACTCTTGCAGTGTCGCATTTAACTATGAGTATAGTAATTTTGGTTACATATAGTAGATGATATGAACCTCTTTTGCTACTCCGGGGTATATTCTTTAGATTGACACAACCCCTTTACTTAAAAAATTATGCTCCGCACTACTTTGTGGAGATATATGAAGAAAAAAATCAAACAAGTAAGAAATTTTTAAATAGTTTATTGATTTTTAAACTATAAAAAAAAATTAAAGGTCTTAATATAGGAGTAAAATACTCTGGTAAATATGACATTTAAAAATTGCCCAAACAACAAAGAATGAGGATGATACAAGATTAAAAAATTTTTCCCAAAGCAACTTGGAAATCCAACATCGAAAATGACATAATTATAATATTTTTCACATTTGTAGTCTTGGAAAGTGAAAAAACTTTTCGCAAATTTCAATTGTAGTGATTATTCAAACGTGTCAAGTTCTATTCGGATTCTCAGTAGACAATTCACAAAGGCTGGTGTCATTTTCCAGTGGTTACTTCTATTTAGATGTCTAGTGTTTAAATTGTATTTTGGATCAATTTCAAAGTCCTTCTTTAAAAATCACGTGCAAGGAACTATTTCGGGCATTTCAAAAATACAGCCTAAAACACATAAAAAAACCTGTTTACATTTCCCCCTTTAGTCACCTTTTAGGAATTAATATGTAGACAACATTAACTTAATATCTCATCTAATTTATTACATTGAACTGATCATTAGCAAAGTTGTAATGATCTTATTTAATCGTCTCTATTTCATAACGTATTTTTTTAAAAGTGATAAGGACACATGATCATTGCTTCAATATCCTACCTATAAATTATATGTTAAGGTCATTATTATACGCGTTGATTAAATGATATACGCGTTGACACAATATATAACATTAGTGACCTCCAAACAGAAGAAGAGAAGAATAAAGAAAAAAAATGTCAGGAATAAACAAACACAAACCAGAAAAGAAACTTTAATTAAGCCTAATACAGTCTAGTAATTTTCAAACAATAACAAAAAAAATAAAAATGATCAAACTTGTAAGAATAAGAGCATTATTTGATATTCAAGATCCTAAAAATAATGATATTTATATATTAAACTGAAACAATATAACTCAAATAAAGGTATACTTTTTAACTACGACCACCTAGTTAATAGATATATTTATTACTCTCTGCAGTGTGATTTAAATATGATTAAAGTAATTTTTTGGTACATATAGTAGATGTTGAACCCCCTTTCGCTATTTCATATTTTTCAGATTTTGGATGCTTTTATTAAAAGTTCTGGCTCCGCCACTACTTCCTCAGTCTAAACGAAGAAAAAAAATTAACAAAAAATCTTAAATTTTAAACAATTCATTTATTTTAAACTATGATTTTTTTTTTAAAAAAATCCATTAATACAGGGAGTTAAAATAATCTGATAATATGACATTTAATAAAATTTGCCCAACAAATAATCAGATGATACAACATTTAATAAATTTTGCCCCAAAAAAACTTGGAACTCAAAATCGAAATGCATAAATAATAATTTTCACATCTTAAGTGTCAAAGTGAAAACTTTTCGCAAATTTTCATGTAGTGATTTTTCAGACACGTGTCAAGCTCCATTCTGTTTCTCAATAGGTAATTACAACGGTCTGGTGTCATTTTCAGTTGGTTACTTCTTATTTAGACTTTAGCTAAATTGTATTTTTGGATCAATTTCTCAAGTCCCTTCTTAAATCATGTGACAAGGAGCTATCTCGTCATTAAAACTTACACCCACAGAAATAAAAAACCTCTTCACGTTTTTTCACTTTCACACTCATGGATTATATTATGAATACCAACTCTTAACTTAATATCCTCAATAGGCTTATAACATTGAACTGGTCATTAGCAACGTTTTTAATGACCTTATTTCATCGTATTCTATTTCATAAAATTTTTCAAAAGAAAAATGCACATTGAAAAACATCCACAAAAAAAAGGAAGAAAAAGTTGGATCTACCATAGCATGACCATCACTATTAAAGATACATATTTTTAATATATCTCCTTTATTTTGAGTCTTAAGTTAGTCTTTGTTAGTGTTATCTCTGATCTGATACATCATTGTTGCAATAACTTTTGTTTTATGTAATGTATAATATTCATATTAAGATTTTGATACATAACTCTAATGTTGTTGAATCTTTGATTAATGTATATAACGTTCAATATAAATATATTTGATATATAAACTTTGTATATTTATCACACACACCAAAAAGAGGCTATTTTGAAACAATTACATGTATATTGTTTTTTTTTTTAATTTCAAAATATAGTATTTCTCAAACAAAATAAAATACATATATATAGTTTATCATACACAGTATTTTTAGTAATGATACGTAAATTCAAATTTATATTAAATAATACATAACTATTAACAAACAATAATTTATCTATCTCAAACAATTACTATAATGTATTTTTTTTAATTTTAGAATTTAGTATTTCTCAAACATAATAAGAGACATAAACAATAATGTATCATACACTATTTTTTAGTTATGATATGTCATTCAAATTTTTACTAAATGTGTCTGATACATAACAATTACCAAACATATTGTTATAATCCAAAATTAAAATCTTAAATCTTAATGGTCAACACTTTAGTTATTTACTGTATCTTGTAGAAATACACATTATCAATTTGAACACAAGGATCTCATGATCTCAAACAAAATAAGATAGAAATAATAATGTATTATGCAACTAATTAGTTGTTTGTTTGATACGTAAATTTTATTTATAATAATGTATCACATACTAACAAGTATCAAATAATTATGTCTCGATCTCAAAACTAAAATCTTATGGCACACTTTCCGTCGTTACTGTACTAGTAAATACAACCTTATCATTTAAATTGAAAGGATCTTCATGGGTATCCTTCTCAAAAATTGATAATGTTTAATCAAATTGAAATAATCTTCAATGAACTAGAGAATAATTATTAAATTCAAAAATTTTTCCACATATTTTGAATTAAAATGGAACGATCTTCAATGATATTGAGAAGGATTTTGAACTCAAAAATTTCGACAGACTTGAATAAAATCGAAAAGATATTCCATGAACTTGAATATTCAAAAAAAATTTTTTGTCCAACAACAATTCCCATAAATCCTTCATAACCCTTTCACCTCGCTTTTCAAAATTTTTGACAATGTTTTTTTATGAAACACGATAGAACTATTGGAACAACAACGAGATTTTGTTTCGATTTGTAGACGACTATAGGATTTTTGAATTATGACAAATATTTTAATAAAATAACATAATTTATGAAATCTTAATTTAATTTTTAGCTTTTCGCCTTTATTAGTGAAACAAATGGGTACTATGAGATTTTAAATTGATTTTACAACTTTTTTTTCCTTAATAAGTGCAACAGACTTATACATAATGTATCAAAAATAATGTATCGGGATACTTAATATGTATCTGAAATGCCTAAAGAATATGAGATTTATGTAATTACAAAAAATAATAGGGATAGAAGGTAATTAAGGTATTTACCCCTATGGTATTTATGTCGTTACACATTATTTTAAAAAACTGAAAATTAACTCAAATAATGTATACTTGGTTTTACTCCAAACCATTGTGTACTAGATATATTTATTTTCCCTGCTATTGATTTTTATATGATTAAAATAAAATCTTTTAATTTTTACATATAGTAGATATTGGAAAACTCTCTTTCGCTATGTGCCATGTGTATATTTTTTTTTCAATTTTGTCCCACTTATAAATGTTGGATCCGACACTACTTCCTGAGTCCTATATTAAGAAAAAAAATCACAGTTATCCTCAATTTTAAAAAATTTATTTTATTTTAACCTATACAAATCAAAAAAAATCATTAATATAGCGAGTTAGAATAATCTGATAATATGAAAGTTAATAAAAAATTTCCAAAAAACAATCAAATGATACAACATTTAATAAAATTTTCCCAAAAAACATTGAAATGAGCATTAAAATGCATGAATAATATTTTCACATTTTTAGTGTGAAACTGAAAACTTTTTGCAAATTTTTATGTAGTGATTTTCCAGACACGTGTCTAGTTCCATTATGTTTCTCAGTAGATAATTATAACAGACAAGTGTCATTTTCAGTCAGATTTAGACTCTAGCTAAATTGTGTTTTTTAGATCAATTTTCCAAGTACCTTCTTAACCACGTGACAAGGAGCTATTTCTTCATTTTCACTTACACCCATGGAAATGAAATACCGCTTCACGTTTTTCCCATTCTCACACCTCAATTTTTTCTCTTTATAATCTCGAAATTGACTGAAGGTTTCTCCCAGCATTTAGCAATACCAAGTGATGTCATACGTCATAATGAGGTGTTTTATCCTATTAATTATTTAGTTTGTAATTCAATACTTAATTTCTAATTTTTTTAATTTTTGCAACATGGAGAGAGTAATTCAATAACTGTCGTATTTTTTTTAGTTTTTATGCTCACATTGATATCGATATTATCAAGACCAAGGAAAAAAGATTGTAGAGGATGTAAAGTGGGAGCAATGTAGGGCTATGACTTTGGGTGGGGCTTCTTTCTTTCTTCGAAGAAATCGAAGATACCTAACCATTCTTCGTCAAATTTAACGTTGAGCATTCTTAATAATAACAGTATACATATGTGAATTATTTTCAATTTTCAGTCATCAGGCGTGCTTTGTTGCCTATGGAAACTGAGGCTGAGTGGAGGCAACGTAATAATCCGTTTTCAATTATGAAGTCATATTCATTACTGATGGAGACTTAAATGGAGTACTGGAGGTAAAGGAATTATCAATTTTCTGTTACCAGGATGTATTCATTGCCGCCGATGGATACTGAAATGGAGTAGAGGCAACACAATTATTCATTTTCCGTGTTAATAAGAGGTCTTCGTTGCCGATGGAGTCTGAAGTAGAGTACTTGAGGCAAAGAAATGGTCCATTTTCTGTTACAAGGACGTCTTCGTTTTCGATGGATACTGAAATCGAGTGGAGGCAAAGGTTAGAGGCTGAAATGGATTGGAGGCGAAGAATGGAGACTGAAATGGAGTGGAGGCAATGTAATGATTCGTTTCCAATTATGAAAACAGCTACGTTGCCACTAGTGGAGACTGATATGGAGTGGAGGCAAATCAATGATCCATTTTGTGTTATGAGGACATCTCTCATGCCTCCAATGGAGACTTAATGGAATGGAGGCAATGAGTGATCATTTTCTGTTAACAGGATGGCATTCGTTGGCCACCAATAAAGACTGAGGAGGAGTGGGATGCATGGAGAAAATGAAGGTAAGTTTGTCTTTGTCATGGTAAGTTCTGACCCTAGCTGAATTTGTCAAACATGTTGGCGGAGATGATGTTGAATAATGGCGATGCATAGCATAACAAAACAAGCGAGATGCCTGAAAAAACACTCTTATCTTAGATAGGAGGAACTTAGTCTTGTACAATAACAAGGAAAGATGAAATAACAACAACGACATAAAGCTATGCCTTTATTAAGCTAATAAAACGTTTTCAACATCATCTCCACCAGCATGTTTGACAAATTCAGTTGGGGTCAGAAAATTATCATGACAAAGACAAACTACCTTCACTTTTCCTCCATTGCATCCACTCCTTCTAAGTCTTTATTGGTGGCAACGATGCCATCCTGTTAACAGAAAATGGATCACTCATTTGCCTCCATTCCATTTAAGTCTCCATTGGAGGCATGGGAGATGTCCTCATAACCCAAAATGGATCATTGATTTGCCTCCACTCCATATCAGTCTCCACTAGAGGCAACGTAGCTTTCTTCATAATTGGAAACGAATCATTACATTGCCTCCACTCCATTTCAGTCTCCATTCTTCGCCTCCAATCCATTTCAGCCTCTAACCTTTGCCTCCACTCGATTTCAGTATCCATCGGAAAGGAGAAAAGACTTCTAGTAAACAGAAAGGTATCCTTTTACACATATTATTATTATTATTATTAATGTAATTATATATTGTTTTATTATTATTATTATCTTAAGTTATAAAGATCAATGGGATTTTTCTAAAAGGGCAATAACTTCTTAAGTGTTTGATAAAGACCACTATCAGTAAAGCTGGAAGTAATTTTCTATAAAATAACATATTCATATGTTTTGAATATAAAGAGAAATGACTATCTTGAAACTTTATTAAAATTAAACCATAGGATAATAAAGTAGTCAAAACAATACAATAGTCAGGTACAAAGGAAAAGAGTAGTATCAAATTTGGGCAAAATTCCAAATCTTCATAACCTGTCCTGAGTCTCAATGACCCATTGGACCTTTCCATTTTTACACTTGCTGCAACTTTCTTGGGCTTTGGCCTCATTTTCGTGTCCAAAAATCACGTATACCCCTGATCATTACTGAACCTCGCCGTATATGAGCTGTATTTAGTGTTCTTTTTCCTCCATATATTGGATGTATACTCATGATACTCCTAATCACAGCTCTCAATGCACCGTAATTATACCCTCAGGAGCTCTATTCGACATGTATAACACAACTAAGTTGGAGTACGGCAGGCATAGTAAAACAGCTCACATTAATGAACAATAATGAACCGATAACAGACCCAAATATAAACAACGAAAAAAGGCTTCAAATACCCTCAAAATATTGGAATGGTATTAACTATCCTCCATCCACCTATTGGCTCCAAAATTCCCTTTTCACCTATCTCCAAAATACCATTGTCATTCACTATTGGGTTCAAATTAACCACTAATTTAACGGTCTTACATTTAAACTATTTAAATATTTTTGAAAATAATTGGCGCTCAATTATTCGATACAATTTAATTTATTAATATCATTTATAAATGTACTCCCACCCACCCATTACTAATTAAGTCCCACCCAATTAATAAATCATTTCTAATATCAAAATCTCCTACACCTCCTAAAGCACGACAAAATTAACTGATTACCTTAAAAATGACATTCA
>JAKWJA010002456.1:0-44056 GCA_027704765.1 Solanum habrochaites | reverse complement strand
TGGTATGTTGGGCTTAGGGTATGTGTTTATATGTTTAGTATGTTAGTGGTTAGGGAGGTTAAAGGGTGTCAGACTTTTATATACATTTTTGGAGATTACGTGATAGTATACTTCGAGGGTTCTAATATCATGGTTACTGTGTAATGGGTGGTTGGTTTTTGTATTTTGGACTCTTGTTTAGGGTTTTGAAGAAGGTGTTTAGGCTAGGGTTGTGAGTGTTACATGGCGAATTCAAAAAAAGGAGAACTGAACGTTAGGTTGAAAATAAATTTATATTGTTTTTTAGTTTTAGAGTTTGATTTATAGGTTGAGTATCATATCTATTATTTAGTGTTTAATGTCAGGTTTTGGATTTTCGTATTGTGATATAGGTTTTACACTTTAGGGTTAGGTGTTGTGTTTGTTATAAAGTTAGGGTTAGGGATTATTTTTTTCTTTTAGGTGTTAGCGGTTTACAGGATTTTTTTGTGTAAATAGGTGCAGTGTTTAGTTTATTTAGTGTTTTGGGTGTTGAACTTTTCAGTGTTGGGTATTGGGATAATAGTTTATAGTAAGGGTTTGGGTTAAGATTAGGGTTAGAGTTTGTGTTATGTTCCGGGTTAGGGTTAATGTTTTGGATTTTTTTTAGCTTTTTGGGTTTGTGTTTTAGTATTTTAGGTTTAAAATATGAGGTTTAGTGTTTAATGTTTGAGTTTTCGTATGTTGGACTTAGGGTTTTTTTTGGATATAGGGTTTAGGGTTTAGGTTTAGGGTTAGGTTATATTTTTTTTAGGTTTTACTGTTCAGAGCTTAGAATTTGAGGTTTAAAATCTATGATTTATTATTTAATGTTTGAGTTTTTGTATTTTGGGATTTTTCCCTGCTACACATGTCATATGTGGGAGGGGTTAAGGGTACTCAACAACCACAAACACCCCTAGTGAGGCTTTAACATTAATAAGAAAAATAAAGACAAGGATGGGGGCTTAAACCTTACCTCTGGTCCTATGGTGGTTCAGAATATACTTTCCAAAGAAAACTGTCTTCTCCCCTTAATAAAAAATAACATGAAACTAAGCACCTAAAAGACAAGACTCTTCTCGATACAACGGTTCTAGGATTTTAAACTTGGGAGACTCTCCCTTTACATTTTAAAACACACAAAAAACTATCTAACCTATTCAACAAAGCTATAATTTTATATCATTGCTAAGTTTAAAAGGTGATACACAGTCTAAGGAGGTTCTCTGATCTTCTTGGTCTTTTTCCTTCTAAAACTTGGTATTCCTAGTATGTCTAGCTGATACTAGGAGTTTTCTTCTTTAAGTAAGTCTTGATTGTTGTAGTTGAGTTTTGGACTAGTGAGGTTGTGCCTGTGTTTGGAAAAGGAATCAGCCATCCAATTTGCCTCCATGAATATGTGGATGCATTTGAATTCTTGTGTCATGGAGATAAGTATTCGCAATCTTTCCATCAGTATACAAATATGCCATTGTGGTGTTTATTTTTTGCAGAATCAAATGCATAGTTAACAGTGAGTCCACTTCTAGAATGATTTCCCTGTAGCCTAGTTCCAATACCCAAGTCATTCTAAAGATGGTTGCACCTATTTCCGCTTGATTGTTTGATCCTTCTTCAAGGGAAGATGTATAAGCCATTAATAACTTACTTGTGTGATCTCTCAGTATACCACTTTCCTCATTCTTGCTAGAGTTACTTAACGCACTTCCATTTGTCTTGATCTTGATCCATTGTAAGGTGGTCTTTTCCATGCTACGATTTGTATCTTGATGTCATGCACACACCTTTCTGCTAGCTAAATGATTCCTTTCCAATAAGAAGGCCAATTAACCTGGGAAAATTAGCATTTATTAGTTATAATTGTCATTATAGATTTCATACCTTAACCTTGTATTGGAGTTTTTGCCATCATATGTACTGCCATTCTATTCTTCCAGGCGGTTCCACACCGTTAGAACCGGGTGGCAACAGTAAAATAAGTATATGACCTTAATTTGTTAATGTTTCATTTCCGCCACTTGTAAATACGTATGGTTGTAGAGACTAGTTATGATTTCCACTCCTGCCATAGTTGCAAAACTTCTCCAGATTTTTGGTGCTAGTGGTTAGATTTTCATCAGTAGGTAGTTTACCTTTTAAGAAGGCGCTCCACATAAAAAATAACAAGGACACCGCTGTGTGTGCCAAACAAACGGGAAGGTGGTGTTTATCGGACGAAATGAAAGATTTATTTTAAACTATACCATACTTCTGTCCAGGATTTTCGTGCCCATTGAAGAGCACCTAAGTTGCCCGTTGGAGTTGAGTTTCCAGTAAGCTTGATCTAAAAATTGTTGTTGTGGGGGAATGGTTGTTTCTAGGATGTTTGCCAGTTGACTTGGAGGAACCTGTTGAATGAAGATATGATAGTTAAATTGCCATTCCATCCAGAAGTATACCACTTGCGATTATCAAACTTGTGACTATTAGTAGAAAATTGAGCAAGCTAGGCTTCACCTAACCAGTTATCCCACACTAAAGAACCGGTGCCAAAATATTTGTTTCCATTGAATGTGTTGCTCAATTTTTTTCAATTGTGTAGCATATGCTTCCACATCAATAATCACCTTGGATCTTTTAAAATATTTAGCTTTAGAGAAATCATCCCATAACGTGTGTTTAGTCCTAAAGATCCCTTGGATGTTTTAAAATACTTAGCTTTAGAGAAATCATCCCATAACGTGTGTTTAGTCCTAAAGATCCACAATTTCTTTTATTTAACGGATAAACACACATCTTTCTTGTTTTTCATTCCCACCCCTCCTTCTTCAGTAGGGTAGCTTAAGTTCCTCCATGATACCCAATGGTATGTTCTCTTTTCACTTTTCCATCCCTAGAAAAAATATGTCATAAGCATTTGAATCTGTTTATGTAATGTGGAAGGAGGAGTTACCGCAGAGAGTAACTAAACAAGGAGATCTTGTAACACTTGCTTAATAAAATCTTCCCTTCCCCCAGAGCTTAGTTTCTTTGTCAACGAACTAGTAATCCAGCAAATCACCTTATTGACAAGGTAAGAAAAAAAAAATAATACTAGGTCTGCTAAAAAAGTAAGGGCACCGAAGATAAGTAAGAGGTTCCTGTTTTTGTTTGACACTTGTGATTCTTTTAATACTTTCCTTTGTAATAACTAACGATTATCATAGATGTACGCAAGAATGACTGTTTATCACTCATGATCATCTGCCAGAATTAATATAATCCTCATGTAATTCTTGAGAGGTTGTTGCATGATGAGTTGGAGAGTTTAGACTCTTCCAAAATTAAACATAATGGTGTCTCTACAAAGCATAAATGATTCACCTGGGGGACTCTCGCTTCCATGAAGAAACCATGATATTTAGGATGATTATGCAAACTATTCAAATATCATTAGAACACTTCTACACCTAAAATAAATAGGGCAGCAGAAAGGGATCACCTTTTCTTGAGCCCTCTAGAGGATTGGAAAAATCTAAATTTCCACCCGTTAATAATGATGGAATACTAGTTATTATACTTAACTCTCCACATCATATAAATGAATACCTCAATAAATCCCATCTTCCTAAATACAATACAAATATAGGTCCAAGAGACTCTGTCATAAGCCTTTGCTATATCTAGCTTCATAATGACATTACTACCAATGTTGGCCTATTTTATTTGATGAATAATTTCCTGAGCCAACATGATATTTTTAGAGATACTTATACCATTAAAGAATCCATATTTATTGAGAGAAATCAAATAAGGAAGAATAGGGCTCAATCTTCTACTATATAGTTTTGAGATGATTTTGCTAATGAAATTGCTAAGGCTAATACGACTGAACTCCTTAATTTTGCTGGGGTTACTCACCTTAGGTAGAAGCACAATGTAGGAATGTGAAAAATATTTAGGAATTACTTGGACAATGAAAAAATCTTGAATAACTTCCATTAGGTAATGTTTGATGATGTTCCAACAATTTTGAAAAAAATACCCATTCATTCCATTTGGCCCGGTTGCACACATGGGTTTATGCAAAAGACCACTTCTCTAAATTCTTCCATGTTAGGAATGTTAATGAGTCTGTCATTTTTTTCCTGATTGAGCATTCTAGGGATACAATATAAAGTCTCCTCATTGATAATTTTATCTTCCCCTGTAAACATTTGTTGAAAGTATTCATTGGCAGCCTTACCAATGTTCTCTTCTCCCTACAACCATTCCCCGTTCTCATTAATTCTGTGAATGAACAACTTTCTCCTTCTTCCACTTGTCAGAGAATGGAAGAATTTAGAGTTGGTGTCTCACTCCTTGAACTATTGAAGCAGAGATTTTTGTTTCATAATGGAGTCTTCCAATTTGAGGTATCTAATGCAATTAGCATTAAGCTCATGGCTAGCCTACCTATTGATGTCACTGTTGTTTTGTATAAGATTCTCTTCAGCACATCTAACTTTTTCTTCATACTCTCTAATCTTTAAAAAAATGTCCCCAAATTATCTGTTAGACCATGAATTAAGATTGTTAAATAATCTTCTTAACTTTTAATGGAATCTCCACATTGTCTTTCCTTCCACCTTCCTCTCCCAGTAAGTTTACAATCTCCATGAAGTGAGGACTTTCTACCCAGCAGTTAAGAAATCTTAAATACTTTATGTGGACATTCTCTCTATTGACTATCTCAATTAACAAGGGACAGTGATCTGAATAAGAAGAAAATAAATGAGTAATGGTTGTATTAGACATCTGATCAAGCCAAGCAATATTAATAAGGGAATTGTGAAGTCTTTTCCATATTCTGTGGTTGATATCTCTCTTGTTGGACCAAGTATATTTTGGACCACTAAATTTGATATCCATTAGCCCACAATCCTCAATAATAGTTATGAATTCCATGATATTTCTAATGTTTTAAGGAATCCCCCCCCCCCCACTTTTCATTTGTAGATATTATTATATTATAATCTGAAGCTAAAAACCAAGTCTTGTCCACCCCATCACCCTATTGGAGTATTTTATCCTATAGAGGCCGTCTAAGATGCTCTTTACATTTGGCATAGATATAGGTAATGGTGAATTGATTTTGTAACTCATTATGTTTAAAGTCACAGGTAATTTGTTTCTCAACTTCATCCCTAATGTTACAGTCAATATCACCATTCCAAAATAGCCAATTTTTGCCATTACAGTTGCTCAGAGCATTATCCATGGCTAATTGAGTTTTCAAGTTCATCATATTAACGTTGTCTGCAATGGGCTCCAAAATAGCAATGATAGACAGTTGATGCATTTTCTTGAGCATTTTAAGTATTTCCATAACTCCCTGTGTGTTTGATCCCCTTCCCCCTCATATCCTATGATTGTATTAACACACATCACCACCTATGGAGGAGAATAGTCTAGTATTTGGTCTGCGAGATGTGATAGTTTTAACATATTTATTCTTGAAATGATATTTGTCATGTTGCAGCCTTCTTGGAGATAGACCTTGAATTTGTGTTAGTTCTTGAACTTCCTCTTCAAGGGCCCGATCATTCTTAGGACTGAAATCTCTTGTCAAAGCTTCAGTTGCCTCATCATCATCATCAAGGTCCTGAACAAACTGATTATCTTTATCAACCTTATCTTCTGAATTTTCCACTTTATACTCATCTATAAGTGGTATAGTATTAACATGACAAAATCTTTGTTCTTTGTCAAGACGGGCCCTTGGAGGTGGTGTCACATGTTTAGCTTTTAATGAATGGATATACAATTCCCGCTGATTATTTACCATCAAGAGTTTGTTGCCTCGTTCCTCCTTCCCTTCTTGTTCCCCTTTTTGTTCACCATCTTGCTGCTTGTTCAACCTTTTGTTAGCTGAATCTCTTTTTTGCTTGCTTGGATTGTTTTTGCTCTTGTGGGTATTTTTAGATTTGCTATTGGTTGCATTATTCCCCATCTCCTTAGCTTTGGTATCCTTTCTTTGTGTCTCACTGTAACCTGATTTCGTATTCTATTTTTCCTTAATTTCTTCATTAGTACCTTGCTTGTTTGCTTCTACCTTGCTTGTTGCTTTTGTCTTCTGAGTATTCAGTGCCATCTTCTGTTTCCTAGCTTGTTGTTCATTTTTTGTGTTAACATGGGATTTTAGGTTAGGGTTTGGTCTATGTAATCCCCCTCATGCACAACATGAGGCAAATTCGCCCCTTTGGTCACCCCTCCCTGCAGGTTAGTAGGGCTTTCATGACTTCCCCATCCTTTCCCGCTTTAGTTCCACCAATCATAACCTAATACAAATGAATTTTGTTAGAGTTAAGTTTTACAGTTGTGATACCTGACTTCCTATTGTTGTCTTCATTTTGTTGAGCTTTTCCTTGCTGATTTAGACTTCTTCCTTGAACTAACATAGTGTAAATTTCTTGTGATGTGTTTTCCATTTGATTTTCTTCATCTCTTGCTGTAGTATTTTCTGCCTGCATAGATAGATTAGTAAATATGTTATTTTGAAAATGAATATTCATTCCTTTTTATTGTACTCGCAACTACTGGTTTTCTTTTGCTGCCTGGCAGGATGTTGTTGTAGGTCTCCTGATTGTCTTTTGAACAACATCCTCTTGATGTATTTGGTTTTACTTTCTTTGAGTGTTCCATTCATCTTCCTTTTGCTTAATTGGTTGTTTTTTCTTATCACTTTACTTATAATGTTGTTGTTGTTTTTATTTAATCTCCTTTGTTTTGCCCTATTGATATTCCTGTTTTTTGTATTGTTTGTTTTATTTGTTTTATTTTTCTTCTCATTTTCTTTTTCCTTTATCTGTCTGTATTCCTTATCCTTCATCCTGGATTTGTTTCTTCTACATAGTGTCCTTGGTGTCTATATTACTCACAGTGAGGAAGAATGTTTTCATATTCCACTAGTTGCTATGTACCTATGGTATCATTTTCAATATGTAACCTAATCCACACATATCTAGGCCTAGGTTTGGTTAAATAAATTGGCATCTTTACCTTAGCCATCCTTGCCCTAGATCTTTTGATAGAGGTTGTATGTAAGTATAAGACCTTTCCTACAGATTCTAATATGGGAGTGAGGAAAGGTTTTTTGAAACCATGTCAGGGTAAGCCTTCCAATAAGATCAAAACTAGGACAATATGTGTCTTCTCTTTTTGAGTAAAGAAAGGTTTCCAACCTTGAATCCACATTAGTTTACCATCAATGGTCATTCTTGGCTGTGTCCAAATAGTGTTGTAATCTTGTTCATTTTGGAGGTAAATAAACAAAAGTTTAGCATTATAATGAGAAATACGGACCCCCACCCCCTACTAAGCTGAGTCTTTTGAATGCAGATTATTCTGATGAGCTTAACTTAAGGAATTGTAGTACTAAACTATCAAACCAAGGTATATTTACAGTCACCAGTAATAGTGTGCAAACATAGTCATGCATATCAAATATCACCGCCGGTTGGCCTTGTTTATTGGTCTTCATGAGAGTGGTTTTTTACACAATATTTGGACTCTGAGCTGCATGGATGTGTATTAGTCTAGCAGCTATACAGAGGTGGTTCAGACATATGTTCCTAATTATTTGTTGGAAAAAGTTTAAGAATAATTGGTTCATATGGTTTAAGAGTGGGAGCATTTTGGTTGTGATTGCGGACTGTTGGGGTTCTTTTTATCAAAATTACTAGAGTCTTTAGGGAATTCTCTATGATAGGTATTTTGGTCACCACACATTCCCAACTCCTACTGCTGAATTTTTCCAACATTCCTAGCCACACCTTTTTTATTTTGGTCCCTTTGGATACCAGAAGTGTTGACATTGCCTCCATGTATCTGTTAACTAGACATAACAGCTAAATTTTCCATGGCATTATCCTGCACATGACCAACATTAACATTCTTAGTAAATCGATTAGGACTAGAATTCGAAGCAAAGTTAGAATACTTACCCGATCGCTGTTCCTCACCAGGGAGATCTTTAGACTTGTGTCGTTGGTCCTATCTTTGGTCCCTTATAACTTCCACAATGTCATTTGCCTTCATACTTGTTTGTGATATTCCAACATTATGCTGAAGTTTATCCATAGGATTGACTCAAGATTAAAATTGTGAAGAGGTAGCTCTCTACATCTATTACTTCCATTGTAGCATACCAAACATTATCTTGGAGATTCTTATTAACCAAACTTGCTTCCGTGGTTTCATCTTTCCATGTTCCTCCTCTTTGAATAATTTCCATTATATTTTTCTCACTATTTCCAGCTAATATTTTTTTTTGCACTAAATTGTTTGATATATTAGTAAGATGGACATCATGGAAAGTCAATCGAACTCCACTAGCCACCCCGCTACAGGCTTGTCTTTGAATTACATAATGGTCATCTGTGTTTTTAGCCTTAGTGATATAACCTTCTATTCAGTTTGATATTGCGATAAAATGAAACTCTTCTCCTTGGGAGTAAAACCAAATAGGTAGTTCATTTCGAATCATTTGGGAGGAGATTCAGTTTTTGGATTGACTATCGTGTAGCTCATTTGCGACCTTCCGTAAAATCACCTAATATGTTCTCTTGATTCACGAGGTGAAATTCCGCAATTTTGGAGTATGTTGTAGTTCTTGATGAGCATAATCATTTCCAGTAACTTGTTATTCTTGATTCAACCTAATGAAATCTAAGGAACTAATTTCATGATACCCTTAAGATTCACTCTGTGATTTCATATTGTTCATCGCTCCATAATATTGCGAATTCTCAGAGTTATATAATGAATTAGATGGAAATTCATTGATGGATGTGTCTGTCTTATCCAGTCACCCCATTTGGGACTGGTCCAGCGGTCTTGAAGGCACCGTCGGCGACTCATATGCAATGTCATCCAGGCTGAACTAGCCGTTGAAGCATGCCTTTTAAATAATGTCACCGAGCGTTTTGCTTTGTAAGAGTTAGAAAGAGAAAATAGTCAAGAATTAGGAAAGCGATATGTATGTTGGACTTAGTATTTTGGGTTTATGGTTTATGGTTAGGGTTAGTGTTAGGGTTTTTGTGTTTTTTAGGTTTTTGGGTTTAGGGTTTAGGATCTTAGGTTTAATATCAATTGTTTTGTGTGTAATGTTTAGGTTTTTGTATTTTTGTCTTGGGTTTAAGGCTTTATGATAGGGTTAGGGTTAGAATTGATATTAGGGTTAGGGTTAGGGTTAGTGTTTAGGTTGTGTTTTAAGTTTTAGAGTATGGGATTAAGGATTTGAATTGTAATATCTATTGGTTTAGAGTTTAATGTTAGTGTTTTGCTATTTTCAGCTTTGGTGTTTAGGGTTTATAGTTAGGGTTAAGGATAAAGATAGGGTTAGGGTTAGGGTCATGTTAGGGATAGGCTTAGGGTAAAGGTTATGATTTACGTTTTTTTAAATGTTTTCGGTTTTGGGATTTAGTAGTTCACATTTAAAATCTACGGGTTAGTGTTTAATGTTAAGGTTTTTGTATTTAGGCCTTGTGTTTTCAAGTTAATGGCCTAGGGTTTGGGTTGGGGTTTGGGTTAGGGTTTGGGTTATTATTTAGGTGTTTTTGAGGTTTCAGTGTTTTTCCTTTAGGATTTGAGGTTTAAAATATATGATTTAATATTTAATGTTTAGATTTTTGTAATTAGGACTTAGTGTTTTTTGGAACTTTTTTTTGGACTTCAGGTTTAGGGTTTATGTTTAGGGTTAGGGTTAGGATTATGGTTATAGTGAATGTTTTTTCTTAGGCTTTATGGTTCAGGGTTTAGCATTTGAGATTTAAAATTTATAGTTTATTATTTAATTTTTGGGTTTTGCTATATTGGGCTTACCATTTTGTTTATTGGATTTTGGGTTAGGGTTCAGTTTTTTTTATGTTTTTGGATTTAGGGTTTATGATTAGAGGTTTAATATCAATGGTTTAGTGATTAATGTTTGATTTTTTGTATTTTGTGCTCTGGGTTTAGGGTTTATGGTAGGGTTAGAGTAAGGGTTTTGATTTTTTTTAGGTCTTAGCTTTTGGGGTTAAGAATTTTTGTTGTAATATCTATTCTTTAGTGTTTAATGTTATGGTTTAGGTATTTTGGGATTTGGGTTTAGGGTTTAGGGTTTAGGGATTAGGGTTAGGGTTAAGGATAGGGTTAGGGTTCGTGTTAGCGATAGACCTATGGTCATGGTTTAGAATATTTTTAGGTTTATGGTTTTGGGGTTTAGGATTTTTTGTTTAAAATCTATGATTTAGTATTTAGTGTTTGGGTTTTAGTACTTTGGGCTTGGGGTTAGGTTTTATGGTAGGGTTAGGGTTAGGGTTAATATTAGGGTTAGGGTTACAATTAAAGTTGTTTTCTAGGTTTTAGGGTTCGGGGTTAACTATTTGATATGTAATATCAATGGTTTAGTGTTTATATTAGGGTTTCATTATTTTGGCATTGGCTTAGGGTTTAGGGTTTATTGTTCGGGTTAAGGATAGGTTTAGGTTTAGGTCTCTTGTAGAGATAGGGTTAGGGTTTAGCTTTTTTTTATTTTTTAGGTTTTGATATTTATGGTTTTTAGTTTAATATTATTGGTTTAGTGTTTAATTTTTGGGTTTTGATATTTTAGACTTGAGGTTTTCTGGTTACTGTTCAGGGTTTACGTATAAGTTAAGGTTAGGGATAGTTTTCGGTTAGGGTTAGGGTTAGGGTTGAAGTTTTTTTTAGGTTTTAGGGTATATGATTTAGGGTTTAACGTGTTTAACAAACACTATTAGTTTCTCCGAGGCGTTGCATATTTGGGTTTTTTGTATTTTTTGACCGTTCGGGTCTTTTGTGCGACACTTGGGTTTAGCTGGTTACTGTCTTACGTGTTAAGAGTACGGTTTAGGAATTTATGGGTTCGGGTGTAATGTTTTCTTTTTTAATGTTTTAGGGCTTCGGGTTTATTATTTTGTGTACAAGCTTTACATCATCTCATGTTATTAGTAGAATTAAAGGTTTGGTTTTATGGTTTTATGGGTTTGTTATTTTAATAATACCCTAAGAGGGGTGTAAGTGGTCAGCGACCCGAATCCAGGGACACGCGACTGGCACCCACATTTACCCTCCTATGTGAGCGAACCAACCCTCTAAAACCTTAACATTTCAAGATATTCACCAGAAAATAATGCGAAGACTTAAACTCATTAATAAAAACAATTCAATACTATTATTATTATCCCAAAATCTTGGAAGTCATCATCACCGGAACCTCTATCGCTCAAATTAACTTTAACTAGGAAGGTTCCTAAGAACAAAATAACTAAAAAGCCTAGTCCAGGCCGGAAGTTCAAGGCATCAGAATTGAATAAGAAGACCCAGTCCAAGCTCACGCATTAGCTCACCCTGAATGTTCCGAGAATAGACGTGGCTAGATCTACTTGTTGAGTGAGTTCTGACGAACGTTCTTGCGCCATTCACAAATAACAAAGGAGGAAAACATAAAAGTTAGGGTGTCAGTACAACCACACGTACTGAATATATATCACTCGGCCAACGCAAATAGGAGCAGTATAATCAATATAATGTAAATCAACTACATACTCAACAGTGCAAGCACAACATGAATTCATCAATACTAAAAACCAGTTCACAACATGAGGGCATCAATCCTCATACCAATACTCAGTTGGGATTAAGTCAATTAGATTGAGTATATTCATTATCTTCAAGATTCATTATCTTTCTTCCTCTTAGTGTCCGGTACGTGACCACTCCGATCTCTATTTCTTATCCTGGTGCCGGACGTGCACCCGATCCTCATATTCATTCTTTCCTGGTACGGAAACGTGGCACCCCGATCCATTTTCTATCCTGGTGTCGGAACGTGACATCCTCCGATCCTCATATTCTATCCTGGTACCGAACGTGGCACCCGATCCATATTCTATCCTGGTGTCGTAACGTGACACTTCCGATCCTATATTCATTCTAATCCTGGTACCAGGGGGAACGTGGCAACCACCCATCCCATATTCTATCCGTTGTCGGAACGGACACTCCGAACCTCATTTCCATTCTATCATTCTATCCTGGTCCCTTGAACGTGGCACCCGATCCCCCTAATTCATCAGCTTCTTCCAACTAAGGCATCATCATTCTCATTATATAATTTATCAAGCCTTCTTTCATATAAGGCATCATCATTCTCAGTATATAATATATCAGTGAAATTTTAGGGGTTTCTTTCAAGATGTTGGGATTCCTAGCTTCATCATGCTTTGTTAATTCTCACAATTTTATAATCATACTCATGCAAATGCATGACAACTTAAGCACATGAGCAGGGTTTACAGTAGCTATCAACACTAATATTCACTATTAAGATTCACTACGAATATCGTACATAACCATAACCTACTCCACCGAAGAATTGAATCCACAAGCTAGCTTCTCAAATCCTTGCTATCCTCTTCGTTTCTCTCTCTCCTTCATCTACTCAGTGGGGAATCGGAGTTACTAGGAACTTCCTCCCTTTCTTTCTTTTCTCTTTGTTTTGTGTTTTATTCAAACCCTCCTTTCTGCCTTCTTTTCTACCCTAATTAAAAGTATAATTAAGTGTAAAGGAGGACATAAACCCCTATTAACTAAGGTTACCTCTTTTAACCCCAAGTAATTAGACGTATTAATATTAACCCTCCATCTTTATAATTAAGGAAAGAATAAGTCCCAAACGCCCCCTAAAAAACGTGTAGAGGATCCTATTTTGTCCTGGACGGGCGCAACCTGTGACGTGGACGTCGTGCCTGCGACGCTGTCACACAAGTCGTCGCAGCTCCCTCGAACTCACGTAGCCTGTGACAGCCCGTCACCAATTCTGTGACGGTCCTCCTGTTCACTCCGTCATGACGGTCAGGAAACTCCGTTTCTTGTACGCAAATATCTCAAATTGAAGTGTTTCAACGAAAACTCACGACGGTTTTCGTCGTGGGATGTGACGGCACGGTCCTGCAGTCCGTCACAATGTTTACAAGCGAGTCAGATTTTGTACCCAATCAAAATTCTAAGTGTCATGGGACGACACCCCCTCGACGGGCCGTCGTGAACTATGACGGTCCGTCGTTACAAGCAAAATTCCGTCGTCCCAGCCATTTTTTTCTTCCATAATAAATCTGTTGCTTCAAAGAACGACTAACAGGTCGTACAGGTACGGGGAAAAGAATCAACCCCGCGAGGCTTTACATTTCACCAAATAATATGTACAAGAGGGGGATAAATAACCTTTACACCTATTTCTATGTTTCTTGGGTTCAATTTCCTAAACAAATCTATCCCCTCACCTGCATTAGCTAGATCCAATGTTTCCTTATATTTGAGAAGGGAGGACTCTCTTCATACAAGAATCTAGGAAACATAAATTATGGAGACTCTTTCTTTACAGAAGTGCTCAAAAAAAAAATTGCACAATCTTAACCTAAAAATAATTAAAGAAGCTATATTGTGAGGTATAACTTAGTTGAGAAATTAGTAGAAGTCTAAGGATGTACTTTTATCTTCTTTGTTATCTTCCTTATGAAGCTTGGCATCTCCATAAAGTCCAAATGAAAATAATCTTTTGCCTCCTTAGGTAACTCTTTATTGGTATAGTAGATTTCCGGGCAAGCAATTTTGTGCTTCTGTTTGGATAGTGCATCACCTACCCAATTATCTTCCCTGTAAACACGAGTATATTTGAATTCATATATTTGAGCTATGAGGACATTTAATCGATCTAGTTGAATTCAAATTCTCCACTGAGGATTAGTTTTTTGGAGTATCATGTTGACTGCTAACATTGAACCCATTTCTAATATGATCTTCATGTATCCTAGTTCCAAAGCCCAAGAAATACCAAAGATAGCTGCTCCTATTTATGCTTGATTCTTGGTACCACTTTATAGGGGTGAGGTAAATGCTAATATGAGTTTGCCTTCATGATCTCTCAGTATACCTCCTGCCCCTATCTTGCCTGGATTCACAATTGCACTTCCATCTGTATTAACTTTAATCCAATGACCCGGTGGTCTTGTCCAGTTTATCTTTTATATCTTTCACATGGATACATATTTCTGCTAATTGGATTATTCCACTCGAAGTAGATGTCAAGCTAACCTGAGCAAAAACAAATTTTATAAGTTTATAATTATCCCTATAAATTGCATACTAACCCTATAGCCATTTGAGGTTTTTCCTCCATATTTACAAGCACATCTTTGATTCCATAAATTCTAGTAGATAAGTATTGAGGAGGACTGGAGGATGAGTTTATGAGCTTAATTGTTTTTTTCATTTACCACCATTGAATTACAAGTTTCTTCAATGAGCTACGATCAATTTCTACCCCTAAACCATTTGCAAACCATCTCCAGAAATCCATAACAAGATCGTCATTTTTTTTTTTTAACATGTTTTTGTTATACAAATATTGTTGATAGTATCCCTAATGAATATTGGTCCTGTTTCATTGCCACAAAATAGTTAGAAGGTTTCTAACCAAATTTATTTAAAAAAAAAAAAAAACAAAAAAATAAAACAAAAAAATAAAAAAAGAAAAAAAAAACAAAAAAAAAAAAAAAAAAGAAAAAAAAAAAAAAAAAAAAAAAAAAAAAAAAAAAAAAAATATCTCCTTAGTAGGACGCTTTCCATTTAAAGCTATCCAAAGAATGAAAGAAGCTTTCAATGGTGTATGCTTGTGCCGAAGGATAGACCTAAATTGATACTTGGGTCTTTTGTCCATGATTTCATTCCACGCTGAAGCACATGTGAACATGCCATTAGGATTTATTTTCTAATAAGCTTGGTCAGGTTATTGAGTATGAGGAATAGAAATTTCTAAGATAGTGGCCAATTGGCTAGGGGGTGCCTGTTGAACCCAGCCCTTTGGATAGTTCCACTGGCCTTCTACACAAAATCAGCTACTTTCTCCCTGGTGTCAAACCTGTGGATAGAGTTAGAAATTGAGCAAGCTGTCCCTTCCTCCAGTCCTAGGTTTGTCCCACAAAACAAGAACAATTCCCCTTTGTGTACACACTCGTAAATGAATGTGTTGCTCCACTTACTAATGTTATTACTCATTATGTTCCAATACACTGATCACCAAAGCCCATTTCCCTAGGATGGAACTTGATCTTTTAGCAGTCTTTTGGCCTTTGATATTCTCTTAAAATGTGTCCTAACTCTTAAGATTCCACCCACCTGTCCTTTCCTATAGTGCAAGGGAGATAAGGCAAACACTCTAACCGTACATTTTCTTCAGTCGCCGACCGGCCTCCTTCAGCAATGAGGCCTGGACTAAGGTCCTCCATGAAGCCCAATTATACTTCTTTTTTCACTCTTCCATCCCCACAAAAAGTTGGTCATCAAGATATGTATTATCTTAAATACAGTATTAGAGGGGTGACAACTGAGATAAAATGAATGGGTAACGCTTGAATAACATGTTTAATCAACACAGGTCTTCCACCATAGTTTAATTACTTCGCTTCCCACCCTGTAATCCTGAAAATAACTTTAGAAATGAGGTCAGAAAAATAGTAAATTCTTGGCCTACCCACAAAGAGTGGACATCCCAGGTAATTGGTAATCCATTGCCTTTGTTTAAACAGTGATCTTTTTAATTCTCTCGTTTGTCGTATGAAACACATTTTGATGAACCATGAAGTGACTTTTCTCACTGTTAATCAACTAGACATAAGTATCTTTATAGGTTCTTAAAGTCTGCATGATCAGTTTAAGAGACTTAGTCCTTCCTAAAGTAAACAGGATGGTTTCATCTGCAAAGCTCAGATGATTCATCTCATCTTCTATAATTTATGATATAGTAAAAATTATTAGCCATGGTTCTCCACACCATATCAATGAAAGTTTCCTGAAAACCCATCTTTCTTAAGACCAATCAAATGTAAGCCCATAGGACTCTTCCATAGGCCCTAGCTATGTCAAGTTTGATAATGACATTGCTACCTATGTTAGGCTTTTTAATTTGATGGGTGATACCTGAGCCAACATGATGTTTTTAGTTATAATTCTACCCTTTACGAAACCAGAATGGTTAAGAGAGATCAAGTTTTGCAGAGAAGATCTCAATTTTGTACTCAAAAGTTTAGAAATGATTTTGCTAATGAAGTTAGCTACAAACACAGATTAAGGTGGACCTGAAATCCTTCAATTGTTGGATTATTCACTTTAGTAGATGCGTACTCGACGTACTCAAAGAAGATGGGAAGGATACTTTAAGGATATCATGGCCGCGACATAGAAAAAAGCTAATCCCACTTCCATCAAGTCATGATTGATAATATACCGATATTTTTTGAAATAAATACCCATCAAGACCATCAAGCCCTACTACAGAGTTGGGGTTCATAGAGAAGAACATAACTTGAATTTCATTAATAGTAGGTTGAGAAGAAAGTCTGTCATTATATTCCTGATTAACTATTCTAGGGATGCATTCAAGATTTGTCTCATTGATACCTTTACATTCCCCTGTAGAAAACTCTTGAAAGTATTCATATGCAACCTTACCTATGTTTTCATCTCCTTAAATTTATTCCTCATTTTCAAGGATCTTGTGAATGAAACTCCTTCTCCTTCATCCCCTTATCGAGGATTGGAAGAATTTGGAGTTAATATCCCCTTCATTGAACAAATGGAGCTGAGATTTCTATTTCATAATAGTACCCTCCAAAATTAGATATCTAATGTATTTCACATTAATTTCATGTAGATTCTCTCTGTTGGCAACACTATTGTTTTGAATCAACTTCTCCTCAACCTCTTATAACTTTTCTTTCAATCTCTCTAATTGTCTTGAAAATGTCCCTAAATTCCTCTTTGGACCAATTACTTAGAGTATTAGAGAGACTTTTCATCTTCTGGTGAAATCTCCACATACTGTTTCCATTCACCTCTCTATTTCAAAAAGCTTTCACAATTCCTAAAAATTTAGGGTTATCCACCCAACAGTGAAGGAATTCAAAATATTTGGTATGACTCCCTTGATTGTTAGTGATCTCCAACAACAAAGCACAATGGTCAGAACCAGTCGGACTGAAGGTGGTGGTAGTGTTTGCAGGCATATTTTTCCTTCCAGCATATTACATTTTATCAACAACCCTCTGTCAAGCTTTTTCCAGATCCTCTAATTAATGACCCTATTATTGTACCAAGTATATTTTTTACCAATCAAACCCATGTTAATCAAGCCACATGTTTCTACGATGGCAATGAAATAATGGCTTTTTTTATATTGTAAGGGATTATCCCTAATTTTTCCTTAGTGGAGGTTATAACATTATAGTCACCCATTGAGCACTAGGGTGTGTCCTCAACCTCAGCCTGAAGGAGAATTTTATCCCAAAGAGGTCTTCTCATACACTTTTTACATTTGGCATAAACAAAAGTCATGGTGAACTATTTTTGAAGCTCACTGTGGATGAAATCACAAGTTATTTTCTGATCATCCTGATCCTTCACCACACAGTCTTCATCCCAATTCCAAAGCAACCTGATTTTACCATTATTATTGGCTATAGCATTATCAACTACTACTATCTGGAAAAGGTTCAAGAATAGCAATAATGGCAAGGTGATACATTTTTTTGAAAATTTTGAATCTTTCCATGACTCATTGTGTGTTGATACCTGTCAAATTCCAAACAATTGTACAAATCTTTGGGAAAATTTAGAGGAGAAAAGTCTTGTATATGGTCTGCCAGCAGTGACAGTTTTAATGTCTTGTTTTTGGAAATGAAACTTCTAATGTTTCAATCTTCTTGGGGATAAACCTTGTTGTTGTGTCACTTGTTGAACTTCCTCCTCCAAATCCTTGTCATTTTGAGTGCTAAATGTTCTTATTAGAGCATCAATGGTCTAATCAACATCATCAATTTCATGCCCATATAATTTCTTTCAACCTTATCCTCTAAATTTATAACTTCAGATTCATCAATTAGAGGTGCAGTATTGACTTGGCATTTGCCATAATCTTTATCAGGTGGTGCTCTAGGAGGGGGGGGGTTAAGATTATAGTTTGATCTGGGTTATTGATTTGTCCTTGCGGTTTTTCTTCAACCCCCACCTCCTTAACTGAGTTCACAATCTTTTCCAACTGGTTTTCCTTGTTGTTCTCTTGTTGCTTAATATGTTTTCTCTTAGATACATCCCTTTTCTTTTTGCTAGGATTGTTTCTAATTCTTGGTGTATTTTCCACAATATCTTTGTTACTAATGCACTCCTTTTTCTTTTCTTTGTTTTCATTATTTTTAGCCTTTCTGATTTCTATGTCCACTACCCTGTTGATGTTGTGTCTGTTATCCCGGCGTTGTTCCTTTTCCTGTCTTTTTTGTACATTGTTCTTTTGTTGCTTTTTCCTACCATTGTGATCTGGATAATTAGAGTTTTGGTCTATATAATCCTCCACTTGCGTCTCATGAGGTATGTTCCCCCCTTTGGTTACTCCTTCCTGTATGTTAGTAATGTTCTCCTGACAACCGCCTTCCGTACCTCCAACCGCTTCAACCACCTATTAACAGAGATATCTAGTTCAGTATTAGTAACATTCTCAACTATAATACCTAGATTGTTTTATGTCCGTTCCTTTTGATGATGTTGCTTTTGTTTGTTTGGCATTTTTCTCATCCGCTCCTTGATTTAAACTCCTTGAATTTTGTTCCTTTCATGTGTTGATGTAGTGTTTTCTTTTATTTCCTTGCTTGGTTCATCTCCCTTTCTTTGATCTTTGTTTCCTTTATCCCCTCCTGATGCATTTTTATCATCCTGCATTTCCAGATTACTAACAGATAAATTATGAGGGTTAGTATTTATACCTGCTTGGTGATCTTCCTTTGTAATCAGGTTTAAGGCAGTAGGTCTCCATTAAGCCTTTGAGGTTGTTTGGTCTTGTTGTCTAGTATTTTTACTTTTTTTGAGTTTGCCATTCCTCGTCCTTTTGTTGCTCTGCTTGTCTTTGCCTGTTATTATCTATACGTTGCTATTGTTGTTGGACTCTATTTTCTTTGCTTTTATTTTGTCTACATTCCTCTTCCTTTGCTTTGTTGGAGTCTTTGTTTTTATTTTTTTTCTCCTATTTTTTTTCTTTCCTTTGTCAGTACTCTTCATACCTCAAGTTAGATTTACATTCATCAATATCACGCCATTGATATTAACAATATTCATAATATGGGGGAACATTGTCATATTCCACAGGTTGCCAGAATCCAATTGTATGATCTTCAGGGTCTAATCCTATCCAAACTGGTCTAGATCTTTGCATAGTTCAAATTTATTTGCATTTTAAGTTTGCCCAATCCTTCCCTAGACCTTTTGATAGAAGCAGTATCTAGGTAAAAGACTTTACCAATTGATTCCAACAACGGAGTGAGGAATGGTTTCTTGTAGAAGTGCCATGGTAATCAAGGAAGCAAAATTCAGACTCGCACAATAGGTGTCTCTTCCTCAGGTTTAAAAAAAATGTCCATGCTTGTATTTTCATCAATTTTCCTTCAATGGTCATCCTTTGTTGAGTCTTGATAGTGTGGTAGTCCAACTCATTCTGTAAGTCAATAAACACATGTTTTACATTGTAATATGCTATATTGACCGCCCCGCACAGTTAATTGAGTTTGCTGTATAAACATCTTCCTAATCAGATCCACTTTAGGCATGGTAGTATTAAATTTCCCAACGAAGGTGTACATATAGTCCACAGTCAAAGTATGAATGTAATCATACATATTAAAGATCACATCAGGCTGCCCCTTCTTGGTAGTTTATTTAGGAGAGGTTCTCAAAACCACAGTAGGAGCTTGAGCATCATGTATATGCCTCAATCTTGCAGGCAGAGTTTAGATAACAGTATAAGGAGCAGGTTCCTAAACCTGATCCTGTTTTATAACATGGATATTCTAACTTCTATTGAAAGAACTAGTATTTGGGTTAGGAACATTTTGGTTGGCATTTTAAAAATTCTTACCTCTTCTTTGAAAATTGCTAGAGATATTAGGAAACTTTCTATAATATTTATTTTGCCTACTACTATCCTGTTGATCATCCTTTTGGTTTAGATCTTCATTTTTTTCTTCAATGTTCCTATTTGCTCCCACTGTTTCTTATCACACTTAACCATTTTACCCATAACTTGAAAACTTATATTACTTTCCAAGACTGCATTTGTATTGGCTTTCTCATAGTAGTCCCTTTCCTATTGTTATTCGTTTTGGATGTTGCCCTCCCCTTGTTCCTATTTTCTACTCCTACCAGCTTATTTTTCCATGGAATTTTCATACTCATGGCCATTGTTAACATCCTTACTAATATAATTGCGATTAGAGTTATAGTTAGTACAATTACCTTGTTGATTTGACTCCCTTGCTTGTTCCTTGAGAGTTCTTTGATGGTCTTGTCATAGCACTTCTGTAGCTTTAGGATTGAATGAGAAAGAGGAGCTTGCAGAACTTTCCACTTCGATATTATCATGTTCATGAAATATGACCTTTCTATGAGCTAGAGTAGAGGTTAAGCTTGTATCTATAGTTTCTTTGCTATGATTTTCTTCAATGCTCTTTTCTTAATCACATGTCCACGATTCACATTTTGGTTAACTTCATGGAATGTACTAGTAGTTGTATCTGCTTTGCCGGTAAGACAGTTCATTCGACTGGACATTTGACCACTAGTGTTCTTGTTACCACCGATTTTTCGTTATAATTAACTTGATATTGTTGCAAGGTAAATATCTTCCCCTTGTGTATCAACCCCAATAATTGTTTCTTCTCTATTTCGCTAGGAAGTTTATTGATTTAGTATTTTACCTTCGTGAGCTTCAGTTGCGATGTTCCCAGACATCTCATTTTGATTTTTTCTGATTGATTCTTCAGTGTTTCTTGACAATTGATTTTGATGTAGCTGTCCACTAGATTCCTGATGACATCTGATTGAATAGGAAAGAATATTGTTGTTGTTCCCATCATTTTCCCTCCGAGAACCTTCACTGTTCATCTCCCCTTAGCTTTAGCGGTCGGAGATTCACCGGCGGCAGCTTACTCGCCATGATTGATGTTTCTGAGCTAGTCGTTACTATCTGTTAGTAATGCCTAAAAATTGTAACGTTAGAGAGTGTTATTTTAGAGAGATAAGTTAGTGAGAGAACTAATTTGGCTTTTGGTGTTTTAGGGTTAGGGTTTTAGGTTTAGGGTTTAGGGTTAGGGTTAGGGTTACGGTTAAGGTTTTGTTTTTTTTTAGGTTTTTGTGTTTAAGATTTAGGATTTGAGGTTTAATATCAATATTTTGGTGTTAAATGTTTTGGTTTTGGTATTTTTGGCTTTGGGTAGGGTTGTGGTTATGTTAATGTTAGGGTTCGGGTTATGGTTTAGATTTTTTTTGTTTTAGAGTTTGGGGTTAAGGATTTGAGTTATAATAACTATGGTTTAGTTTTTTAATGTTACGTTTTGGTATTTTGGGCTTTTGCATTAGGGTTTAGGGTTTAGGATAAGTGTAAAGGATGGGGTTAGGGTAGGGTTCGTGTTATATATAAAGTGAGGGTTAGGTTTTAGGTTTTTTTTTAGGTTTTAAGTTTTGGGGTTTAGAATTTTTTATTTTAAATTTATTGTTTAGTGTTTAATGTTTGTGTTTTAGTACTTTTGTTTTTTTAATTTTTCTATTTAAATTACCCTTGTATGGGTAGGGACTTAGCAGTGACCCCAAGCCTTAACATTTAGTTAAATTAAAAGTACAAGGACAGGGGCATAAACCTAACCTCCATATCTATGATGGTTTGGACTCACCTTCCAAAAAGAAGTAGAATCCTCCGCTTAGAAAAAAAGTGATTAAAAAATTCTAAGCACCTAGAAGAGAGGAATACTCTCCATCCATAGAATCTAGGAAACATAAACAAGACAGACTCTCCCTTTACAACCTCAAAAATAAACAAATATGTCCTAACTATTCAAAGGAGGTATAGTTTTGAATTATAGCTCAGTTGAAACGCTAACAGAATGTTCAAGGAGGTTTTTCATTTTTCTTGTCGAAAACTAGGCAATTCTAGTAGGTCTAGATTATAATATGCTTTTGTTTCATTAGGTAATTCTTGACTTTCTAATATATTTGAGGACTAGTGAGATTGTGACTGTGTTTGGTAAAGGAGTCAGCCACCCAATTTTCTTCCCTAAAGATGTGTATACATTTGAATTCCAGTGTTTGGGAGATGAGTGCTTTCAATCTGTCAATTTGATTACAAATATGACAATATAGTGTTAAATTTTGTAGAATCTAATTCACAGTTAAAATAGAGTCCTTTTCAAGAATGATCCTCCTGTATCCTAATTCCAGTAATAAAGACATTCAAAATATAGTTGCACCTATTTCTTCTTGATTGTTTGTACCATTTCCAAGGGGGATGTATAAGCTAATATTAACTTGCATGTTTGATCTCTCAATATACCTCTTGCCCCAATCCCTCCCGGGTTTTTTTAAAGAAATTCCATCTGTGTTGATCCACATCCATTAAAATGTGGTCTTTTCCATGTTATCATTTACACCTTAATAACATGCTGACACCTTTTTGCTAGCTTAATGATTGTCATTATGTATTTCATAACTCACTCTTCCACGATTGGATGTTTTGCCACCATATTTACTAGAACATCTATTTTTTCATAGATTCCAACATATAAGAATAGGAGTGTCCTGTAAGATGAGTTTGTGAGCTTCATTTTGGTGTTTCATTGTCCACAATTGTAACATTAATTGCTTTGGTGTACTGTCATCAATGTTAAAACCAACATAAGTTTCAAAAAGCTTCTCCATACTCTTGTTGCTAGTGCTCCATTGTTGAAAATGTGGTTGATTGTGTCGTTACCAGACCTGTTACTGTAACAAAAAGAGTTAGTTGGTTCAACGCCAAAAGTAGTTAGATTTTCGTTAATAGGTATATTTCCATTTAAAGATCTCTAGAGTAATAAGGAAGCTACGAAAGATATGTGTTTATGACAAATGAAAGAATTGAATTCAGATTTGTGGTTCTTTCCGATTTTGTTTTTGTTTCATTCCAGTGATGAACAACTAAAATAGTCCCATTGGATGATTTCCAGACGCAACAAGGTCTGGAAGTTACTTCTGAGGAATTGTTGTTGCTAGTATGTTGTCAAGCTCACTTGGAGGATACTGTTGAATTAACATCTGATAGTTCCACTACCCATGTTGTCGTTGTTTTTTCCTGCTAGCCTTGGCTCTAAGGTCAGGGTTTTGGTTAGTATATTCCTTCTCTTTCCCACCATGACGCAAGTTCCCCCCTTTTGTCACCCCTTCCTACAGATTAGTAGGTTTCACTTGACATCCCCCATCATCTCCTTGTTCAGCTTCATAAATCATAACGTCATTTAAATACATTCTATTGCAGTTGGGTTTTACAGCTATGATACCTGAGTTGTTGTTTTTCTTTTTTTTTTTTTTGAGTCTTCCTTTGCTGATTTTGCATGCTTCCTTCTTCAAACCTTTATTGGCCTTCTTAAGCAATGTTTTCCACCTGATTTGCTTCCTCCTTAGCTGTTATATTTTATACCTGCATAGTTAAGTTATTAAATATGTTATTTTGATGATTATTACTCACACCTGCTTGTTGAACTTGCCCCTGTTGGTTTTCTTTTCTGCTACCAAACTAGTATGTGTTGTAGGCCTCAAGACTATTTTTTGTCCCACCTCCTCATGGTATTTTTGTTTATCTCTCTTTGAATGTGACATTCATCATCCTTTTGCTGAAATGGTTGTTTTTGTTTTTTATCTTTTTTAGAGTTTTGTTGCAGCTGATTCTTACCCTCCTTTGTTTTGCTATACTGCTTATCCTATTCTTTTTTGTTTTGATTTTTGTCACGACCCAATCAGGGAGACGAATGGGCACCCACATTTACCCTCCATGTGAGCGAACCAACCAGTAATAAAAACCCTTATATTCAAGATATATAACAGAAAATAATGCGGAAGACTAAACTCATTAACAAAACAATTCTTCAAACATTATTATTATCCCGCAAAATTCTGGAAGTCATTCATGCACAAGAACATCTATCCTCAAATACTAACATAGGAATGTCTAAGAACAAAATAACTAAAAAGCTAAGCTAGTCATGCCGAAGTCAAGGACATCAAGGACTGAAGAAGGAGGACCTGAGTCAAGCGAAGACGCTTAGCTCACACTGAATTTCCGATGAAGTGAAGACGGCTAGATTCTGCTGTGAGTTGAAAGTTGACAGGAACGTTGCTGCATTTACACAAATAACAAAGAGGAAAACATAAAAGTAGGGGGTCGTACACACACGTACTGAGTCGATATCACGCCCAATCAAAATAGGGAACAGTATATATCAAATAATAATGTAAAAAATCAACTACAATATCAACAGTAGCAATAACAAACATGAATTATCAATAAATACAACCGAGTTCACACATGAGGACTCAAGCCTCACTACCATACTCATTGGGAATAAGTTCTTAGATTGAGTATATTCATTATCTTTCAAGATTCATTCTTCTTCCTTTGTGTGGTACGTGACACTCCGATCCTCTATTTCTATCCTGGTGCGGAAAGTGGCACTTCTGATCCTCATGCTATCCTGGTACCGGAACTGGCACACGATCATATTCTTCCTGGGTGGAACGTGACCACCTCCGTCCTCATATTCATCTATCATGGGGCTAACGGAACGGGGCACCGATCCATAATCTATCCTGGTGTAGGAACGTGACACTCGATCCTCGATATTCATTCTTCCTGGTACCGGAAACGTGGCACCGATCCATTATTCATCCTGGTGTGTCGGAACGTGACCACTCCGATCCTCATCTATCCTGGGTACCGGAGGAAGTGGTACCCGAACCCCTAATTATCAAGCCTTCTTTTACACTAGGAATATATTCTCATTATATAATTATCAAGCCTTCTTTAATACTAAGCATCTCATTCTCAGTATATCTAATATATCAAGTGAATTAGGTTTTTCAAGATTGGTGGGGTATTCATAGCTTCATAATGCTTTGTTAATCATCACATCTTTTATAATCATAATCATGCAAGCATACAATTAGCCATAGCAGGTTTAATACAATACGATCACACACATAATTTCACGTTAAGAGTTTACTACGATATCGTAAACATAAAACAATACTACCTTCCACCCGAAGAATTGAATCAACAAGCTATCTTCTCAAAATCCTGCTTCTCTCGTCTCTCTCTCTTGATCGATTCTCCTCTCTTTTCGGTTCTTTTATTTTTCTTTATTCAAACCCTCTTTCTTTTACCCTAATAATATATAATTAAGAATAAAAGATGGCCATAATAAACCCACTAATTAACTTTAAGGTTACTTAATTGTAACCCCCAAGTAATTAGGACTTATTAACATTACAACTCTAACTTTATAATTAAAGCAGATATAGTCAAAAACTCCCTTTCTTAAAACGTGTAAGAACTCCGACCCGAACTGGGATTTGCGTATCCCGTGACGGGCCGTCGCGCATGTGACGTCCGTCCCTGGCTGTCCGTCGTGCGCCACAGTGGACTTGTTTAAGTGGCATGGCTGTGTGACGGGCCGTCGCCCTGCGACGGTCCGTCCTGCCACTCCGTCCGACGTTCAGGAGTCGATTTCTCAGTACCCAATTCCGATTTTCTAAGTGTTTTGAAAAGGACACATCCACGACGGTCCGGTCGTGCCCGTGACGGTCCGCGTGGGCCTCCTTCACTCTGCCCAGTTTTCCAGAATAAAATATGTTGCTCAAAACGACCTAGGACAGGTCGTTACAATAGCGATACCATTTACCCATAGTTCGTCCCCGAAACGATCCAAAAGAAGGAAAAAATGGCGAAAAGGAGTACCTGAATCTGGAAACAGTCTTGTGGGTATTTTTCTGTGATATCCGCCTCTTCTCCAAGTAGCTTCTTCAACCGGTCGATTCTTCCATTGAACTTTGATGGATGCACTCTCTTCGATCTCAAATTGCGACTTCTCTATCTCATATAGCAACTGGTTCCTCTTCATAGTCAAGTTCTCATCTCCAACAACACTGATCCCAACGGATAATGTAGTTTCCATTCTCCATGATCTTTTCAACATGGGACACATGAAATACGATGCACTCCGGACCAGCCCTGGGGGCAAGGCTACTCATAAGCCACTTCCCCTACTCGTTAAGTATTCAAAGGGGCCAATGTACCTTGGCTTAGATTGTCTTTTACCACACCGCATCACCCCTTTATGGTTGAATGAACTTTCAAAAGACTTGTTCACCCTCCATGAAACTTAAGCTCGAAACTTTCGTCTGCATTATTCTTTTGTCTCTTTGCGCCGCTAGAAGAAGCTTTTCTGATATGGACTTAACTTTCTCATTCGAATCCCTAAACAGATCAGTACCCATGGTCTAACCTAGAATGCCATCAAACAACCAATGGGAGACTACATCTCCTACCATACAATGCTTCAAATGGAGCCATATCAATGCTGAGTGATAGCTATTATTGTATGAAAACTATGCCAAAGGGTAAAAGCTATCCCAATGGCCACCAAACTCTATCACGCATTGCGCGAAGGCATACTCCTTCCAACACTTGAATCGTTCGCTCAGACTGACCATCGGTCTGAGGATTGGAACGCGGTACTAAGGTCAACATAGTACCCAATTCTTGCATGCAATGTTTCCCAAAACTGAGAAGTAAACTGCGTACCTATATCTGATATCATGGATAGTGGAACCCCTGCAATCGACGATTTCTGAGCTGTTAGATTTTGCTACTTCTCTGCATTGGTGGTCACCTTGACCACGGAATGAAATGAGAGACTTAGTCAATCTGTCCACGATTACCCAAATGAATCAAACTTCCCCAGTGTCTTTGGACGACCAACCACAAAGTCCACTTGCAATTCTTCCCACTCATTTCCGGATGGGCATTGCTTTGAAGTGTTCCTCCAGCGGCTTTGGTGTTCATATTTCACTTGTGACAGTTTGGACACTTGGCAAGAAAGTCAACAATATTGCGCTTCATCTTTACTCACCAAATAGTGTTGTTTTAGGTCGCGATAGCATCTGGTTGCACCCGGAGGTATCGAATTACCTTGAACTATGAGCTTATGCCAGAATAGTGTTGATCAAATCATCAATGCGGGGTACACCGACCCTTACCTTTAATCCTAACCACACCTTCTCGTCGATTGTGCTGCTTTAGCCTCTCCTCGCAACACTTTATCTCGGATTCGCCTTAGTTTCTCATCATTCAAACGTTTTCCCTTAATCTGTCAAGAAAAGAAGATCTGACTTCACACTAGCCAACAATCCCTCCTTCTCATTTATTTCCAACCTCATAAAGTCGTTAGCCACCAGAGTCTCAACCTCTCTAGCCAATGGCGTTCTAGAGGCTGACAAATGAGCTCAGACTTCCCATGCTTCCCGCCTTTCACTCAAGGCATCGCCACAAATTCGCCTTTTTCCCCGGATGATACAAAATAGTGAGGTCGTAGTCTTCAGTAGTTCCATCCTCTCCTTGCCTCAAGTTCAATCTTTCTGACTAAAGACATACTTGAAGGCTACGATGATCAGTGCGACCTCAAACTTACCCCATATAATAGTGTCTCCATTGCTTCAATGGCAAACACTACCGCGGCCATTCCAAGTGCATGGGTGGATAGTTAGTTCATGCACTTTTAATGTCTTGAGGCATAAGCAATAACGTTCTTCTCTTGCATTAGCACTGCACACCCCCAAAACCGAATAGGATGGCATACAATAAACAATGAAGTTCGTACCCTCTACCGGCAAAGTGCGGATAGGTGGGTAGTCAGGAAAGTCTTTAAGCTTCTGGAAAGCTTTCCTCACTTCATTGACCATTACAAATGGAACATTATGCTTAGTCAAGTTCGTCATTGGGAAGCAATAGAAGAGAATCCCTTGACAAATCGGCGGGGGGGTGTAGCTAGTAACCCACAAAAGCTCCTTATTTCTGACACTTAGTAGGTCTTCCCAATTTCACTACTTCGATCTTAGACGGATCCACCTCACCCCATCCTTCGAAACACGTTGGCCCCAAGAAGGACCCACTGCGTACTAGCAAAAAACTCGCACTTAGAGAAAATTGGCATAAGCTTTTCTCCCTCAACGTTTTCAATACCATTCTCAAATGTTCCTCAGTTCCCTCTTACTCTTGGGAGTTTACCAGTATATCATATATTAAATACGATAACAAAGAGTCCAATCGGCTTAATATCCATTCATCAAGCTCATGAACGCCTCGCCTAGCAGGGCGTTCGGTAAGACCAAAAGACTCAACCACCAAATCGTAATGTCCATACCTCGTCGAAAGTAGTCTTGGCCCATCCGTCTTGCCAGTTATTTTAATTGATGATAAACCGATCCAAGTCAATCTTAGAGAAGACACAAGCACCTTGTAATTGATCGAAATAAGTCTCAATGCGAGGAAGAGGATACTTGTTCTTAATGTTCCTTGTTCAACTGGTCCGGTAGTCTATGAACATTCCGAAAACTCCCATCTTTCTTCGTACAACAAACGGAGCAACCCAAGGGATGCACTTGCGTCTAATAAGCCTTTGCTCAACAATTCTTGAAGTTGGGTTGAATCTCTTAACTCCCGGGGCCATTCTAAAAGGGGGGTATAGAAATGGGGGTGTACACGGTTCAAGATCACTACAGAAGTCCGTCAATATCCCTATCTGGGGCGGCATACCCGGAGATCCGGCAGGGAATACTTCAAGAAAACTCACTGACCCCGAAACCGACCCATCGAAGGTATGGGTAGTGTCATACTTGAGATGTGCCAAAGAAAAGCAAACACCCTTACTAACCATTTTTTAGCACGAAAGAAAGAAAGGAGATTGATACGCACCGGATTGGAAGTTGTAGTCACCCTCCCACACAACGGATCTGTCCAAGGGCTTGGCTAACGTCACCGTTTAGCATGACAATCAAGATCGCAAAATTTGGAGGGGGAAAGCCAAGTCATACCCAGCATTACATCAAAGTCAACCCATTGCTAAAAATAAACCAAATCTACATAAAGTGTTGCCCCCACAAAGATTCACCAAAACAAGACCATATGTACCTTTAAACCCACGGAATTACCACCGGTTGTTGAAACAGCGAATAATAGGCATGTCAGTAATTCACAATGCAATTTTTTAGACGCATTAGCAAATGTTGACGATACATAGAAAACGGGACAAGCCAGGGCAATAAACAGATGCCATGCAATCACAAACCAAAAGATTTACCTGTTGATACCAGCATCAGACGCCTCCGCTTCGGATCTCCCAGGAAAAGGAAAAGCGTAAAAATGGACACGATCGTTTGTCTTGCCATTGACCCCCCTACCAGTTGCCGTCAGTAGTGGCTCCATTTTGCCCATCACCTCTGCCGTTTTGTGTGCTGACCACAATTACCTCGACCACCACGTCCTCAAGAAAAGCGGCCTTACCATGACCCACCTCTACCTCTGGTAGTGGGGTTTTTCTTTTGTAACTCTGGTTTGGACAATACCTCTTGATGTGTCCAACCTCCCCACATCCATAACACTCTCGGGGTTTCATGCATAGGTTCTCTGGAGTAGTGAGTTTAGTAGTGTTGACCGTTATGAGGTGGACCCCCAAACACAGTCTGTAGTGAAGACCTGAATTGGTCGACTTGAAACCTCCGGAGCTCGTCCTCTAGAGTGCAGAACCTTAAACTCGCCCCCTTCAAACCTTTTCGAGTCGATGTGTGGTGACGTCGTCTTGGGCTTCACTCCTTACACCTCTATCACAAAGTCTACCACCCTCTTGGAAGGATGGTGCCGTAGCCGCTATCTGTAGGATGAAAATCCGACAACTGGACCTTCAACCCCTTCCACAAAACGGCGAATACGTTCTTGTTTTGGACTGAAACAAAAGTTGGGTGGCGTTCTGGATACTGCGAGAATTTAGCCTCATTACGCGGTTATTAACTGTCATCCTCCCTGGATCTAGGACTCAAGAACTCGTTCCCTTTTCTATCTCTCAAAGTCCTTGGGATTATACTTCTCCATAAACAGAGTAGAGCTGATTCCCAAGTCATCGGTGGTGCCTCTGTGGTTGACACTCAACATGTGACCGCCACAACCTTTTGGCGTTCCCTTGAACTGATAGTCCAACGAATCAACGCCAAAAACGTTCTACGATACCCATCTTGTGTAGTAGTCATGACAATCAACCGGAAAATCGTAGGCATCCTCTGATGCATTCTGCGCCCTAAAGATGGGGTGTCAATTTCAAGAAATTACTGAAAAGTTCATGATGATCATTTTGTCCATAATAGGCACGTAGTCAAACGTGGAAAGTGCCTATCCCAATGATGCATCCATGCGGGGGAGCCATCGTAGCCGAATGTCTACCTCTGAAAACCGGGCGGGGGGGTGTGGTGTAGTGTAGAAACCACTGCGAGGTGCCTTGACCCTGATCGGTAACCACTAAGATAATAAGCAAAGTACTGGTTTGATCATCTCGGGGGTAGGTGGGGCGGTGGCATTTTCTCATTCTGCCCTGTTCATTTCCCTTCCTCACCCCTCTCGTATCACCTCTCGTCGGTGGAGGAAGTCGACCGCCCTAGTATGACAGATGGGCAGGTGATGGTCTCTCCTCTATGAGGAGTCCTCCAACGACCTCTCCACGGCCTCTTTGCCGTTTGCTCTTACTGAGTACCAGACCCAGGGATGGTCTCAGTAGTGTCTTGGTCTTCCGTTGTTGTGCTTGGAATGCGGGTTGGTCGTTGCCTATAGTTTCTAACCATCTGCGAATAGAGTGAGTGAAGATGGGTCAGATACAATCGTTCGCCCAGATACCAATTGGACTCAAGTCGTAGCACGAAGAAGAATGAAAGAGGGGAAATTTCCTAAAGTCTTATTAGCCCCCAAGGAAGGGAGGAAAAAGAAAGGCGTCCCCCCTACCGTTCTTAAGACTCTACTAGGACCGTTTTCTTGTATGATGAGACCAATGAAGCCTAATGCCTGATACCAAGTTTGTAGATCCCAAATCAGGGACGCGACTGGGCACCCACATTTACCCTCCTATGTGAGCCGGAACCAACCCATCTAAACCTTAATATTTCAAGATATATCAACAGAAATAAATGCGGAAAGAACCTTAAACTCATTAATAAAAACAATTCAAATATATTATATATCCCCAAAAATCTGGAAGTCTATCACAAGAACATCTATCTCAAATTATTAACTAGGAATGTCTAAGAACAAAAAACTAAAAAGCTAGCTAGCCAGCCGGAAGGTCACGGCATCAAGACCTTGGAACAAGAGACCCAGTCCAAGGTAGAGCAGAGCTCACACTGAATTTCCGCTAAAGTGAAGACGTAGACTCTGCTGTGTAGTTGAAATTGTGACAGAACTTTGCTTTGCATCACAAATAACAAAGAGCAAAACATTAACACAGTAGGGGCCCAATCGGTCAGTACACCACACACTGAGTAATATCATCGCCGCCAACTCCAAATAGGGAACAGTATATATCATTAATAATGGAAATAAATACAATACTCAACAGTAGCAATTAACAATAATTATAGTCAAGAACTAAAACCCGAGTGCACACATTGAGGACTCAAGCCTTGAATACAAGGACTCATTTTGGGAATGAAGGCATTAGATTGAGTATAGTCATTATTCTTTCAAGATTCATTATCTTTCTTCCTTTGTGTCGGTAAGTGAAACTCAGATCCTCTATTTCATCCTGGTTGCCGGGAACGTGGGCACTCCGATCCTCATTCTACCTGGTACCGGGACGTGGCACCCGATCATATTCTATCCTGGGTTGTCGGAACGGACACTCCGATCTCTATTATTCTTATCCTGAGTACCGGAACGTGGCACCCTGATCATAACATCCTGCGTGTGTCGGAAAGTGGACAATAAGATCCGTCATATTATTCTATCATGGTACCGGAAAGTGGCACCTGTCCTTATTCTATCCTGGTGTCGGAACGTGACACTCCGATCCTAAAGTTATCATCGGTACCAGAAACGTGGGTACCCGATCCCCCTAATCATCAGCTTCTTTTCAATAAGGGCATCATCATTCTCATTATATAATTTATCAAGCCTTCTTTCATACAAGGCACATTCATTCTCATATATAATATATCAAATAATTAGGGTTTTTTCAAGATTTCGGGGGATTCAATAGCCTTCATCATGCTTTGGTAATTCATCACAATTTTAAACTCATAATATGCAAGCATTACAAATTAAAGCACATAGCAGTTTACAATACTATAACACATAATATTCACTATATTAAGAGTATACGAATATGTAACATAAACCATAACCTACTCCACCGAAGAATTGAATCAAAAAGCTATCTTCTCAAAAAATCCTTGCTATCCTCTTCGTCTCTCTCTCTTGATCGATTCTCCCTCTCTCTTTCTGTTCTTTCTATATTTTCTTATTTAAAAACCCTCTTTATTTTACACTATTAATATATAATTAAGAATAAAAGATGGCCATAATAAACCCACAAATTACTTAAGGTACCTCTTAACCCCAAGTAGTAATTAGACTTATTAAACCATTAACCATCTACTTTTATAATTAAAGCAGGAGGAATAGTCCAAAAAACGTCCCTTCAAAAAAACGTGGTAAAGAAATCCGACCCGAAATGGGATGAGTATCCCGGGACGGGCCGTCGCGCCTGCGCGCCGTCCTGCTGTCCGTGTGACGCCAAGGGACTTGTTGTAAAGGGATGGACTGTTGAAGGGCCGTCCGCCTGCGTACGGTCCGTCACTGCCACTCGTCACGGACGTTCAGGAGACGTCGATTTTCAGTACCACCCATTCAGATTTTCTAAGTGTTTGAACAGACACATCCACGACGGTCCGTCATGCCCCGGCGTGACGGTCCGTGTGGCCTACTTCACCCTCTTGCCAGTTTTCCAGAATAAAATCTGTTGCTCAAAAACGACTAGACAGGTCGTACATTATTCATGTGTTTTCTAACTCTTCTTCTAATTTTCTTGTTCCTTTCTCTTTCTGAACTCCTCATCCCTCCTCCTTGATTTACATTCTTCTACCTCGTGACCTTGTTGTCTGCATTATTCACAATATGGAGGAATGTTCTCATATTTTACAGGCTGCCATGTACCTATGGTATCATCATCATTATAAATCCTAATCCACACATATCCAAGATTAGGCTTTTTCAGATCAATTTACATCTTATTCTTAGTCATCCCTGCCCTTGATCTTTTAATAGAGGTTGTATCCAATTATAGGACCTTGCCCACTGATTTCAATAAGGGAGTGATGAAAGTTTATTTTTAACACTGCCATGGTAAACCTGGAAATACGATTCAAACAGGGACAATATGTGTCTCTTCTTCAGGAATAAAGAAAGGAGTCCAAGTTTGAAGCATCATGAGCTTACCTTCAATGGTCATTCTCTATTGTATCAACACTATGTTGTAGTCCAGCTCATTCTGGAGATCAATGAAAACATGTTAGGAATTATAGTGAGCAATGTTAATCCCTCCACTAAGTTGAGTTTGTTGAATAAATCTCTTTCTGATAAACTCCACTTAGGGCATTGTAGTAATGACTTCCCAACCAAGGTATATTTGTAGTCCACAGTAAGGGAATGCATATCGTAACACATATCTAATATTACTGCTGGTTGACCTTGTTTTGTGGTCTCTCTAGGCTTGGTTTTTAACACTGTATTAGGACTCTAAGCTTCATGGATGTGTCTCAATCTAGAAGCCAGTGTTTGGACCACTGTATATGGAGGTGGTTGTATGACCTAATCCTGCTTTCTAGTTGGAAGAATTTTAGGATTGCTGGAATATTTTGTTTTGGAAATGGTAGCATTTTTGTTGTAGTTATGGACTGCGAGAGTTCTTTTATCAAAGTTACTATAGATCATAGGGAAATGTCTATGATAGGCATTTTGTTCTCCACGCTTTCCAATGTCTGATTGCTGCAATTGCCCCACCTTTCCATTCACAACTGTTTTATTTTGTTCCTTTTGGAAACCAAAGTTTTTGATAGTGTCTCCCTGAATCTTATCATTAGTCATAAAAGTTAAATTTCACGTAGCATGATTATGCACACGTCAGCACTAACAATAGTATTGATATGATTATGACTAGAATTAGGACCAATGTTAGAATACTTAAATGCATGCTCATCCTCATTACTTTGCCATTTAACATATGTTGATGTTCCTGTCCTTGGTTCCATACAACCTCTTCCATGTCCTTTGACTGCATACATGTTTGAGTTATTCAACCATTATATTGAAGTTCCTAAATTATATTAAAATCATCTTAGCTTTTCCTGGGTGATACAAGATGGTAATATCGTAGTCCTTCAGTAGTTCCATCCATATCCTCTGTCTCAAATTCAAATCTTTCTGAGTGAAAAGACATAATGCTAGGCTACGATGATCCGGTAGACTTCACACTGAACCCCATATAGATAGTGTCTCCATGCTTAATGCAAAACACTACCGCAGCCAAACTCACAAATCGTTCCCCCCCCCCCTGGCGTCGGATATTACGTTCTATTGCACCTTTAATGCCTTGAAGCATAAGCCATTCCGTTCTTCTCTTGAATTAGCACGCACCCAAACCAGAAAATAGGATGCATCACAATACACAACGAAGTTCTTGACCCTCTACGGCAAGGTAAGAAGAGGTGCGGGTAGGTTAGCAGGGGTTTCTTGAGTTTATGAAAGCTGTCCTCAAATCATCCGACCTATACCAAATGGAACATTCGGCTAGGTCAAGTTCGTCAATCAATTGTGAAGCATAAAGAGAATCCCTTGACAAATCAACAGGAAGTTAAGCTGGCAACCCAACAAAGCTCCTTATTTCGGACAAATTAGTAGGTTTACCCAATTTCTCACGTTCTATTTAGAAGATCCACCATCACCCCATCCTTAGAAACCACGTGCCCAAGAAAGCATCTGAATCTAGCCCAAAACTCACACTCGGTCGGTATACGTGACACTCCGACTCCATAGACTACGTGTCGTGTGTTCGTGACAACCCGATCCCTAATTCTACGTGTCGGTTCGTGACACCCGATCCCCTAATTCTAAGTGTTGGTTCGGACACCAGTTCCACTACTTCATCACTTTAGTTCAAAGCCTTCTTTTATACCAAGGGCATCATCATCGCATTAACAAGGCAGAATAGGGTTTTTTCAAGATTTAGGATTCAATGACTTCATAATGCTTATTTTATCACAATTATGTACATCACATTCATACAAGCCATACAAGTAGCATATAGAAGGGTTTACAATACTACCCAATACATATCATCGCTAGTAAGAGTTTTACTCGAATAGCATAAACCATAACCTACCCTCCACCGAAGAATTCGTGATAAGCAAGCTAATCTTCCAAAGTCCTTGCTTTCCTCTTTCGTTCTTCTCTTTTTGTTCGTTTCCCCTCTCTCTCTCTCTCTGTTCTTTCTAGTTTCTTATTCAAAAAACCCTTTTGCTTTACCCTTGAATAATAATAATAAGTATAAAAGATGGTAAAGTAACCCACCATTTTCCAAGTTGTCTCCTTTAACCCCCAAGGATACAATTATTAACATTTAAACCACTAACTTTATAAAGTATAAGCCCGGAATAGTCCAAAATTGCCTTAAATATTTAAACACGAAACCGACCCAATCAGGGTTACGCAGCCTGTAACGGCCCGTCGTCCCCATGCCTTCTTTTGTTGGTGTGTGACGGTCTGTTCCTGCGGTCTTCCGTCACACAAAGAGTTCAGAGGACTCCAATTCATTAAAAAGGAGTTGTTGTGTGACGGCGTCATGCCTGAGACGGTCCGTCCGCCACCCCGTGTGACGTTCAAAGAGTCCATCTCAGTACCCAAATTTTCTAAATTCTAAGTGTTGGACGGAAGGACCACCTCGACGATCTGTCGTGCGGTTTCGTCGACTCGCCAGTTTTCAGAAATAAAATAGCGGCTCAAAAAGGACTACAGGTCGTAAAATAATGATAATAATAATAATTATAATAATAATAATATCATAATTATAATAATAACAATAATAATAAGAACAATAATAAATCATTGAATAATAATATAGAATAATAAGAATAATAATAATAAAATTTACTAAAAAGAATAATAATATCATAATAAGAATAACAAAAACAATAATTAAGAATATTAATTAATAATAACAAATAATTTAACAATAATAATAATAATAACCATAATAACATGTCACGACCCAAATCAGGGGACGCGCTGGCACCCAAATTACCCTCCTATGTGAGCGAACCCACCCCATCTAACCTTACATTTCAAGATATATCAAACAGAAGAAAATAATGCGGAGACTTAAAACTCATTAATATAAAAACAATTCAATACATTTTATATCCCCAAAATCTGAAGTATCATCCAAGAATTATTTCTATCTCAAATTACTTAAATAGGACGTCTAAGAACAAAATAACTAAAACGCTAGTCCATGCCGAAGTTCAAGGCATCAGACTTGAAAAGAAGAAGAAGGACCCAGTCCAAGCTAGACGCATTAGCTCACCCTGAATTTCCGATTGAAGTGAAAGACTGGCTAGACTGCTTGTTGAGTTGAAGTTGGCCAGAACGTTTGCACTTGCATCACACAAAAACAAAGAGGAAAACAGAAAGTGGGGGTCAGTACAACCACAGTACTTGGAGTAGAGTAGATATCAGCGGCCCAACCAAAAAGGGACAGTATATATCAATAATAATGTAAATCAACTCAATACTCAAACACTGTAGCAATAACAACATGAATTCATCAATAATACAACCGAGTTCACACATGAGGACTCAAGCTCATACCATATTATTTGGGAATATTAAGGTCATTAAGATTGTATATTCATTATCTTTTCAAGATTCATTATATTTCTTTCCTTTGTGTCGTACGCGACCTCCGATCCTCTATTTTCTATCTGGTGCCGGAACGTGGCACTCCGATCCTCATTCTATCATGGTACCGGACGTGGCACCGATCCATATTTATCTGGTTCGGAACGTGACACGTCCGATCCTCATATTCATGCTATCCTGGTTAACGAATGTGGCACCGATCCATATTCTATCCTGGTGTCGGAACATGACACTCCGATCCTCATATTCTATCCTGGTACCGGAACGTGGCACCCGATCCCTCATATTCATTATATCTGTTACGAAACGTGGCACCCGATTCCCAATTCAATCAAGCCTTTTTACACTAAAGGCATATCATTTCAGATATAATTTATCAAGCCTTCGGTCATTACTAAGGCATCATCATCGCAGTAGATAATTATCACGTGAAGTAGAGTTCTCTTCAAGATTTGGATTCAATAGCTTCATCATGCTTTGTTAATTCATCACAATTTTATAATCAGAATCATGCAAGCAATAAAAACTAAGCACATACAAAGAGTTTAACAATACTATCAAAACATAAATTCACTATTATTAAGAGTTCACTACGAAATCGTAAATATAAACCATAACCTTCCTCCACCGAAGATGATCAACAAGCTATCTTCTCAAACATCCTTGCATCCTCTTCTCTCTCTACTTGATCGATTCCACTCTCTCTCTTGCTGTTCTGTCTATTTTTCTTATTCAAAACCCTCGTTCCTTACCTAATTAAGAAAATTACGAATAAAGATGGCAATAATAAAACACACTAATTAACGTAAGGTGATCTTTTAACCCCCAAGTTAATTAGACTTATTAACATTAACCCTTATAACTTTATTAAATTAAAGCAGGAATAGTCAAAAAAACGTCCCTTAAAACGTATGTAAAGAAAATCGACCGAACTGGGATGAGTGCCGTTTAGCCCGTGACGGGCCGTCGCGCCGCCGGTCCGTCTGCTGTGTCAGTCACAAGGTCCAGAGACTTCTTTTTAAGTGGATGGCTTGTGACGGGCCGTAGAGCCTGCGACGGTCCGTCCTGCCATTCCTTTATGGACGTTTCAGAGAGTCAATTTTCATACCCAATTTTTCACGAATTTTCTACGTGTTTTGAAACGACACCCTTCACGACGGTCCGTCGTGCCTTGACGGTCCGTCGGGCCTCCGTCACATCTGCCAGATTTTTCTAGAATAAAATCTGTTGCTCAAAAACGACTAAACAGGTCGTTACAATAGATACCAATTTACCCATCGTTCGTCCCCGCACGATCACAAGAAGGAAAACAATGTGCGAAAAGGGAAACCGAATCCGTAACCGATGTGGGTATCTTTCCGAATATCTGCCTCCTTCTCCCAAGTGGCTTCTTCAACCGGGTCGATGCTTTCCATGGACCTGTGGATGCAAATCTCTCTTGACCTCATCTTGCGAACTTCTCTATCTAAAATAGCAACAGGTTCCTCCTCATAAGACAAATTCTCATCAAGCAAAAAAACTGAAAATCCAAACGGATAATGTATTTCCATCCCCATGGGTATCTTTTCAATGGACACATTGAAAATACCGGGTGCACTCGGACAGCCCTGGGGGGCAAAGGATCATTCATAAGCCACCTCCCATATTCGCTTTAGTACCTCAAATGGTCCAATATACCTTGGACTAGCTTACCTCTTTTGCCAAAACCGCATCACCCTTTTCATGGAGTGAAACATTCAAACAGACTTGTTCACCCTGCCATGAACTCCAAGTCCCGAACCTTCCGGTCCGCATTACTCCTTTTGTCTACTTGCCCGCTAGATCTTTTCTTGAATGACCTTCACCTTTTCTAACGAATCCCTCAAGAGATCGTAACCCCAAGGTCCTAACCTCGAATCATCAAACCAACCAATGCGGAGATCTAACCCCTCCCATACAATGCTTCAAAGGGGGAGCCATATCAATACTGGAGTGATAGCTATTAGTGTACGAAAAACTCTGCCAAAGTAAGAAGCATCCCAATGGCCCCAAACTCTATCACGGCAAACTGCGGCGACGCATATATTCCAACACTTGAATCGTCCCAACCCACAGCAGACCGTACAACCTCAATTGGGCACGTAAGTTTATACCCCGCATTGTAATAGGCTCGGGGGAGGGCGAGTCTCCGGCACGCGCAGGTAAACTTGGTCCACCTTTCTCGCTGATGACCATCGGTCTGAGGATGGAACGCGGTACTAAGGTTCCAACCTAGTACCCAATTCGCATGCAATGTTTCCAAAAACTTAGAAGTTAAACTGCTACGCTATCTGTATGATGGATAGTGGATACCCATGCAAGTCGAACAACTCTGAGAGCTAAAGTTTGCTAAATTATCTGCATTGAAGTACCCTTAACCGGGATGAAATGAGCAGACTTAGGTAATTGTTCCACAATCACCCAAATGGTAGTCGAAAACTTGCCCATGTCTTTGGAAGACCAACCACAAAGTCAATTGCAATTCTCTCCCACTTCCACTCCGGAAGGGCATTCTTGAAGTGTTCCTCCGGGGCCTTTGTGTGTTCATTATTCATTGTGAACAGTTTGGACACTTGGCAATAAAGTCACAATATTGCCCCCGGTTCATTCTAATCCACCAAAAGTGTTGTTTTAGGTTCGCGATACATCTTGGTTGCACCCGGATGTTAGAATACCCTTGAAACTATGAGCTTCTGCCAGAATAGTTTGATCAAATCATCAATGCGGGGTACACTTAACTCGTAATCCTCAACACACCTTCCTCGCGATCGTTGCTTCTTTAGCCTCCCTCGCAACACTTTATCTCGAATTCGCCTTAGGTTTTATCATTCAAACGTTTTCCCTTGATCTTGTAAGAAAGAAAGATCTTGACTCCACAATAGCCAACAATCCTCCTCCTCTATTTATTCCAACCTATCAAGTCGTTAGCCAAGAGGCTGAAACCTCTTAGCAATGGGCGTCTAGAGCTTGCAAATGGACTAGGCTTCCCATGCTTTCCGCTTCTACAAGGCATCTGCCCAACATTCGCCTTCCACGATGATGATACAAAATAGTGAGGTCGTAGTCCTTCAATAGTTCCATCCATTCCGTTGCCTCAGTTAAAATCTTTATGAGTAAGACATACTAAGGCTACGAGAATCGTATGTATGACCACACTTAACCCCATTTATAAAGGGTCTCCATGGCTTCAATGCAAAACACCACGCGGCCAATTCCAAGTAATTGAGTTGGATTAGTAATTCATGAACTTTTAATTGTCTTGAGGAATAAGCATCACGTTCTTCTCTTGCATTAGCACTGCACCCAAACCGATAGGAGCATCACAATAAACATGAAGTTCTTACCTCTACCGGCAACGGTTGAGGATAGGTCCGGTAGTCAACAAAGTCTTAAGCTTCTGAAGCTTTCTCGCATTCATCTGACCAACAAATGGGAACATTCTGCCTTAGTCAAGTTATTCAACTTGGGGACGCCAATAGAAGAGAATCCTTTGACAAAGCCGCCGGGTAGTAGCTAGCTAAACCAACCAAAACTCCGTATTTCTGACACATTAGTGGGTCTTACCCAATTCTCATGTCTCAATCTTAGAAGGATCTACCATCACCCCATCCTTCGAAACCACGTGCCCCCAAGAAGGACAATGCATTAGCCAAAACTCGCATTAGAGAACTTGGCATAAACTTTTTCTCCTCAACGTTTCCAATACCATTCTCAAATGTTCCTCATGTTCCTTCTTACTCTGGAGTATACAGTATATCATCTCTAAAATACGATTCCACAAAGAGGTCCAATCGGCTTAAATATCCCGGTCATCAAGCTCCTGAACGCAGCCAAAAGCAGGGGAGTCGATAAGACCAACAAGGACATCACACAATTCGTAAGTCCATACCTCGTTCGAAAAAGCAGTCAGTTCTTTGGCACATCCGTTGGCCCGTATTTTTCAATGATGATAACCGGATTCAAGTTCATCTTAGAGAAGACACAAGCACCTTGTAATGCATCGAAAAGTATCAAGCGAGGAAGCGGATAACTTGTTCTTAATAGTTATCTTGTTCAACTGTCGGTAGTCTATGCAACATCGAAAACTCCATCCTTCTTCTGCACAAAACAAACCGGACGAACCCCCGGAGATGCAACTTGGGTCTAATGAAGCCCTGCTCAACAACTCTTGAAGTTGAGCTTGAAACTCTCTTAACTCCGCGGGAGCCATTAGATACGGGGGTATTAGAAATGGGGCGTGTGCCCGGGTTCAAGATCGCTACAGAAGTCAATATCCCTATCTGTGGCCATACCAGGAAGATTGCAGGAACACCTCCAAAAACTCGCGGGACTACCGAAACCGACGCAAATCGAATAGGTACTTGGGTAGGTCATCCTGAGAGGGGCCAAGAACGTAAACAACCCTTTACTAACCATTTTATTAGCACGAAGAAATGAGGATGATACGCAACGGATTGGAAGTGTAGTCATCCTTCCCACACGAACGGATCGTCCCAGGGCTTGGCCAATGTCACGGTTTTAGCATTACCATCCAAGATCCCAAAATTGGAGAAGGGAGGAGAGAAAGCCAAGTCATACCAGAATTACATCAAAGTCACCCATTGTAAAATAACCAAATCTACATAGTGTGATCCCCACAAAGTCCACCAAAAAGAAGATGTACCTTCTCAACTACTACCACAGAATCACCCCCCGGTTTAGAAACACGAATAGGCATGTCAAGTAATTCACAATGCAATTTTAGACCATTGCAAATGATGAAGATACATATTGAAAACGTGGATCCCGGGTTCAAATCATTACAGATTTGCCATGCAATCACCAAAACCAAAAGATTACCTGTGGCATAACAGCATCAGACGCTCCTACGCTTCAGATCTCCCAGGGAAAGCGTCACAAGGGCCCTATCGTTTGTCTTTCCATTGCCCCTACATGTGCGTTAGTAGTGGCCCTCCATTTGTTTGCCCATCGCTACTCTGCCGTTGTGATGACCACCATTACCTCGACCACCACGTCCTCCAGAAGAAAGCGGCCTCTACCGATGACCAACTTAACTCTAGCTAGTGGGTGTTCTGTAACTCTGGGTTCGGAACAATACTATTGATTCTGTGGCCAAACCTCCCCACATCCATACACTCTCGGGGGTTCATGCATAGGGTCCTCTGGAAGTAGTGTTGACCGTTCTGCGGTGGACCCCAACGAAGTCTGTAGTGCAGACTGATGGCGACTTGAGTAACCTCCGGAGCTCTGTCCTCTAGAGTGAGAACCGTTTTAGTTAAACTCTCCCTCCCTTCGAACCTTTTCGATGGTCGATGTCGTGGTGAAAGTCGTCTGGCTTCACTCCTTCCACCTCTATACAAAGTCTACCACCTCTTGGGAGGATGTTGCCGTAGCCGCTACTTGTAAGCTGGAAATCCGCAACTCTGACCTCAACCCCCTTCACAAAACGGCGAATCAGTTCTGTGGACTGAACAAAGTTGGTGGGCGGTGTCTGGATAGTGCGCGAAATTTCGCCCATACGCGTTAATGTCATCCTCCTTGCTCTAAGACTCAAGAAGAACTCGTCCCTTTTCTATCTATACAAGTCCTTGGGATATATTCTCCATAAACAGGGTAGAGAATGATTCCCAGTCATCGGGGGTTGCCTTGTTGGTTGACATAAATGTTGCGCACCACGTTTGGCGTTCCCTTGAAAACTGATGAGCTAACGAACTCAACGCCAAACGTTCTACTATTAACCATCTTGTGTAGTAGCTAATGACAATCAACCAGGAAAATTGTAGGCATCCTCTGATTTCTGCGCCCTTCCGTCCTTATAAGACTGAGGTTTCAATTTCAAGAACTTATGAAAAGTCTGGAAAAGTTAATGTGACACTTTGTCATAATAGGCCCAGTAGTCAGAATCGAATGGGAAATGTGCCTATTCCCAGATGCATCCATGCGGGGGACGCCATAGTATAGCCGCATGTCGTAACTCTGAAAACCGGATCTCGGTGTTGGTGAGAAACACTGGAGGGTGCCTGAACTGCTCGGATAACACACTAAGATAGCAAGTAGTACTTGGTTGATCATCTCTGGGGTAGGGTTGGGGTGGAAATTTAATCATTCTGCCCTGGTTCATTTATCACCCTTCCTCCCCCTCTCTTATCACTCCTAGCGCTAGGTGGAGGGAGTCAACGCCCTGTCAGAGGGGGTAGGTGTGTATATTCCTCTAGGAGGAGTCCTCCCACGACCTATCCTCGGCCTCTTGCCCGTTCTCTCTCGAGTACAGCCCAGTGCTTTTGGCTCAGGGTTTTGTCTTTTCGCTTTGTTGCGCTGGTGCGGTCGTTCTCTAGTTGCTAACAATCTCGCGAAAATAGAGTGAAGATGGTCAGTGATACCATTCGTATCGCCCAGATCCAATTGGACTCAAGTAAGTAGGCACGAAGAGAGAAAAGGAAGAATGAAGAGTGAAATTTTCCTAAAGTCTCATATCCTATCAAAGAAAAGTAAAGGAGTCCACCCTAACAGTTCCTAAGACTCTAAAGACCTGTTCTGGTGTGATGAGACCAATGTCGAACCTAATGCTCTGATACAAGTTTGTCACGACCAAATCAGGGACGCGACGCGCACCCCACATTTACCTCCTTATGTGGCGAACCAACCCATCTAAACCTTAACATTTCCCAAAGATATATCAACAGGAAATAATGCGGAGACTTAATCATTAATGAAAAACAATCAATCCTATTATTATTATCCCAACAATTGGAAGTCATACATCACAGAACATCATTAAAATTACTAACTAGTGAATGTCTAAGACAAAAAACTAAAAAGCTAGTCCAGCGGAAGTCAAGCATCAAGACTGAAGAAGAGAAGACGACAGCCAAGCTAGACGCATTAGCTCACCCGAATTTCGAATGAAGGAAGACAGGTAGGATTGCTGTTGAGTTGAAGTTGAGAAGGGAACGTTGCCGATTAAACAAAATAACAAAGAGGAAAACATGAAAGTAGGGGGTCAGTACAACAAACCACGGTACTGAGTAGATATCATCGGCAAAAAACTTCAAAATAGGGCGAACAGTCTATATCAAGAATAATTAAACAACTACAATACTAAAAATGTACAAAGACAAGAACAACAGAGAATTC
>JAKWJA010002455.1:0-47838 GCA_027704765.1 Solanum habrochaites | reverse complement strand
TTTTCTTCCCCAAGTGCTTTTTTGGCATATGAATCATACACATGGAAAACAAGACGTGCAAAACGGTCCATAAATCATATTCTTGCGAAACGAGGAAGAGATTAACAGGTAATGCTAATCCGTTCTCAGTTCACGAGCATTCAGAGCAGGACTACTCTACCTCATTTCCGGGTGACAGCAGAAACCATCAGAGGTTGGACATCGGTAGGAGGTTACTGCAGACGCTGCCCATCAGCAATTGGGAGTCTCATTTCTAAAGTTGCACAGTTTGATAGACCACACTGCAAAAAAGTCACAGCAGTTAAGTTTCGACTTCCCTTTGAAAGCTATAGTTCATAGAACACCTGTTTCACCAAAAGACTCACAGAATCGACCCCTTTACCATTCTGTAGACTTTGGATACGGAAACCAGGGTGCTACATTCTTGATGTAAAACAACGGGTACGCTGCTACCTCCCATAGATACTTTTAGAAACTTTGGCCACTAAGGATTGTATGGAGAGGGAAATCACCCCAAACTATATTCATGGTTTGACAACCTAAGAGGAAGGCAAAGAGGGTCGTTATATTTGATCACACTTTGTATTCCATGAGGTAGATTCTAACCAGTGTACCAAACGCTTATAAATTCTTGGCCATCATCGTTTTTTTTTACATCAGAGAAGGAGGAGCACGGAACTTTTTGGGACATACTGTTTTGTGGGGCCCCAAATTATTTGCCAAAGATGAATTCCAGAGAGTTAGAGAACATCTGACAAGAGACTTACAACTACAACATAATGGACGGGACACTAAGGTGGGAGTCTCTTTTGGTGGACTTTTGAGATTTAGAAAGAGATGTTCCAAGATTGCGGAAGTGTTGTGTTTTGCAACACCGATGATAAATGAGTCAACACTTTGGTGTAGGAAAGTTTTACCATATTTTCTATTGTAACGTAATATGGATATCAAGGTGCCGCAGAACGTCTGTGCTTTTTTTTACTTGGTTAACTGCTAGAGGGGCTGCCTTCTGACAACGGAATATCTAAGGAACCCGCAGAAGATGGTCTATAGCCGTTCGGTCTTACAGGTCCCCAAGGAGCCAGAGGGAGACATCGGATCAGTCTTCTTCAAACTGGTGGGCTACCCACAGAGGGTTGATGGTGGGATCATGTTAGTTGGTTTAGAACTCCATAGGCAATGCCAAGAACACTGTGCGAAGACGGTTGAGTAGAGTGGGACAAGCAGAAAAGGAGGAGACAAAGGACTTGAAAGTTGGTTCCACTTCCGCCGTTAAGGTGGATGTCCGATAGGAGAACTAGGAGACTTTGAAGAGTGGAGTCAGGTTTCTCTATTAGTGTTCGCCGAATAGTCTCTGTCGTCTTTGGTGCACACAAAGGGGGAGTTTGTAGGAAAATGACAGTGTTGTAGATTGCTACCTTTTGGTCCATACCTTTGTACCAATTTGGCCAGACTTTATGAATGAAAATATCTGTAAACCTGTTTAAAAAAATACTTGTCTATGACGAAGGTATAGCCAAACTAGCTGCATTTAAAAATAGGTATTTCTCAGGCATACAATACAGAAAAAAAAGAAGAAGCATTTAGGGTAATGCGTACTTAATATTTCTATTAGCACTTGAGGACTTGACAAAATGTAGAAAGCAAGCTCTTATTTTGGGAAGTACACTGTTGATTGAAAGTTCATGATGAAAAAATTTCGTACAAACACAATTCTCAGGTAGTGTACTAACGCTCCGGCATAGCTCTATTAATTAGAATCCAATAAAGTACTTCGGAGGCACGTGCAGCAATCTTAAACACCAATACCCATCATCACTGTTCAATTTTGACGCGTGCCCCATACATTCCTCAACACAATTTAGCAAAAACCGGTAGACCAGAAACCTATTGCAGCAATCAGCATACCCAACCCAGCCTAGTTCAACGTCAATGTCACACACCTGTTCCAATTTCTTTGAACTTTTTTCTTTTTGTGTATGTGATGAATGAGGTACGTTTCTCTATCAGTATATTCCAATTTTAGCAAGCATTTCTGGTGTGATTAAAAACTCCAGCCAAATTGTATTAGAAATCTGGGCCAAAATAAAAGATCCTGAAAAGATAGAAAATGAACGCTGAAGATACCCCTGTGCTGTTGTTATCATTGAGTAGTCAGCCCCATCTATATAGCGCCTATTTTGCCTCATCGAAGCATGGTACAAACTGGAGGGACAATTCCCAACTCAATCAATGTAATATGCATAAAGTTGGCCAATGCAAGATTTTTTACTGCAGCAACAAAAAAAAAATTAAAATCTGTGCGCAATCAAACATGGTCATATAAGCCGTCTAGAAAAATATTATTCTGACTCGGAGCCTGAAGTCAAAGAGCAATAAGGAAGGAAGAGAAAGTGATCACATTCGCAATAGTTTCAGCAACAGTTCGATCACCTAAAAAGAAACAATAAAAATTAGAACACTGGTAGAGGCGTATTAATACGCTAAACAGTCATAAAAGTGATGAATCTTTGTGGTTGTTTACCATGGCAACTGCAAAACAAACGGAGGGCCGGAGCAACAGGCCTTTGTGCCAAAACTCCCTGGTGAACAAGATAACATGATGCCAGTAACAATTCTTGTCTTACCCTAATCCTAACTCTAGGGTCAGAATTGACAATTCAATCATCTGGGGTGCCTATAGAAGATAGAACCAAGCACCTACAGACAAATGATCAGAGGTGCAACCAAGATAACCTCATTTTTCTACTTACTTGCATATTAGGTGGTGCTCTTGTTCCATTATCCCAGGAACATAACTTGCATGGGCTTTTTCCTTTTGTGTTTGGAAGCTCCCATGTTGTTTTATACTCTTCCAATGCAAATGTGAAATGAGCGCACCACTTTGCACTTCCATTGCCAACACCCCCAAGGCGTCCCCTAGGCCCCTTCCTCTGCGCCTCTGGGTACCCATCTGCAATTGGGCATCAGCAATTGAATATGGACTGACTGCCAGCATAATATGCACGACCGATATTGACCAGTTATGTTGTAATCCAACCACTTTTTTGATTTTCTCTGTATACACGGAAAGGACCAATCATAGTCATTTTTAATGTTCTGAGAGTGAGAAGAATACATAGTATAGATTTTTTAAGCAAACTCAAATCCTCCGGATCAGAAATATATCCCCAAGCGTTCATCAAACCGACATCACTGTCTTCAGCAGCTGTTATATTACCAAAATCACTCGGAGTAATTTGCGTTTATGCTCTACTAATTATATGCCCTTCTTTGGTCTCATTTCACCCAAATTGGACCCCACTAATCTGGTTCATTTCTTTGAGAAATTACTATTGTGAGGCGGAAATTAGGAGCTCAACATTAATGTGTCAAAAAAATCGAGGAGCTCGAAAGTTTCCGATTTATGACTGTACAACTGAATATAGGACTGTGTTATCTTGTAGGGCAATTGGATTGTCTCTGCAACTGTGGCGGACCTCCGGTCCAGAATTAATTGAGAAAACGACTGATATCTCGTGACATGTTAGAAGTGCGAGTATTGAGATGTGCCTTCCATTAGTGCGAACCCACATCCAATGTTCAAAAATCTTGAATGTGACCAGCCTGATATGGCGCCCGTCCGGGATTAAACCCTTCAGTTAGTTAAATAATATCATTGTTGCGATGTTACGTCTCAATAGCGATCCAATTACACATTGCAACCCCGAATAAATTATGCAGTAGAATGTGTCTCATCACTGTCTTATAAGAGATTACCTAACGTCCAGCTATGACTTATATATGAAACTCAGCTATTGATGTCAAATGCACCCTCAAAATTACTCAAAGTCACTAATCGAATATTCGAATCAAGGACCTAGAAATAAACTTCATAAAGACTCAAATCTAATGACGAATACTGAAAAAACCTTCATTATTGAGCCTTTCCAGCGTAATCATTACCCTGGCCTTCTCATGTCATTGGTTTTATATACAATCCATACAAAGATTACCCTTTTTTCTAACACCACATTATAGTGGTCCTAGACCAATGCAGCGCGAGTTCCTACTATCTACCTCCTAAATTAAGGTACGCGGTAACCACTCTGTCCATCAACGCAACTTAACAAAATGGGAAAAGATCAAACTTCTTTTTTCCTTTAATTAAAATTCCAAGCCTTATCCCATAAACTTCAAAGTACAATTAACTCACATATCTTAATGGATTTAATAATTAAGAAACCAAGTTATCAGATCAATTTCCTATGAACTAACCCCTATTCTTCCAAAACCTAAAAAAAACAACAATTGAGGCATATACATACCACAAACCCACCCACACCCAAACCTATATCCAAAATCAAGCAAAAACCCACTTTCCATTTGGTCTGATCAATCCTCAAATCAGAGCATACAAAGCTTCATCAATGGCATCCTTAAAATTCAGTCCATGAATAACTCCATTAAGATTAAACTTCTAGTAGAAGCTACAACTTAGAGTTAAACAAAACAAACAATTAGGTATTATAGTGGGTTATTAGTGAATAGCATGAAACTCAAACCAAAAAAAAAAATTCCATTTTTAATGATAAAAACATGATTATTAAGTGACAGGGTCAAATGAAATTTGAAAAAAAATGGGAATCATTGAAATTGAAATGAGCAAAACAGTGAAATAGAAAGAACTGTAGATCGGATGTGGCAATGCGTTAAAGAAGGCGATTTTTCCGTGCGCAACCCCCAGAGATGGAGCAAACAAAGGGGTGGTATTTATTTTAGGGAGAAAAAAAATGTCATAAATTATGATATTATTCGAATTTTCCGAATCTTTTTTAGTACACTTTGCGGATTCTGGTCCGAATCTACAAAATGGGTATTACGTATTTTATCATTATTAGAGTTTTATATCTCGATATATCTCTTTTGTTTATCAGTATTAGTAAGGCTATGAAATGAGAAGTGAGCGAACGTGATTTGTTATGTTCTATACATGTAATTTACCCTAGATCCGTGATGGTTTATTTGCGTGTCTCTAGGACTAATCCGATTAATAGGAGAGGACGAGGGGAAACGAGGAAGAATTTGTCCGTGTTATTCCAATATATATGAGTCCCTTAAATTTAATATATCTGAACAATTCGACATAGTTTTTTGACCTTATATATTTCTAATACTTTATTCTGACAGGATACGTGAACACCCAAATCTGATAAAAAATGCTATATTATTGTCAAAGTAGCGAATATATCTAAATAAATAACGACACTACTCATGAAGATTTATGTAAATTTTCTAAAATTCTTATTATCACTTGATTTATTTATTAAAAATGGATTACATATTGAATCTATATATATTATCCTCATAACAATAGGATTACCCATGAGTATCCACCTATTGATCGTCTTCTTAAAATATATCTTCAAGACTTAAGAGTGTACCATTAAGCAAAAATTTACACTTTAAGTTTATGTTTAACTGGAAGTATTAGTCGATGAATTAACTAGAATTCCCAACAAATTATAGTTATTTCATATTTATTAGTAATCGTGAAAATGTTTACAATGTAACCCACCCTCGTCACCCACTCATCATGAATTCGGACCGAAACAATAGCATATTGTGGTGAGAGAATTATTTTTTTAATAAATCCTCGCAAAAAATTAATATAACCTTCTTATGTATTTCAATACTTGAACTCTGGATTCTAATCGCGTTTTGGCAGAAATATGAAGAATTGGTTCCTTGAAAGGGAGAAATGGCATAAATTTATGGATTATGCCAAGGTACGCTCTTTTTTTATGAACTTTTGAGCATATTCGATGGTTCCACTTAGTGAATCAACATATAATGATTCCTAGTTTTTTTGTGGGTCCTTTAGTGTATTTTTTTTTTGCTTAATTGCATCAAAATCTTCACAAAATGATTAGGTTTTTGAAATGAATAAGTATTATTAATGTTTATTTACTTTTTCAATTTCATTTGTTTACCTTATTTTGATCTGTTTTGAAATTTTTGTTTCTTTTCCTTCTTTTTTATCAACTTTCTTTAAAAATGTGACATGTTCTTTACAACTCCACATGATGAATTTACAAACAGTCTTTCTCATCTATTTTTGCATATTATTCGTACCCTCTCGTCGAATTAACGACAAACGAAATTGACAATCGGAAGTTAAACTTGCTATTGTCATAGACATTTTTGTGAACTTTATGAAGATTACATAATCACAATATTATTCATAGTACTACGATATATGAAATTTTTTGGAAGTTTTTTTATACACGTATCTATTTCATTTTGGTGCAATAGACGTCAAACATATTTTGTTCTTTCGACTCATGCTATTATCAGGCTTACAAGCTTATTTCACTTGAACTTGTTGTTATGTCGTTATAAGCTCTTTACGTTCTTGTCTTCATTCCGATGAGGATTCGTCTAATGTATCATTTTTCACACTTTTTTAGAAACCTGTTTGTTCACTCTAGAAGCCTATGGATATTAGAGTCTCTTTATTTAATCAACCCGCACCGGCCGGCCCCCTTCCTCTAGGCCGTTATACGCCATAATATCAAATCACAACCCAAGACCATATATTTGCACTTAAATAAACATTACAAAATCACATTAGAAATCAACATATCAACACGAAATTGAACCAACAACACCATTATTACAACAATCAAAACAACATCCACAAAAGAAGAGTATGCATGAAAAGAGAACAAAAGGATTTATTGAGCAACAAAGAACTGAATCTAGTGGATCGTGTACCAGTAAAATTAATTAAAAACGAAAGACTTTCACAATGCACAATCATCCTGAATAGTACTATATTTGAGCTGCTCAAGTAGTCAATGGGTTCATAAGCCCAAATAATCATTAAGGATAAGGAGATGTTTACATAGTAGCATAATTCATAACCGTCAGTTGGTGTCTCATCTTTATTAATGTTACAAGACAGAATATAAGTTCTTCAAATGCCTTTTTGCCATAATTCCCACGCATTTAGCATATATGTCCCAATAATTTAGCACTTGAAATTACAAATATATTCTTGATACACTTTAGATATCTGTACATTTAATTTTTTGCCAGCAAATACACTAAAAAGTGAGAAAGCAAGTGAATTTGTCATGTATCCTGAATACATTGCAAATTACATGAATATATACACACTAGATGCATATGTCTTTGTGTGATTCACGTATATCGTAGGCATACTAGATACATAGGAGAGTGACGAGCAAGACGGGAGATAGTGAGAGAGGTGAGCGTGATTTTGTATGTATCCCAAATACATGATTCACACTTTGATACAATGTATCTAGAACAAATTACACATAATTTTGCCCTATACATATATCCTGAATACAATGTTTCTTGAACCACTAAGGAATCTAATTTTGTACAAAACTAAAGTGTATCTAGTAACTTACGTTCCTAAACTAGTGAAATTTATTTTTTCTTTAAAAAAAATTGATGAAAGTGTATTTATTTGAGATACATAAGTTCATATCAACATGTATCTAATACATGTTACTTTCTTTATCTTAAGAAAAGTGTCAATATCTTTCGATCCGAATTGACGCACGATGAACTGAGACAATAACTAACATCCCCAAAGTGAAGGATTTATGAACTGAATAATACATAGGTTTGAGACCCACACAACACAAATTATATTCTTAATTTTATGAAAATTTTGTGATACTAACAAAGTGTTTTTATGGGCATACACACAACTTAATCTCATCATCAGTGCCTAGAAAGATGATTAAAGTTTTCTTTAATACAAAACAACATAGGTAATTATATCAAATTGTCTCAAACTAGACAACCATACACCATAGATAGAAAATGAAGTGTGCATTGAGGATAATTAGAAGTAATTTTTAACATTTTACCTTATATTATATTTAAGACATTATTTTTTTCATTGAATATTTACTTTATTATATGCATCTCCTATAATTGACATATTGTAATCTTTAAAAACTAAACATTAATTTTATCTTAAATTTCTACCATAAAAAATAACTTAAGATATTTATTTTTAAAAAATTACACAAATAATTGGAGACAAAAAAGAGTATAAAAATACACTTCCCATACTAGTTTCGGAGTCTTAAAAAAAAATTACAAAATTTCAAACGAGCATATCAAATTTTTTATAACTAAAGGGACAAATCGATAGTGAGATTAACGATTTTGTTTTGACTCCGGTATTCCATTTAAAACAATCACTACAACTGACCTACCTACGCTTTTGTCCAAACAATTTTCCATTTGGATAGACTAAAATCCCTATCAATTTACAGCGTTTTTAGGATTTTTGTATATATTATGAAACATGTTAGACATTACCACCATTATATTAGACTGACCATCAATTACTACGGTATTGGAATGTTTTTATTATAATTCGATTTCTGATATAAAAATATTTTTGATATAATTGTTTTTCTCTTCTAATATAATGTTATATAATGTAACTTTAATTAACAAATTTTCAATATATATAATATCGAAATCCGATTAAAACAAAAAAACCTTTGTATTGATGATTTTTGAGTTGAGAGTCAGAATTTGTTAGGGTATTTTATAAAAATTCTAAACTGCATTGAATTATCAACGCGTGTTTTTAGCTGTCATCTAATTTAAGATCTACCTTGTTTCATTCTTAAATCATTTACTACTTTGGTCTTACTTTATGTCCTTTATAATTAAGCTTGGACATGAAACGCATTTTGTTCGAATTCGAGTCTTTTTTAAATACGAAGGGGTATTTTGATTAGAATATTTAACTTTTTAAAGATAAGCTAAGTTCGAACTTATCAACTCTATTTAATATCAACATCAGATCAGAAACCATAGAATAATCACTCTGATCATATTTCAAAAGTGAAATTATATATCATTAAGTATATTAAAATAAAAAAAAATTTCAAATATTTTAAACTTTTTAGATGATATATCAAGATATTCATTAGATTCTGAGGATTTAGGATTGTCCTTTATGTTAAACAAGGATATAATTGTTGTTTTTTGTTTATATAAATATTTTCTTTTATTAGGGGGAATATTATACAAAATCCAACACAAAAATCTCAAACATTATATAAATTAAATAGTTCTTACTTATCCAACTAACAGACAAATAGGGTAATTAATTTCCCAAATAAGTAAGTAATTAATTTGGTATCATGTGTAACTTTAGGGTAAAAATGTATTTTTTTTAGATGGGGTAGTGTGGATCTAAGATTTTTTGGTAAGGAATATCTTAGAGTAAGCCTACTGATGGGTGTGCAAAATATAATTAAAGGTTTCAAAATTTAAATTAAGTAATACGCTCTCTGTTTCTCACATAATAATCTAATTTAATTTAGCTCGAATTTAAGAAAATATAGACTTTTGATCATATGGTTCCTAAACTAAAGTTAATGTGGAATGTTACCAAATTGTCCTTTAAATCATTGGCCTTAACATGCACGTATAAAAATTATTACAAAAAAAAAACGTCCATTCTTTTTTTAAACAAAAAAAAACATTTCCCAACTTTTTAGTAAAATTTTTTTAAATCGTAACAGAAAAAAAAACTAAATCGCTATCTCCTATTTACCATTTAAAAATTGACAAGTATAGCGTAGACACGGGCTATTAATAATGACAGTCCCAGCCCCGCTTCAATGCGCTCACTATATATAGTAATTAATAAGAATCCAACCATCTGAATATCCACATAAACAAACTTAGTATTAGAGTTCGAGATATTCTTTAACGTCTATAATTTATGTGATACTTTTTTTAATTTTTTAATATTGTATAATATTAAAAAATCACAAATATTTTAAATTTAGTGCTTTTTATCGTTTATCTTAATCTTTGAATTATCGTAATCCTAAAAAACTCCTTTAATTTATTGAATAAACTTTATACATCGTTAATCTGTCACATGCACCTATCTAGTGGTCTCAAATTCTTATAAATCAAATAAAAAAAAACCGGTCAAGAACATGAGAACTCAAGGAAAAAAAATGCGAAAAAAAGTATTAAGAACACCCCCTAAAAAACTTGACGAGAATTCAAAGAGTGTACTTTCACTCAAGTTACATACAAGATCAGATTTGTATTTAAGTCAATTAGTCCAGTAGAAAAATACGTTGAAGATTATCAATAACAACCAATACACCCATACATAAAACTAAGACCCGCTAAACAGTCCAGGAAATGAAACTACCATCATTTTTTGTCTATAAATACGACAATCTAAAAACAATTTTTTTACTTGACGGATGAACTTCATCACATCTTTAATCTACCACAATGACATAGCACCTCATCTCAAACTCTGTACGAGAATAAACTCTCAAAATCGATGAAAAGTAAGCGAAACACGGAATTTAAGAAATGTCGTTTTCTTCAAGTTAACAATGTCAAATATGTATTTAAATTTTCAATCAAATAAAGATATCTAAAACCACAATCCCTTAAAAAAACGAAAACTACGAATTCACGTGTTAAACAACTTATTTTTACCAAGCAACAAGGCAGCCAAAAATACATATTTATAAAAGCATAGTTATAAAGCAAATAAGTTGGTGCAGAATTCGAAGCCTTCTAAAATCAGCAAATAAAATAAAAATACATAATCTAAGAATATAAATAAGAAGGTTCCCTTGATTCACGGTCAAGATCCTTTTTTCTCTCCATGTGACGTGACCAAAGATAGGAGATCACAAACACTATATTATTATTATTGTTCAAATAGAATAATATCAGTCCAATCAAATATCTAAAACATCTCTTTTTCAATTCTTATCAGTATTGTTTCACATCAACAACCTATAAATACATTAATATTAGTAAACATCAAGTTACCCTTTTGAGTTTTTTCATGACTAAAGTCAATCAGTTAAGTAATAATCACCATGAAATGTCGTTCAAGAGAGAAGAAGAAAGAAGAGGAAGAAGAATCGAAGTTATTATTCAAGCCATGACTAGATGTTAATTGTTTACACAGTTATGTAAAATCGTCAACGATTGGCCGCCATCGTCAAACGCTATACCAAACTCGGATTTTTTCACGAATACTAACGGTACCTTTTCGCGGATCATATATTGACACAAAGGAAAAAATTAACAGGAAACAAATTGTCTGATGAAGACAAGAGTTATTTATACGGTCCAAATCCTCTTCATAACTATATGAGTTTTACTACTATTTACTACTAATAGGATTTTGCTACTATTCGTTTTTTCTAGACTGTCTGTCTCACATCTGTTTGAGGCCTGTTCAAGCCATATGCTTTGAGTATCGATTCACGGGCCTTTTATTCTATTTTTTTTTTTTTCTTTTCTTGCTATGTATTGGAATTATAGTAGCAAAGCTTTTTTAACTAGTAGAAGTTTCATTTGTTCAAATGTAGAGGTTTCATGTGGTTTTGGTGGGTTTGGTTTGTGGGTTTTTGTGTGTTTTTGTTGTTTTTTAGGTTTTGTTGTGGTTGGTTTTTTTTTTTTTTATTTTTTTTTTTGGTATTTTCCCCCCACCCCCGCACGCCCACCACCCCCCCCCCCCCCCCCACCTCCACGCAACCCCCCCACCCTCCCCACCCCCCACCGCCACCCCCCCCAACCCCACACCACCAAAACTCCACCCCCCAACGCACCCCCACCACAGAACACCCCCAGCCACCACCCCACCCCCTACCCCACCCCCACCTCCCCACCCCCCCCCCCCCCACACCCCCCCCCCCACCCTAATTTTTACTGTTTCGTGTGTCTCGTATAATTGACATAATTATATCATGATCATGGACGGCTTTAGGGGAACGAGGGGTTCATCTAACTTCGATTTTGAACACGTTTGAAATTTATAGATTAGAAACTACTTACTAGTTGAAAAAGTTAAAATTTGTCTTGAAATGTTTTATTGATAAAAATTCTAGTATAATAGAATTTTTTGTTTGGGGGGGGGGGGGGGGGGGGGGTTTTCAACGGTTGATGACCCAAAATCTTATGTTCTCATTTCAATAAAAATAAATGAAATGAATGTAGTTACAAAGTTCCTTCAAGTGGTGAATCGCTAAATAACTCGTAACAACAATCTTTTTTTTAATATTTTATTATTAAATAAGATAAATTATGTATTTATATAATTTGTATCACTATTTATTTTATTTGAACTATTATTTGTGAGACAAAACACGGAGCCTCATGCAACTAATATAAATTAGGTGAGCCACACCAATAAATTATTTCAAAGCATAGGGCAGAGAGCACACAGTAAAGTCATAGAAAAAAAGAATTGAATGAGGGTAAATTTCCTTTTCATTTTACTCTTATAATTATATTATTATTATTAGGTAAAATAATTATTTCTTACTTTTTTTATTTCTGTACCTTCTGATTTTTTTAACAAAGTGACTGTTGATATATTAATGTAGTAGTTATACTACTGATACGGCCTCTTTTTTGTTGTTCTTTTCTCTTTGTCCCAGCCTTTGGGGTCACAGATTCACAGTAAATTACAATTCTCTTTTCAGTGTTTACGCCCTGCCATATTTTTTGGATAGAATAATATAGAAATATACAACTCCAACAAAGTAAAGTCAATTGTATGTATTAAACGTAGTAGCAAGAAATTGCTAGGGTCCTAGTAAGGAGTTGTTGACTTGTTTTCCGGAAGATCCGGCATAACGAGGGGTTTATCTGAATTCAATAATATTTTATTTGTATAATTTTAATTAAAAAAAATCGACTTTTAAAGGTAATTTGATGACCTGAGTCTTAGGTTGTTGTTTTCGTGATGTCGGACTTAATAACAGTTATTGCATCTTATATAAGAATTGCTTGTTTTTTTGCGTTCGATCACCAACGTCAGTGAAAATAAAAGATCAATGTTCAAAATTTAAGTAATATAGTATTCGTATCTGTATTGATGGAAGATAGCAAAAATAATTCGCATAAAGCTATATCGAGTTAAGTATATTAAAACACCAAATATATCTTCAACCTTCTTTTTAAATACTTAATGCTTAACGCATATTCAATAAGAAATTATATTAACTCCAAAGATTTTTTAAATTAGCTATTACGATAAGAATATTTATAGACCAAACTAGTAAGTTGAGACTTTTTGTTCAGTTTCAATATATGGCCACAATAATTTTTTTGATCTTTTCTATGACTTAAATAAATGTTAATAAGCTTATTTTCATAATCTTTTCAGTGTGATTGGACTTGGATAAGTTTTTTCAGAATTCTTAATTTTGTGTATGTCCTAATAGAGTATTTAATTTGCAAATAATTACTAAATAAATACTTATGGTTATTTAAAACCATAAAAGGTAAACAACAGTATAAGTAGATATGTAAAACCTATTAAATTGATGTTAGAGTAGCTTTTTTTTTTTAATCGAACATCTATCAGAAAATTTTATTATCCCACATTATAATAAGGGGTAATATTTTGATTGCTATATCTTTTTTTTCAATCATTATTTGGATCTTCCATTGAATATATTGTTAGCGTTATTAAAATTTTTTATCCTTTTTTTTGTGTTTGATAGCGAATAAATATAGTGACAAAAAAATATATATATTTAGTAATAGTATGATGGGTCGAGTCGAAGCCGGGTTAAATTGATAAGGTCTTGAGGGTTGTGGGTTGAAAGAAGGGGTGGGGGGGAGGTGGTGGAGGGGATAATGGACATGTCTGCATCGAGGTTTGATCTGATTTTGAAATGAGTTCAAAAATGAATTAGTTAATAAATTTCTTTTCGAACGTTTATAAAGTTCTTGGCCTAAATGTGGGTCCACATAAGTGCCCAGTTCTTATTTGTTTTTAAACGGGAAATGTTTTTAAAATGTCCAATCTTTTAGTATTTAATAGGACCTTATCAATTTTTAATTATTCCCACCCTTATTTTGTTCTTTTAAAACTCCCTTTTTTGTCCTTTTAGGTGTCCTGTAATACTAAAATACTTGTCCCAAAAAATATTTCAATTTAAACCATCTAGAAAAATTAATTATCTTTTTCTCAAATTTACCCTTAACATAATGATTCTAGACTTAGAAGACACATATTGAAATTAACTAAAAAATTAATAAAGGGATATTTAAGCAAAGAATTTACTTTCCTAAAGAAAAAATGCTCTCTAAAATTATTTTGATCATTACATGTGGAGAAAATGGATAAAACAAAAAAACTCAACACGCAATTTTTAATACTTGTATAGAAACACATTAGAGCCGTCATAATCATTTGAATTACTTACTTCCTGATCCCCAATATCTATCATTTTTAAACTAAACGAGAACCTTTTATTTCAAAGATGAAATCTAAAAATATCGCTTAAATAACTATTTTTTCCAAATCAAATAGTTTAGAAAGACAAATACTTTTTTTCGTAATGTTGTTTTACTCTACTAAAAAAGGATTGTCTAATAGATTTGTCAAATTTACAAAATTAAGTTATACTTTAATTTTTTATTGTCTATTTTACTTTTATTTATTGAATATTGGTTTATCTTTAACATATTTTTTAAAGAATTAAATTTAATAAAATTATAGCATCAAATAATAAATTTATATTATTTATTATTTTTTAACGAATATGACAGTCCAATAAGTGGACAATTGTTGCACGAATAAACTAATATGGATAGGTTGAATTTTATCTCAAGACATAACAAAGTTTTTTTCTTTTTAATAAAAGAAGTGGGGGTTTGTTTAAGTGAGATTCAACAAACTTTAATTATTGTATTGGGAAGTGATATTTGGATTTGACTATTCCTAGATTAGCATAGTGGTTTGTTCATATTTGTGCATTTACATTTAATGCTTTTCATTTTTTAAATTATTTTTTAAGTACCTATATTTAATATGGCAAAACCAACATCATATATTTATGTCAAATGTTTATTATGCGACACAAACCACCCAAAAACATATTATGCTCCAACTATTATATTAACATTATATTGTGGTTCTATAGCGAGTACATTTGCTATTGTCCAGTCAATTGGGCCCATCAGATTCCTTTCAACACAACTTTGATTATTTTAAAATAAGACTAATATTTCTATATTATTTTCAAAATAATAGTTTTCTAAAAAAACTAATAAATAGTTTTTTCTTTCTTTGAGATGGTAGGCTCATTAATCATAGTTTGAGAGCTAGCAGAATGTGTTTTTGAGTCAATCTAAAGTAATTACTTTCTGAGTTTAGTATTATTTGTCATAATTTTTTATTTTTACAGGTTAAACTATAAAAATTTTATTAATAATTTGAAGATATATTTTATCATCTTATTCATAGCAAAAATTGTCATTTAATGGTATTATCATATAGTTTTGAGGAATATCTAATTTTTTTTTTGATTAACTATCGAATAATGGTGATCCATTTATCTTTAAAAATAGTCAAATTGACTTTTGATAAGCGAATGACAAGACAATTCCTTACGGAGGTAGTATAACTTATACTTTTTTATTTTTTTCTCTTTTCTCTATTATTTGGTTATTTTAAAATTTTTATATTCTTAAGAGATATTACTATAATATTTATATTGATTGAGTATAACTTTAATTTGAGAAAAAATAATAATATAAGAATAAAATATGAAATAAATAATTTTTAACTCTATTTTTAGTATAATGACATAATAAAATGACAAAAAAAAATATTATTAATTATGCTACCATTTTTCAATACAAATAATATTATCTGATTTCATATATAATACCTTATGTCATATACTTAAATATAAACATAATATTACTTATAAAAATTTAGAATTTTTTTTTTATTCAGAATGATAGTTTATTTTTTTATAACTTTAATATTTTTTTATTATAAAATAAAAAAAGAATCAATTTAATTTAAAAATTAAAAAAACTGTATCATAATATTTTTTAAATTTCTAATCAAATTATTTCTCACAATTTATACTTATATAACTCATCGCTAAATCAGATACGCTCGATTCTTAGGTGAAAATTTTTCAATGCCTAACCACATTGTACTTTTTCACTTGCAATTGAATAGTGGACTTAGTTTGCTAGATGAGAAGATCCAAATATTTAATATTATTTAATAATTAATACTGTGGCCATCCTTTTACTAGTTGTCCCCTAAAAAGTTGAGGCAAAAATATTTTCAAATAACGTGTTGTTTTTTTTCAAGGTGTGATCTAAAAAGAAGATATAGAAACTTCTTTGGTGGAGTTTCACCAAAACTCTTAAATTAAAATGCCCCCAAATTATTTGGAGAAAATCAAAGCCCACTTCTCAAATAATAATAATTTAATTTTTTCATAATCCAAAGATGCTTGAATAGAAGAGAGGAAATAAAAAAGGTTTATCTCTTTTCTGGCTTTTCTTGAACTATACCAGGTTTTATTTTTTTTTTCCCATGAATTAATGTTTGCCTCAAGCCACTACAACTTTAATGGGAGTTTTAAAAGTTTAATACATATATTTTTTTATCTTTTATTCAAATATTACTTAAAAGTAATATTTTTTTAAAAAGAAAATAATATAGGGTAAAATATCAATTAAAAGAATTTTTCCTATACATTTAATTATTAAGTTATACTTATTATTAACTATATTCATTTCTATTTTTTTTTTACAAAGATTAGTTTCTTATATTAAAAAGTGATAAATATAATTGTGAGTTATATTATATTGGAGAATATATCAGAATCAATACTGACAATACAGAAGAATACAGAATACTTTTTTTATTGACTTTTATTTTTTAATATATATATATATATATATCTCTCTCTCTCGCTATCTCTCTCTCTCTCTCTGCCTCTCTCTCTCTTCTCTCTTCATCTCTCTCTCTGCACATTTGATGCTGAGTTTACAATGTTTTTTAGTTTTTTTAAACAAACTTGTCTAAAAAGAAAATAACAATATATCACTATGAAAAGTACTTTTTTTGTCGAAACCTAATACTAGGAATACTTTTTGACTAAAGCACTCAATGAAGAAAAATAATTTTAATCACACTATTAAAATACCATTTCGATTTCCTTTCGTATAATTTTAAACATGCATTTTATCCCTTTTTTTTGTTTTTTTTGTAAAACTCTTTTTTGCACTTCCGTTAAGTAGTTCACCAATAGCTTACACTCTTACAACTCTTTGTTTTCGGTTGCATATTTTGAATTTGAAATTCTTCATTCATTATTCAAATTTCGCACTAAAATTCAATTAAATCGAAATGCATATATATCAATTCATTTAAAAATAACGCTCTCAACATATTTTTTCTATTCCAAGTTGTGTGGTGGCAATATTCAAATTGGTCTTACCTATAGCCTGTTTGGCTTTAATTTGTACACATTAGGTTACTCAAAGTAACAATAGATCATTTTATGAACAATATCACATGTCAATCTTTATACCACAAAGTGGAAAACTATAATGGAGGTGAAATTTAAGGTCCTACATAAATTTAATTAGGACTCTGAAAAAGGAAGGGATAAAATTTTATTTCAATACACCCACACACAAATTAAGAAATTATTCTAATAATCAGTTGATAAATCCAAGATTCCATTATGTATTTTTAGTTTATTTCTATGGTATAATATAAAGCAGTCAAATCATATTTAAATTCTATAAATTCTATCTTTAAGATTTTATTTTTAATACAAGCAGACAAAGAGGTGAATCATCAAATCTTAACTAGATTATTTCGGTAATCACATCTTTATCATTTTATTTTATTGCTAAATGATAGTACTGCCTACTAAAGAAAGCATGATAAGTTGATGCGAACCTTTGGGCTTCTCGGCCTTGAGATACCCCTAACTTCACCATTTAAGATCTCTTTAAGTTTTATCGCACCTAAAATTTGTTGCAACCCCGATTTCAAATTAGTCAAAATAGTTTGTAATGCAATGTAAAATACTTGTCTCTCTGGTTTTTGATAAATTTTAGAATCGTAAACCTACTATTTTACGAAAAATTGGAAAAATACTTTTAACTGAATATAAATGGTTAACTTTGTTTGATTTGCATAATATATTGAAATCTAGGTTAGAAAATTTTTTATACCGTAGAAATGTATAGTATCCCTTAAAGTCTATCAATGATAGTCCTTAAATTTTAAATTTCAAGAAAAACAGCGTAAGATTTTTTGTTCATTTTTTCTTGCCTAGAAAATGATGGTATAATGAAGAAAGTTTTTATTAGTTTTTGAGAAAAAAGAAAATACACAAGGTATATAAGATGTTATCCTGACTAGATACCAAGCTATTTAATAGTTAAATTAGTAATTAGAATAAACGTAAAAGTATACATCTTTAAAATTGGCATGAAAGTTTTGAATCCTATATATTTGAAAAATATGCACTATCATGAAAGATTTTTGATCCTATATATTAGAAAAATTACTAGAGATGTATGTTTAAGATTGTCATAAAGTTGATGATCTTATATTCTTAAATAAAACATTCTAAAAATTAAGAAATGAATAAGAAATATTTGAACATTATTTTTTGGCAAAAAATCGAAATTTTTATAATTTGGCCTTGTTTAGGAAATTTCCAATGGGCTTAAATACTTGATCCACTCTTTAATATCTTGTATGAAAATAAAGGCGTTGACCTGAACACGTGGATATACTAGGTGATATATATTAGGAAGAATTTATTCAGACAAGATACGAGTGAACCTCTGTGGGTGTGGGATACGATGCAGAGGGTGAAATGGAATGTTCGTAAATAGTGTGATGAGGAGGACGAACACGTGTTTTCAACGAGGAATGGTGGAGGGTTTAGCGAGATTTAGTCTAAGGAGAGTGTTAGAATGAGTTCGACAGAACATTAGAGGGAGAGGTATTACCCTGACATGACACAAACTCCAACTTCTAAGAATAGTGTAAGGATAGGAAAGCGTCGCGGATTATCATAGAAATTTACTTTCATTACCTTCGTGCTCACAACTATACGGACTGTGTAGTAGTCGGATGCGGGATTTGGATTTTGATCTGTATTTTAAATGGTTGTTAAGCTAAAATAACTCTAAACCGTTTTTAAAAGTATTGAAATATTTTTATAAAGTGCTTATAAGCTTCTGATTTCAACGTAAATCATAACAAAAGCCCAATTCTTATTATTTTTTTAAATTTTATCTTATAAGTCAAAAGCTGAAAGTCAATTCGAACCAGCTTAATCCTCAACCACTATATTTTAATTCTCTGTATCTCAGAGAGTCACATTAACCGTTGAAATAGACATATTTTTATTAAAATTAGTCATAGACCAAAGATTTTGCTGTTTTATATCGTTGTCCATCAAATCTTCTTGTGTTGGGGGGGATAACTCACAAAAAATCAATTCGTTCCAAATCTAGAAATTCGGAATGTTTCGGACGTTTAGTTTATAATAAAAAAAATATTATATCACTAATGTTTTCAGATATTTTATATATATACATTAAAAATTCAGATTTTTTAATTAGGTTACATATATAAACATATTTCTAAATTTGTCGAGGTTTTTCTCTAGTTTTCACTATGTCATTTTCATATTGATCAGTCACCCCGATAATTTGTTCCGTTTAAAAAACAACACTGTTATCTGATGTGGAATCAGATTTGTGAGGGGTATTAATAGAAGGATGCACATGTTTGTTCAAGAATCACTAGTAGCAATTGATAGTGAAAGTGTATGAGAATAATGTGTGTTTTACTTAAGAAGTCGTTATTAAACACATTAAAAATAAATGAGACATGCGGATTGTCTTTTATTGTCATTCATCAAAATCATTACAATTCAAACACAATTGTAGGGCCAAAAATTTTTTTACCTAGAACATCTGATCAAAACTCATCAACGATCACCTGAATTTTGAAGGAACAAATTATGGTTGGTTGTAATGATGAAGATAAAAAATAACGTATTTGAGGTACCTACGGAAAAAAACTCAACAAGTCTAGACATCTCTTTATGGTTTGGGCCATTTAATTTAAATCTATCGATTTTTTCTTTAAGATTAGTACAGTTCGGTTGTAATTCTTTACTTTTAAATAACTCAATCCCCTCAAAATATACTATTATTAAAAAATATTACTAAGTGATTTTCGTTCGCAAGTAGCTTTCTTGAAAAAATACTTTAAATTTTCCCCAAAATGTCAAGACATGTAAATCTTGTTACTGTAATTGTTTGGATTTTAACATTTATTAAAGTGCTTGTATACATTTTACCTTACTTATTTGATGAAGCTCTATTATGTATCTAGGACTAAGTTTATTTAATGTTTAAAAATGGCTATAAAATGTATTTATATACTTTCTCTCACATTCTTTCATGCAACAACTTGGTAAAAAAAAAATGTTTCGATTTGATAACCAAAAGTGGAATTGTCCCTTTTGGAGACTTCGATAAACTTGAAACGATACAAAAAATATTAGATATAAGCCCCCCGAAAAGTGACATGCACAATTGGAAATGGTTCGGAGTTTTTCTCACACCAAATCTGCAATTTTATCTTTGAACTCTACACAGAAAAATATTTTCTTTTTTTATTTATAATAAATTTTTAATTATTTTAATCCATTTTAAAAAATAATTTTTAAAAAAAACAAAAAATAGAAAGTGGAATATTCAAAGAACAAAAAAATTGTTTCTTTTTCTTCATTTTGTTTTTTTTTCCTCTCTAGCTACCGTCTGTCACACATTTTCTTCCTTAAAACAAACTTTTTACAAAAAGAAAAACAAGAATTAACAAATATATTTCAAAATAAATTAAATTTATCATTCCCTTATATTTTAGAATAAAATTTACATATATTTTTCGTCTAAAAAAAAATACCTTCAAACTATATTCAATTACTACAACTACAACAAAATAATTATAGCGGCATTAAATATGATATAATAAAGTAGGCTAAGTCTTTATCGATTTGAGTTAATTGTCATTTAGAATCAGTCATAATACTTTAGAGACATTATATGACCACTGTCATTAAAAATAAATATTTACCAATAATTAACAATTAATTGGTCGCTAATAATATTTTTGTCGCAGACTTGCAGTGAATGTATCAAAATACCTTTTCTTCCACACGATTAATTCAGAAATGAAGGTTTGAGGCCTTGAATTATTTAAATGGACAATTTTATCAATCCATTTAAAGTTAAGATACATGCTCTTAATTTTAGAGATTTGAGAAAAATTTATTTTGGATGTTTTAGATTACTCTAACTATTTTTATATGAACTTTTGTACACAATGTCCACATTTTACGAAAATATGAAAAATTCTTTATCAAGATTAATAATTCCACTAAATATTTATTTAATTTTTTTCTGTTTCAAAAATTAATATGCTGCACTTACTGCAATTAGATGTTTAAGTTGAAAATAAAAAATATCAAAATATAATTGACATTGAGTTTTTTTTTTTTTCCATATTTTTTTCTTAAGAGTTTAAGGACAGTATTTTTATACATAATCATAACAAAAAAATAAATTGATTATTACTTTGTCCCCCACTTAACTCCATAATGACATGAAAAAGGCAATTTTAATTTAGAGTTTGGCTTATATTCCGAGCGGATCTTAGTATTAACTTATTCCATAAGTTTACTATTAAAAATCTAAATTTTCTTTATATAGTTTATAATTTGTGAATATTTATCACTATTAAAAATATAAGATCATTAGCATATAACACGATAATTGATGACGGGACTATATATTAGGGCAAATAATAAAAATAAAAATCATATAATTGAAGTAAATTATTAATCAGAGGGGATTAATTTTATAATTTGAGCAAATATGATTATTATCTTCCCAAAGTTTTAAACTCTTATTTGGAGCAAGTGAATATTTAATTTACTATCTTTTTTCGAAAATTTATGAAGTAATTTATTTTTTTTGGAATTAATTTCATTTACAAATTTATCACTAGATCATATTATTTAATATTTACATTAATCTTTTCTATTTTTATTTTTCCCCTATGATTTTTTATCCTTTGAAACATTTTTAGTAATTGAGTTGTAAGCCTTTATCTTTTTAGTAATTTTCCTTTATAAAATAATAATTGTACAGCCGTAAATTAAAATGAGTTGACGCTAGCACTAACCTTTCATAGATCATTATGCTGCGAAAAATAATCTTTAGTGAAATTAATTAACTGTTGTAATTTAATTATTTTTTAGTATATTTTTTAGACCACAAACTTTTATAAATATTTTTAAAAGTTATAATGACATTCCAATTCAAAACAATTACCTATAAGGATTACCAATTTTAGTACTTTTCTTATTAATATGCATATAAATTTATTGTTAAAATTGATGTTTGTAATGCATGTCGTAGTCTTTCATGTATTTTATACATATAAATAATATAATTTTTTAAACCATGATTTTTTTTTGAAGTTGAAGTAAAAAAATATGCTTAAAGCATCAAAATCAAATTTACTTGAATTGAATTTTATCATTTTCTAAAAGAATTTTTTAAAATAACAAAACAAGTATTTTTAATTTTCCTCTCTCCAATTACTCCAAAAAGTTCAATATACTCAAGTTCATATTCAAGCCAAACCCACTTTATTTTTTAAACTTATTTTTTATTTTTAAAACAATCAACTTTTGTCAGCATTTTTATTATAGGCATACATGATCAAACATCCTTTATACTTTCCTTTGGTACAACTAATAATTGAAAGACACACAATGGTTATGTTAAGTTCCAAAACACACAAATCTATTGCACTAGAAAAAAAAGAGATATTGTTTTTGGACGTAAGAAGAGTCCATAGATTATTTTTAGACCACAACTTTCAATATTCTATGAATATAACCGCCGGAGATGATTGAAATCATATTATAGATTCATTGTTCGTTTGAAATATAACGACTACTTCTACTATTTTTCTATCATAATTAAAAATGTTAAATCGTGTGACAACCACTAATATCTACGTCTAGAAATTTTTTTTTTTTGTCGTAATCTTACAATTAATCTAATTTCCTGATTTTATCTTCTATTTTTTTAATTAAATAAGTTGTAGTTGTTAGAATGTCTTTATGAATACCTGAGTAATTTTTGATCTTTTAAATTTGTAAAAAAATAAATAAATACGTTTGAAATCATTTTCATTCGAGGTTTTAAATCTACTATAAACAAAAAGAATAAGGAAAAACAAGATATGATTTTTTTAAAATCATTTTTTTAAGTCTGCCTAACAACCTAACTAAATTTCCAATGATCTTGTCGTGGATCATGTGTTTTATAATTTATATAATAAAAATTTTGTGTATCAATTGAAAAAAAAAAACATCATATAAATAAGGACACTACCATTTGTAAGAATTTTAATCATCACTGTTACTTCAAACTTTTTTTTTAAACAAATCATATGGGCTGAAAGGCAAGTTGGATTTCTTTCATTGAGGTGAAGTGTGGAGTACCATTCGATTCACGATATTTTTCATGCCAAACTCCTCATATATCCACCAGAAGCCCTAGTAAGGTAAAAAAAAAATTTGAGATTCACGAAGGTGAAACAATAGAGGTTGGGTGCAATTGTTGAATGGACTATAACGACGGTACATATTCACTTTCCCCTCTCTCTACATATGAATTAATCTATATAAGATCATATTACTTCTTGCTCCAAAAAATTATGTACCTTTATGTCTTACTATTTCGATTTTATTGATTGTAGATGGAAAAGATAAGACGTGCAAGCAAGTGATTGAACAGTACGATCATGAAACTAAAAAATTACTTTGTAAAATAATAGGTGGAGATTTGTTGGTTTGTACGATTTCTTCACTATTATCCCTCATGTTGATCATCATTGGACTACATGGACTTTTTGTAACGAGAAAAAAACTGAGACAAACACCAGAACCTCTTTTTCTCTGGCTTATTTCCTTCATGTGACAAAAAGAAATTGAGAATCACCTTCTAGCAATAAAATCGTGCATATTTATACCTATATGCAAGTGATATATGTTTATGTTGGGTTTGTGTTGCTACTACGGGCTAGCCTATTTTCTATCTAGCTAGCTCTCGTGTGGTGGAATAAACCAACAATTGTGTTTAAATAATATATACTATTATGGTCCTTTTCCTTCAAGGGATGTATTTCAATGTTCAAAGATTGGAAATATCATTAAAATTTACCTATTTAAAAACTGATATATTTAATAATATGCTTTATTATAAGATGGACACTAACATTTATGATATGTTCTTCTATAGATACTATTGACTAATATTGTATCATTTCATTCTGCACCAACGGTGAATTAAGAACTTTCGTTAAGAGTCATTCATATATAGATGTGAAAAATATTTTTGTGGATCAATAGAATGGTACAATTTTCTATATCCATGGATATAATTTTTTTCGTTAAAATTAAACCTAACCACCTTATCTATTTAACTACGCCACCGTCACCAAACCGCCACCACACCAACTTGTTATTTGTTTTCAAACAATAGAAAAATGGAAACTAAAGAAGACGTTGAAAATACGCCTTTTTTTAATTTATAATTTCTGAAATGTAATATAAAGGAAACAATATGGACAAAGGATTAATTATATAATTATTATTGAATATGCTAATTGGACACAAGAGACGATCCTTGGGATGGGACCATATACCAATAAAATCCAAAAACTCGATCGATCAATTTGCTTTTAATTATCAAATAAAAAAAACTCGATTGAATAATTATTTTATGTGATGTTTTTGATGTATTCTGAGGTTTACGATTTATATTTCTTTTAAAATTTCAATTATAGACGGAAGAAGAGAAGTGCGAAATTATATATACTTGGAAGGGAGATGAGGATAATCGACTTTCCACCCCATAATAAGCGACCTCTCTTTTAATCGAGTGCGAAGTCAAAAGGTAAAAAGAATTGTCCAAAATTTTTAACAGTATATCTAAAAAAAAACAAAAAAAAAAAAATTTTTTTTAAACCCAAAGGGTAAAATACTCCCCCCCCCCCCTGACGAAGCGAGTTTCTTCTAACAAAATTGACGTGTTTAATTTTTTTTAAAAACACAAAAATCGCTGCTGTGGCACGCGATCTCAACTAGAATTTTTTTCTTGTTTTCTTTTCTCCTTAAATCACTGAACTCTGCCTAGCCAAGCGATTTGTCCAAAAGAAATTTAACAAAATGCTCCAGGGCATACCCAATGTTGGACCAAAATGCTGCCTGCTCTATTAACTTTTTTAATAAAAAAAATCGCTGCTATAGCAGGAGTTTATTTCATTTTTTTGTGAAGAAATCGCTATATGCGAGCGATTTTAAAAAAAAAAGACATTGTCAGAACAAAATCGTTTTACACCCCTTTTGATTAAAAAAAATTGATGATACCTTTTTTTTGGAATTTTTGACAATTTTTTTTTGTCCCTTTTTGGCTCCGAGCTTTCTTCTTTTTGATCTTTCTCTTCCTTTTTATTATTGCTATTGCTATTGAGCCTAGATCCTAATCCATTCTTTTAGGCCCAATAGTTTATTTGATGGCGTCAAATTCATATTGGGGTTGAGGTTGATTCATAACAATATTATTTTTGATCAATTTAGACCTTTGTATCATTAGTTTCTGATTAGTTATACTGCTTACCCGATGTTATAAGATTGAAGTCATTTCTCTAAATGGGTCCACCCCAGTCACTATGATTGCCTTGAAATTCATGTTATTTTTTTATTTAGCACCAAAAATATCATTCAACTATCACTATTTTCCTCAAAAATACTTAATGACATGTAATCCCTCTGAGTGAGTGAGACTTTTGAATTGTCAAGTATATTTCTGCACCTACTAATCTTCTACTTAAAGACATAACTATATTCCTGCACTACTAATCTCTACAGTATTAAGCTCTATAGTACTCCTATTTCTGCATTATAATCTTTGTAGCAAACAATCCCCGAAATAGTTCTTGCGATAACAATAGGAACCATTTATACTAAAGTTAGGTTAAAATATGCAACCAAATTAAATGCTTTTAGAAGTAGACAAACAACTATCCCACACATGCTTTTCAGATTCTGTACTTTTGCTAAAAAATGTTGTCCATAGATCCTTTGTGCTAGTATGGATCATAAACCCCACTAACCACAACTTCTAAATCAACAATATATCTAAGCATGCAAGTGATCAACAATAAGTTATTTTCCCTCACAAAATGGTATTGTTAAGCCACAAGTCTACATAGCATTTGATTGATTGTTGTGTTTTTTTCTTGCTTAGAACAGAAAGCCAAGGCACTGTTACAAGGGAAGGCTCGAATTCTTTAGAGCATTCAAGCGTGATTTGAGTAGGTTAATAGTTGTAATGCATTTTCGGTTTAATAGATGTAATCATGTCTATCACTTGATGTTATCATATCTGTAATGATGTTGTGCAAGACCTAGAACAACATCTGAAAAATTAACATCAGTTGATGTCCCGCGTGCATGAATCTATTTACTTTAACTTTGTAGTTTCCAAGTGTTATTTGTTTCATTTGATTCTGGCATGTGCATGGCATGATTTGTTTGTAGGGTTCTAGTTGGGCTCGGGTACCAGCTGGTACCAATAATTCTATATGATTGGCTCGGAATACCATGTCTGATATACTACTAACTCTAGTTGACTCGTAGCATATTGCCTCTTTCTAACCATTTTTTTGGTGGTGGGTGCTTGTGAGGACGATGTATGTGTAATTTATGGTTTCCATGATAGGGTTGGGTTTCTTGTATTAATGATCATGTGGGACATGTTCGAGGTACATGACTGTGGTCTAATGTGATTGTTTTGTTTATGTGCTAGTTGGGTGGGTTACTATTTTGTGGTTTTCTCTATTGATTACAATACATCTTTTACGGCTTATTGAATCAATTTAAAAAAGGGGGGATGTTTGGACCTTCGAATTCACGAATGAACTATTCTTCATACTGTCATGAATTCCTCTATATCGTTCTTGCTGCCTATCTTTCAACACAAACTTTAGATTTATTAGTTTTTCCTAGTTTTTCGGGGTTCATCCCATTATTGACTAAATAGAACTTTTACAACTATGCGAAAAACTAATTACAGTTTCAATAAGATTTTATTTTCGTAACATATTTTGGACTATTAAACGTTGCGTTTATACAACTCAATACTTTAGTTGTTGTTTTAAACTATTTCTTTTCATGACTTGAGATATGGTGGTGTTCGTAAATTGTCATCGTGTGGTTAATGTGGATGACACTCACGACATAGTCGGCATATATTTTAATGATTTGCAATATATTTTTTTACCTTTTTTCCCTCGAAACTATGTTAAATTGGGAGGTTCTTTCGCTGGTGGTGGACCAACACTTGCAAATTGTCTTTTTTTGACTTGGAGTAATGGTATGAGGTAGAGTAATTCATCACTTAACTTAAGTGTCTCCTCCCCTTACACTCTTAATATATTATATCTATATAATATAGATGGGATAAATCGTACAAATTGTCTTTTTCTAAATGATTTTGAGCAAAGCTAGTAAATATATATTATATATCATATATATATATATATATTATATTATATATATATATATACTATTTATCTATATATACTATATATTACTCTTATATCATAATATCTATATATATATCTATGTAATGTGGCATGAATATATATTACAAACACCTCTAATAATTTAGACAAAATGGTGTCATTGTCATGCATTGTCAATTTTGGGTCGAGGTCTTAAACGACTCTGTTTTTTGGGTTATGCCATGTCGATCTCCGAAAACGTGTAGATTATGTAAACTTAATAATTTGAGTTTATAAGTTTTTTATGTTTTCCGCTGTATATTTGATGTGGGGCGCTTTCGCGTAATTAGGTTTCAACATACTTCGTATCAAAGCTTGACCAATCTAATAGCCTTCGAATTGTGTTTGACTCTCCTCACTCATCGTTTGCACTCCATAATGCATCGAGGAAAGTTCCAAATACAATATGATAAAAAAAATTTATTTTCATTCATGAAAGAATGTTCGGATTAAATTTAAGAGAAATCGCATATTCAAACAATATAACAAATCACTTTTTTTTTATAATAAGTGAATTTTTAGACTACTTATGGTCCCTTTTCTTTTATTTTTTGTAAGCATTTTTTAATTCCTTTGAAGATTTCACCTATTTCAGTTTTACATATATGAATTCCATTAGTTGTAAAACCTTATTTCTTATAATGCATTAAAAAACAATAATAGTTTGGGTAGTTGCAGTTTCATTGTAAATGACCCTATAATTTGACAAGATCTAATTATATCTCCATGAAGAGATTGTGATAACTTCGTGATCATGTTTAATAAGTAATATAATTTAATGATATTTTTCACACTAATATTCATGATTGGGGATATTTAGTTCATGCAATTTTTTCAACTAAATTCATACATATATGATATATCTAAACTAAGCCCTACTAATGATTCACCATTTTGGGAGATTTGGGGAAATTATAAATCGTCTTAAGTCCTATCACAATACCCCTAACAGTTTTTCATATATTTTCACTAGACACTTCAATTAAGGCTTGTCCTATTGAACACTTTATTTATTCATAAATCATTCAATTATAGACAACAAATGATGATATGATGTGCAAAAAGAGTGTTTTTCCACTTCTGCCTTGATCGCGTATAGCTATTAAAATTTTTAATTTTTTTCTTTTTTGTTTTCCACTTTTATATACTCTAATTTTTTAAAAATACATAAAAAAAATAAAAAAATTTGTCCTTCTTCTTTCTTCACTTCATTCATCATCTAAGTACTCTCTAATTCTTTTTAAAGATATTATGGTAAGCAAGTGTTAAGAAAATTCAAGTCGTTATTTTCTTTAATACTTATGTTATTAAGATGACCAAAAAAAAATTTAAAATGGACGAACGCTTTAAATGGCAACAAATTTTTTGACGAAGACGAACAGGGATGGGGGTTGATAAAATAATTTGGTTTTTTCCTTTATTTTTTATCTAATTGCCCACGTGTTATGATTTTATTGGTCTATCTTCTATGTATTTGTTGTTTTGAGACACACGCACCGTTATGTCTTTCAATAAATTTTCCATTGTGTGTTTAATATACTAAATTTGTTTTAAGATTAATTGTTAACAATATGTACTGTCCGAACTTAAGATATCTAAATGAAATAATAACAAACGACACTTTTAGGGCTTATATATGACTTAGGCTATAAATATTGATTCAATTGTTTTTTTTTTTTTTTTTTGTCTTTTTTTTTTTTTTTTTTTAGTAAAAATACTAATGATGATAATAGCTTGTTCGAAGTCCACGATTCAACAATTTTGACCGTGATGACACCTATCAGACTTTTTTTCTTTTTTTTTTTTAATAGTCGATCTCTACAATGCTAGTCCTATTTAAAATTGGAAAAAATAAACAATATTGACTTTGTAATCCAATGGACTATAACTTTGTCATCGAAAATCAAATCGGAATTTAATTTACTGATTACCAATTACCAAATCGAAATTTCAAATTTTTGATCTTTGGGCATCACTTTTAAACCAAACCAGTTTATCGAATTCCCGAACCGAAATTGATAGTCCGAATCGAATACCGAACGCCCACCCCTAATTTTACCCACCATTAAGTAGTATACCAAGCTAACTCCTAACCAAGTATCATTATTGAGAAAGGTACACCTTTCATGCATTAGCTAGCGGATACACTAAATAGGAAGAGAGTCGAGCGACATGGAGGGAGGCCAGAAGATAGTCATGTATAATTCCAATACAATAGATATAACATATCCATATATATCGATATATATAATATATTATATAATCTGTGTGTGTGTGGTGTGTGTGTGTTGGTATGTGTGTGTGTGGTATTTGTCTAAGTCTAGTGTTTCGCAGGTAATGTGGGATACCAGATCATAGGAAAGTGTTTGAGGTCGAGATGAAGAAGAGTGCAAACGAGATTTGTTATGTATCTCAATCATACAACTCAAATTGATACAGTGTATCCAGCACAATTTAACCTAATTTTTACCCCATGCTCCCACGATAAATATATTTGGGACTTATCACAATCTGATAAGATTCGTGATATTGCAAACTTAATGTATCTAAATTATTACTAATCTTGAACTATTAAATCCGATAAATTTTCCAAAATAAATCTTTTTTTTTGTCCATTTTCTCCTCAATGGGTTAGCAACAACACCAAATTTCCATGATATGTCGTGTGATCATGTTCTGTAATATTCATAATAACTTTTGGTTACTAATTGAAATCTATATAAAGACCTACCACTTCTAGTCCATTTTAATATCACCACTTTTCTTTCAAATCTTTGTTATATATTTTAAAAAAAAAGTATGGGTGTGAAAGGCAAGTTGATCGCTTTCAGTAGAAGTTAAAGTGCGGAGGACACTTGAATTCATGATCTTTTCACCCAAAAAAACTCATCATATATCCAATATATGCCCTAGCAAAATCCAAATTTTGATGTTCATGAAGGTTGATTCTGTAAAAGTTGGTTTCAGTCGTTAGCTGGAAATAGAACGATGGTAATATGTGTTTCACATTATTCCCTCTCTATCCATTGATATATTACATATTTATTAGGTGTGTTATTTTATTTATTTTTTATATATATAGAAATAATATGTTTAAGAGGTTCGATATGTGCAAAAATCAAAAAAAAAACAAAATAATTACTAAAAACAAATCATTGTATAATATCATGTTTGACCAATAACAAATTTAAAATCAGTAATGATCTTTTTTGTTTGCTCCAACTATTTTGACATTCTAGAGATTTTCATTGGAGAAATGAAACAAAGAGAAACCTATAAAATGAAGCTAAAAAATATGTAATGTGAATGTTCAACTTGAAGTAAATCGTATTAAGCGTCCTTATATTTTCCGATTTTATAATTGATTATAATGGAAAGTATAATAAATCTCAAGAAAGTGATTGAGCCATCGATCATCAAACTAAAACAATCACTTGGAAAATTGATGGTGGAGACTTTAGAGTTGTAACAATCCTTCACATTATCCATCATTTAACCATGATGGCCTCCATGGACATTTCTGTATGAGAAGAAAAATGAAGACTACCAGAGCCTCTCGTTCTCTTGGGTTTTGTCCTTCCCCGTTACAAAGATATCGAAGGTTCACCTTCTTCAAGTAAAAACATAAATGCTCCTCAATGGCTTCATACCCTATTTATACATATGCAATATATATATATAATACTTACAACACCAATATGTATGTGTGTGTGTGTGATATTGACTAGCTAGTTCTATCTAGCTATCCTATGGTGTGAAATAATATTAGGTTTTGAAAAGAAATATTAGTATGTTCCCTCTCGTTCTAGAGATGTATTTTTAATGTTTTCAATATAGCAAAATATTATTAAATTTAACATCCACATGATAATTTATAGTGTTACTTTATTATATTCTCATTCGTCTCATTCGTTTTTAGTAAACCCCCTTTTTATTTCGCCGGGTTTAAGGCAGGCACTAACATAAATTTAAATCTTAAATTCACTCTTGGATTTCTATCGCGTTCTATTTTCAATTAATTGGGGGGGGGGGGGGGGGAGAAAGAGATTTTTTGTTTGTAGTTCGTTTTTCACTATTCGTAAAGATAATTATAGAGAGCACAACCTTGATGTCGGTAATTTTTAGATTATTGTCAGACCTGTCCCACTTTTTTATTAAATAAAACATGGAATGTAAAAGGGTGAAGAATATTGTAGAACTCTAAGTCTTGACAATTATTTTTCTTAACTATGTTACTACCACTTATGACAATATATAAATTGGGAATAATTTAAAAAGCTTATAAATATTTGAAGAAGACAAGAATTCTTCACTTTTGACAAAGTTTAAAACATCAAAATTGCCCCAATAATTGCTTAAGAGACTCTTTTAAAAAACCTACTATAAAAAAATAAGAATATATAGATCTACAATTTCAAATCACTTGTCATCATTCCTTTCAAAGCTTTTTGTATATATATGTAAAAAAAGAACAAAAATTGGTGTAAAAGGCGAGATTGTGCTTCAGTAGAGGGTGGAGTGTGAAGGACACTCCTTTCATTAAGATTAGGGTTCAATGTTACTGCCATATATGACGGTATACATATACACATATTTTGTTCCTCTCTACATATGAAATCATTTCGAACTCATTACCCTATTAATTATCTTCTCAATTTTTCGACTTTATGGATTGTATATGGCAAAAGAAAGACTTCAAAGCAATGATTGAATCCTTCGATAAGTTGAAAACTAAACAAACAAATCTGGGTGGAGATCTTAATTAGTATAGACATCAAGGTTACCATGAATGGACACATGGACATTTCAGGTACTCGAAAATATTGAAGGTGTACCGGAGCCTCTCGTTCTCCTACTTAATGTTGCTTCCATGTGACAAAAGATATAAAAGGTCACCTTCTCAATAATTAACATCAATGCTATAGAAATATACATACATACCATATACATACCCACACATATTATTAGATATATACATACATATATAGTATATATATATGTTACAAGAACGTGATTTTTGATGAATTCACATGCCTTGTGTAATAGTTGAATCACCGTGACGGTGAATCTGTAAAAGTTTGATAGTTAGTTGGAAGTTATAATGAACGGTGTACGACAATTTCCTTACTTTGTCTATCTTTATATTATTTTGCTGTTGAAATCCTCACCAGAAATCAATCACTTGGAAAGTAATTGGAGGAGATGGTTTGTAGAAGTTGTACTTTTGTCATATTAGGTACATCTTATGATCATCAATGGATCACATGACATTCGTGTACTAGAAGAAAACGGAAGAAGCCCATGAGCCACTTGTTTTTTTGGATTTTACCCTTGATGTGACAAAGATACTCCAAGTCACCACCTTATCAAGCAATTTAAATCATCTACGTTATTTGGTGGGTTTAAACACATGCAAATATATCTATGCATGATTTTACATCCACTTATATGCTTGTTTGCGTGATGAATATTTTACGATATCGGCTAGTTCTTGCTAGCATGTGAAATAAATAATGTTTTGTATGAAAAACATATATTATATATGCCATGTACTCTCCTCCTGTGAAAGTATTTATATTTTCTAATAATAATAGTTAATATATTTATTAATGTACTATATTTTTATTCTTTTTCAGTCAATCATTTTTGGGATTTCTCTAATTGTAATCAAATATAAATACTGGCTAACTTCTCTGAATTATAGGTAATCTGAACTGATATACAATGTGCAGATTTAATCAATTGATTCACGATGACCCATATAGTATCAAACTTACCCAAGATACGTAGCAATCTTATCACAAAACCCATAGCGGGCGTGGAAACTAAGACTTACAAAGGTTACTTAATATGAAGTATATTGATTTATGATATTACAAAGGTACACCTAAGGAGTATAGTTTATATGATGCACCAATAATGTAAAAAAAAATGTTTTATACTATAAGATTAGTTCAAAGATATTTAAAATGTTTCTTCATAAAAAATGAGATTCATAATTTTGAATATAAGATAAATTCATTGTTACATAGATAAATGTGACATAATGGTATAACATGTACAGCCTTGTCATGACTAGCAAAATGCTGGTTATAACTCAATTCACCCATTTGGAAGGTCAAACGAGCCCCGAAGCGAGCATACGCCTCATTTTGACGATTTTCGTGTGCTATTGCACACCTTTTTTTGGGTGATCCGGATTCCGACTATCCAAAATAGGCCCACATGTTTTCGTGGACGTCCGTCAAACGTTGTCTATGCATACGGTTTGGCCATCATCACACTCACGAACGGTTTCCTACCCCATTTGGAAGGGTCAAACGAGCCCCTAATCGAGCCTACGCCTCATTCGACAATTTTTCGTGTGCTATTGCACACCATTTTTTGGGTGATCCCGGATTCCGACGTCAAAACTTTGCCAAATTGTTTTTCGTGGACGTCCGTCAAGACGTTGTCTATGCATAACTGTTGTCCATCACGGCTTTTTCCGACCATTTGGAAGGTCAACAACGCGCCCCGAAGCGAGCAATACGCTCATTTCGAACGAACGATTTTCGGTGTGCTAATTGCACACCATATTTTGGGTGATGTCCGGATTTCGACGTCAAAAATTCCAAATTTTTTTCGTGGACGTCCGTCAAGACGTTGTCTATGCAACGTTTGCCATCACGGCTTTACGACCCATTTGGAAGGCAAACGAGCCCCGAAGCCGAGCATACGCCTTCATTCTTCGACGATTTTTCGTGGCTATTGGCAAAAAACACAAGATTTTTTGTGATCTGATTTCCGACGTCAAAAATGGCCAATTTTTTTTCGTAGACCCGTCAAGACCTTGTCTAATGCCATACGGTTGGCTCACGGCTTTCCGACCCTTTTGGAAGGTCCAAACGGCCCTAAACGAGCATACGCCTCCTTTCGACGAAGAACGATTTTCCCGTGTGCTATTGCACCCCATTTTTTGGTGATCCGATTCCGACTCAAAATGCGAATGTTTTCGTGGACTCCGGCCAGACGTTGTCTATGCATACGGTTGGCCATCACGTCTTTTCCGACCCATTTGGAAGGTCAAACGAGCCCCGCAGCGAGCCATACTCCCTCATTTCGATGATTTTCGTGTGCATTGCACACCATTTTTGGGTGAATCCGTATTTTCCGACGTCAAAAATGCAAAATTTTTTTCGTGGACGTCGTCAGAGGACTTTGTCTTTGCATATACGTTGGCCCTCACAAAACGGCTTTTTCGACCCATTTTGGAAGGTCAAAAACGAGCTCCCCGAAGCGAGCATAACGCCTCATTTCGAAACGATTTTCGTGTGCTATTGCACACCATTTTTTTGGGTGACCCGGATTCGAGTCAAAATCCATATTTTTCGTGGCTTCCGTCAAGAAAACTTTGTCCCTATGCAATACGGTTGGCCATCACGGTTTTTTTCGACCCTTTTTGAAGGTAAAAACGAGCCCCGAAGTGAGCATAAGCCTCATTTCGACTATTTTCGTGTGCTATTGTACACATTTTTTGGGTGATCCGTATTCCGACGCAACAATGCCAATTTTTTCGTGGACGTCCGTCAAAGACGTTCATGCATACGGCTGGCCATCCGCTTTTCCGACCCATTTGGAAGTCAAACGAGCCCCGAAGCGAGCATCGCCTCATTTCGATGATTTTTCGTGTGCTATTGCACACCATTTTTTGGTGATCCGGATTCCGACGTCAAAAATGCCATATTTTTTCGTGGACGTTCCGTCAAGAGTTGCTATGGGCATACGGGTTGGCCATCACGGGCTTTTCCTCCTCCCATTTGAAATGCAAAACGGTCCCCGAAAGTGAGCATCGCCTCCTTCGACGATTTTCGTGTGCTATGGCACACCATTTTTTTGGGTGATCCGGATTCGGACGTCAAAAATGCCCAAATTTTTTCGTGGACGTCCGTCAAGAACGTTGTCTATGCATACGGTTGCCATCACGGCTTTCCGACCCATTTGGAAGGTCAAACTAGCCGAAGCTGAGCATAACGCCTCATTTCGACGATTTTCGTGTGCTTTTGCACCCTTTTTTGGGTGACCGGATTTCCGCGTCAAAAATGCCAAATTTTTTCGGGACTGTCCGTCAGCGTTGTTTATGCATACGGTTTGGCTCTCAACGCTTTTCCGACCATTTGAAAGTCAAACGATCTCCGAGCGAGCATACGCCTCATTTCGACTATTTTGTGGTGCTTAATTGCACACCATTTTTTGGGATCCGGATTTCGTCGACGTCCAAAATGCCAAATTTTTTCAGATGACGCGTCAATACGTTTTCTATGCATACAGTTTGGCCATCAACACGTCTTTTTCCTATTCCTACCATTTTGGAATGTCAAACGAGCCCAGCGAGCATAAGCATTATTTTCCGACGATTTTGTGTGCTATTGCACACTATTTTTTGGGTGATCCGGATTCCGGACGTCAAAATGCCAAATTTTTTTCGTGGACGTCCGTCAGATGTGTCCCCTTGCATACGGTTTGTCCATCACGTCTTTTTCCGACTCCATTTGTGGGAAGGTCAAACGAGCCCGAAGCGAGCATAGACGCCTCATTCGAGAAACGATTTTCGTGTCTATGGCACACCATTTTTGGGTGATCCGGAATTCGACGTCAAAAATGCCACATTTTTTTTTTCGGAACTTCCATCAAGACGTTGTCCTATGCATACAGTGGTCCATCACTCGCCCTTTTCGACCCATTTGGAAGGTCAAACGATCCCAAAGCGAGCATCGCCTCATTTCAATTCAACATTCACATCACGATTTTCCGTGTGGCTAATTGCACACCATTTTTTGTGATCGCCGGATTCCCGACGTCAAAAATACCAAATTTTTTTTCGTGGACGTCACTCAAGACGTTGTTTATATGCATACTGTTGGGGCCATCACGTCTTTTCCGACCCTTTGGAAGTCAAACGATCCCCGAAGCGAGCATCGACTACTCAATCGACGATTTTTCGGGTGCGATTGCACACCATTGTTTGGGTGATCCGGTTCCGATGTCAAAAATGCCAAATTTTGTCTGGACGTCCGGGTCCGTCCAGACTTGTCTATGCTACGTTTGGGCCATCACGGACTTTTCCGACCCCTTTGGAAGGTCAAACGACCCCCGAAGCGAGCATACGCCTCTTTCCGACGATTTTCGTGGCTATTGCCACCCATTTTTGGTTGCGTCTGATTCCGACGTCAAAATGCCAATTTTTTTCGTGGACATCGTCAAGACGTTATCTATGCAGACGGTTGGCCAATCACGGCTTTTTCCGACCATTTTGGGAAGGTCCAAAACGTCCCAAAGCGAGCATACAACTCATTTCGACGATTTTTCATGTGCTAATTGCACACCATTTTTTTGCTGATCCGGATTCCCCGACGTCAAAAATGCCAAATGTTTTCAATGGACGGCCTTCAAGGACGTTATCTATCATACGGTTTGGCCATCACGGCTTTTTCGTACCCATTTTACGGTCAAACGAGCCCCGAAGCCCGCAGCGAGCATGCAAACGCTTCATTTCGTTTCGACGATTTTTCGGTGCTATTGGCACACCATTTTTTGGTGATTCCGGATTCCGCGTCAAAATGCCAATTTTTTTTGTGGACGTCCATCAAGACGTTGGTCTTATGCATACGTTGGCCCAGCACGGCCTTCCGACCCATTTGGAAGGTCAAAAAAACCAAAAAAAAAAACGAGCCCCGAAGCGAGCCATTACGCCTCATTTCGACGATTTTCGTGGCTATTGCAACACCCATTTTTTGGGTGAGTCCAGTTTTCCTGACGTCAAAAAATGCCAATTTTTTCGTGGACGTCCATCAAGACGTTGTCCTATGCTACGGTTTTGTCTATCACGGCTTTTCCCCGACCCTTTGGGGAAGGCAAACGATCCCAAAGCTAGCACAAACACCTCATTTCATTCAACACAACGATTTTCGTGGTGGCTATTGCCACCATTTTTTGGGTGATCCGGATTCCTACGTCAAAATGCCAAATTTTTTTCGTGGACGTCCGTCAAGACGTTGTCTATGCATACGTTTGCCATCACCTTCTTTTTCGACCCAATTTGGAAGGTCCACCAAACGAGCCCCGAAGCGCGCATAACGTCCTCATTTCGATTCCGACGATTTTTTCGTGTGCTATTGCACACCATTTTTTGGGTGATCCGATTCCGATGTCAAAATGGCCAATTTTTTCGTGGACTCCATCAAGACGTTGTCTATGCATACGGTTTTGTCCATCACGGCTTTCCGACCCATTTGGAAGGTCAAAACGATCCCAAATCGAGCAACTCCTCATGTTCGACGATTTTTCGTGTGCTTTGCACACCATTTTTTGGGGATCCGTAATTTCGCGTCAAATGCCAATGTTTTCGTGGACGTCGTCCAAGACGTTGGTCTATGCTACGGTTGGCCATCAACGGCTTTTCGCCCCCATTTGGAAGGCAAACGGCCCCGAACGAGCATACGCCTCATGTCGATCGACGAGTTTTTCCGTGTGTAATGGCGCACCATTTTTTGGGTGATCCGTATTCCAACGTCAAAAATTGCCAAATTTTTTTTCCGTGGACGTCCATCAGACGTTGTCTATGCATACGTTGTCCATCACGTCTTTCCGACCCATTTGGAAGGTCAAACTATCCCAAGCGAGCATAACGCCTCATTTCACGATTTTCGTGTGCTATTGCACACCATTTTTTCCAACTGGTGATCCATGTATTCCGACTCAAAAATGCCAAATTTTTTCGTGGACGTCCATCACGAGTTGTCCTATGCATACGGTTTGGTCCTCACGAACAGCTGCTTTTTCGACCCATTTGGAATTCAACGATCCCAAGCGAGCATACGCCCTCATTTCACCAACAACAACGGATTTTTTTTTCCGTGGTGCTATTGCACACCATTTTTTGGGTGATCCGGTTCCGACGGCAAAATGCCAACTTTTTTCGTGGACATCCGTCAATCGTTGTCTATGCATACGGTTGGCCACACGGATTTTCCGACCCATTTTTGGAGGTCAGAACGAGCCTCCGAAGTGAGCATACGCCTCATTTCGACGATTTTCGTGTGCTATTGACCCATTTTTTGGGTGATCCGGTTCCGACGTCAAAAATGCCAAATTTTTTCGTGGAGTCCGTCAAGACTTTTGTCCTATGCATCGGTTTGGCCATCACGCGGCTTTCCGACCCATTTGGAAGGTCAAACGATCCCAAAGCGAGCATTCGCGCATTTCCGACATTTTTTCGTGTGCTATTTGCACACCATTTTTGGGGTGATTCCGATTCCGACTCAAAATTGCCAAATTTTTTTCGTGGACGTCCATCCAGACGTTTGTCTATGCATACGGTGTCCATCACGCTTTTCCGACCCATTTGGAAGTCAAACGATGCAAAAGCGAGCATAAGCCTCATTTCGTAACTATTTTCGTGTGTATTGCACACCAATTTTTTGGTGATCCGGATTCCGACTATTCAAAAATGCCAAATTTTTTCGTGGACGTCCTCAAATGTTGTCTACTGGCTCATACGATTGCCATCACACGGATTTTTCGACCCATTTGGGAAAGGTTCAAACGAGCCCCCGAAGCATGCATGACGCCTCATTTTCGACTATTTTTTGTGTCTATTTGCACATCATTTTTGCGTGATCTGGATTCTGACGTCAAAATGCTAATTTTTTTTCGTGACGGTCCCGTCAACGGACGTTGTCTATGCATCCGGCTGGCCATCACGCTTTTCTGACCCCATTTGGAAGGTCAAAACGAGCCCCGAAGCGAGCATACGCTCATTTCGAACGATTTTCGTGTGCTATTGCACTACCCAGTTTTTTGGTGATCCGATTCCTACGTCAAAAATGCCAATTTTTTAGTGGGACGTCCGTCAAGACGTTGTGCTATGCATACGGCTGGCCATCACGGCTTTTCTACCATTTGAAGGTCAAACGAGCCACCCGAAATCCGAGCATACGCCTCAATTTCGAAACGATTTTCGTGTGCTATTGCACACCATTTATGGGGTTATCTCGATTCCGACTTCAAAAATGCCAAATTTTTTTGCATGGACGTTCGTCAAGACCTTGTCTAGATCCGGTGGCCATCACGTCTTTCCCGACCATTTGGGCTGGTCAAACGGCCTCCGAAGCGAGCATACGCCTATTTTCGACGATTTTCGTGTGCTTATTGCACACCATTTTTTTGTGTGATCCACCATTTCTCCGCGTCAAAAATGCAAATTTTTTTTCGTGGACGTCCGTCAATACCTGTCTATGCATTACGTTTGGCCATCACGGCTTTTTCCTTCCGACCTATTTTGGAGGGTCAAATGATTCCCGAAGCGAGCATGATACGCCTAATTTCAACGATTTTCGTGTGCTATAGCACAACCATTTTTTTTGTGGGTGATCAGTTCCGACGTATACAAATGCCAAATTTTTTTCAGGACGTCCGTCAAGACATGTATATGCATACGGTTTGGCCCATAACGGCTTGTCCGAAACGACCCCATTTGGGAGGGTCAACGAGCTCCGAAGTCGAGCATACGACTATTTCGATGATTTTTGTGGTGCTATATCACACCATTTTATGGGTGATCCGGATTTCCGACTTCAAAATGCCCCAAATTTTTTCGTGGACGTCCATCAGACATGTCTATGCATACGTGGGCCATCACGGCTTGTCCGCCCCATCTGAGGGGTCAAACGATCCCCTAAGCGAGCATACGCCTAATTTCGACGATTTTCGTGTTGCTATACCACTATTTTTTTGGTGTCCAGATTCCGACGTCAAAAATGTCCAATGTTTTCATGGACGTCCTCAAGACCTTTTCTATGCATACGGTTGGCCATCACGGCTTTTTCCTACCCATTTGGAGGTCCAAACGAGCCCCGCCGCGAGCATACGCCCTAATTTCGACGATTTTTCGTGTGTCTATAAGCACACCATTTTTTTTGGTGTCCGGATTCCGACTGTCAAAATGCCCAAATTTTTTTCGTGGACGTTCCGTCAAGACCTGGTCTATGCATACGATGGTCCATCAGGCTTGTCCGACCCATTGGAGGGTCAAACGTGCCACCGAAGGCGAGCATACGCCTAATTTCAACGAGTTTTGTGTGGGCTATTGCATACGGGGGAAGTAAAATAAAAATATTGGAATGAGCCATTTTTTGGGTGCGCAGATTCCGACTTAAACAAATGCCCAATTTTGTTCCTTGACGGTCCGTCAAGGACGTTGTCTATGCATCGGTTGGCCATCACGCTGTCGACGACCCTTTTGAGGTCAAACCGAGCCCCCAAAGCGAGCATACGCCTCATTTCGTTTCGAATTTCGACGATTTTCGTATGCTATGCACAACCATTTTTTGGGTGACCGGATTCCGACGTCAAAATGCCAAATTTTTTGTGGACGTCAATCATGAAAATTGCTATGCATAACGTTGCCTCGCGGCTGTCCGACCCATTTGTGAGGGGCAAACGATCTCCTAAGCGAGCATACGACCAATTTCGATCGATGATTTTTGTGTGCATAAGCACACCATTTTTGGTGATCCGGATTCCGACGTCCAAAAATGCCAAATTTTTTCGTTGACGTCCATTAAACATTGTCTATGCATACGGTTGGCCATCACGGCTTGGCCGACCCTTTGGCGGGTCAAACGAGCCCCGAACGAGCATACGCCTAATTTTTCGAACGTTTTCGTGTGCTATAGCACACTATTTTTTGGGTGATATCCGGATTCGACGTCAAAAATGCCAATTTTCATGGACCTGTCCGTCAAGACCTTGTCTATGATACGGTTTGGCCATCACGGCTTTTCCGACCCATTGGAGGTCAACGCGCCCCGAGCGAGCATACGCCTAATTTTCGATTCGAGTTCGACGATTTTCGTGTGCTATAGCACAACATTTTTGGTGATCCGATTCCCGATGTAAAAATGCCAAATTTTTTCGTGGACGTCCATCAAGACCTTGTCTATGCCATAATCGTTTTGGCCATAACGGCTTGTCCGACCCTTTGGAGGTTCAACGAGCCCCGAAGCGCTACCCTCATTTCGAACGATTTTCGTATGCTCTTTGCACACCTTTTTTGGTGGATCCGGATTCCGAGTCAAAAAGGCCAAATTTTTTTCCGTGGACTTCCGTTTCAGAGACGTGGGTCTATGCACACGGTTGACCATCACGGCTTTTTTCGACCATTTGGAAGGTTCAAACGACCCCGAAGCTAGCACATACGCCCATTTCGACGATTTTCGTGTCTTTTGCACACTCACCGTTTTTGCGTGATCCGGATTCCGATGGTCAAAAATGCCAAATTTTTTTCGTGGACGTCCCATCAGACATTTTCCCTTTCTCTGCATACGGTTGGCCCAGCCTGGCTTTTCCGCGACCCTTTGAGGTCAAACAGCCCCGAAGCGAGCAATACGCCTTCCTTTCGACGATTTTCGTGTGCTATTGCAACACCATTTTTGGGTGATCCGGATTCCTACGTCAACAATGCCAATTTTTTCGTGGACCGTCCGTCCAGACGTTGTCTATGCTAACGTTGGCCATCACGGCTTTTCCGACCCATTTAGAAAGTCAAGGGGACGAGCCCTCGAAACGAGCATATGCCTCATTTCGATGAATTTTCGTGTGCATTGCACACCATTTTTTGGGTGGATCCCGGTTGGCGACGTCAAAAATGTCCCAATTTTTTTTCGTGGACGTCCGTCCAGACGTTGTCTATTGCACCACGGTTTGACCATCAATCCACGGCCTTTTCCCCCCCCCTCCCCTCCGACCCATTTGGAAGGTCAACGAGCCCCGAAGCTAGATACGCCTCATTTCGACGATTTTCGTGTGCTTGTTTGCACAACATTTTTTGCGTGATCCGGATTCCGACGTCAAAAATGCCAAATTTTTTTTTCTGGATGTCACTCAAGACGATTGTCTCATGCATACGTTTGGCCATCCCGGCTGTTCCGACCCATTTGGAAGGTCAAACGAGCCCGAAGCGAGCATATGCGCCCTTATTTCGAACGACGATTTTTCGTGTGCTTATTTACAACCATTTTTTGGGTTGATCCGGATTCCCGATTCAAAAATGCCCAAATTTTTTTCTTGGGACGTCCGTCAAGACGTTGTCTATGCATACGTTGGCCATCACGGCTTTTCCGACCATTTGGAAGGTCAAAAACGAGCCCGAAGCGAGCAGACGCCTAATTTCGACGATTTTTGTGTGCTATGCAACACCATTTTTGGTGATCCGGATTCCGATTCAAAAATGCCAACTTTTTTTTCGTGACGTCCGTCAACTTGTGTCTATGCATACGGTGCCATCACGGATTTTTCCGACTCCATTTGGAGGTCAACGAGCCCCGAACGAGTCATATACGCCTCATTTCGCGATTTTTCGTGTGCATTGCACACCATTTTTTGTGGGGTGATCCTATTCCTATTCAAAATGCCAAATTTTTTCGTGGACTCCGTCAAGAGAGCTTTGTCTATGCCACGGTTGACCATCACGCTTTTTCCGACCCATTTGGAAGGTCAAAAGGGAGCCCCCGAAGCTAGCCTAACGCCTCATTTCGACGATTTTTCGTAAAGTGACCCCTAAATAGTTGCACACCATTTTTTTGCGTGATCCGGATTCCCGACGTCAAAAATGCCAAATTTTTTTCGTGGACGTCCATCAAGGACATGTCTATGCATACGTTGCCAAGAAATAAACCCGAGCTTAATAATCCGACCCATTGGAAGGGCAAACGAGCCCGAACGAGCATACGCCTCTTTCCCCCGAGATGTTTCGTGTGCGTTTCACACCAATTTTTTGTGGTGATCCGGATTCCGACGTCAAAAATGCCAAAATTTTTTTCGTAACGTCCGTCAAGAAACGTTGTCTATGCATACGGTTGGCCATCACTGGCTTTTCCGACCCATTTAGAGGTCAAACGATCCCGAACGAGCATACGCCTCATTTCGATGATTGTTCGTGTGCTATTGCACACGCATTTTTTTGGGTGTCCGGATTGCGACGTCAAAATTCCAAATTTTTCGTGGACGTCCATCACGACCTTGTCTAATGCATACGGTTGGCCACCCGGCTTTTCCGACCCATTGGGAAGGATCAAACGAGCCCCGAAGCGAGCATACGCTCATTTTCGAAACGAGTTCGTTGCTATTGCACACCCATTTTTTTTTTTTGGGTGATCGCTTTCCGACTCAAATGCCAAATTTTTTTTTCGTGGACGTCCGTCAAATACGTGTCTATGCATACGGTTTGGACATCACGGCTTTTCCGACCCTTTGGATGGTCAAACAGCCCGAAGCGATGCATATACGCCGCATTTCGACGATTTTCGTGTGGCTATTGCACACCATTTTTTTAGGTGACAGATTCCAAGTAAAAAAATGCCAATTTTTTTTCGTGGACTCCGTCCAACCGTTGTCTATGCACACGGTGACCATCACGGCTTTTCCGACCCATTTGGAAGGTCAAAAAACGTAGCCCCGAAGCTAGCATACGCCTCAATTTCGCGAACGATTTTCCCCGTGTGCTTTTGCCACACCATTTTTTTTTGCGTGATCCGGATTCCGACGTCAAAAATGCCAATTTTTTCGTGACGTCCTCAAGACGTTTCTATGCATACGGTTGTCCATATCCTGCTTTTCTCCCGACCATTTGGAAGTCAACGATGCAAAGCGATCCATCGCCTCATTTTCGCGATTTTCGTGTTGCTATTGCACACCATTTTTTGGGTGAAATCCGGATTCCTACGTCAAAATGCCAAATTTTTTTCGTGGACGGTCCGTCAAGATTTTTGTCCTATGCATACTATGGCATACAACGGATTTTTCTACCATTATGGAAGGTCCAAACGGGCCCCGAAACGAGCATACCGCCTATTTTTCGACGATTTTTCGTTTGCTAATTGTCACACCATTTTTTGCGTGATCCGGATTCCGACGTCAAAAATGCCAAATTTTTTCGTGGACGTCCTCCAAGACGTTGTCTAATGATACGGCTGGCCACAACTCACGGCTTTTTCCGACCCATTTGGAAGGTCAAACGATCCCAAGCTAGCATACGCCTTCATCTCGACGAGTTTCGTGTGCTATTGCCACCATTTTTTGGGTGATTCCGTATTCCTACGTCAAAAGCCAAATTTTTTCGTGAAACGTCCGTCAAGACGTTTGGTCCTAATGCATACGATTGACCATCACTTCTTTTCCGACCCATTTGAAGGTTAACGACCCCGAATCGAGCATCAATCACGCTCATTTCAACGATTTTTCGTGGTGCTATTGCACACCATTTTTTGGGTGACCGATTCCGACGTCAAAATGCCAAATTTTTTCGTTTGACGTCCGTCAAACGTTGTCTATCTACGGTTGGCCATCATTGGCTTTTCGACCCAGTTTTTGGACGGTCCAAACGAGCCCCGAAGTGACATACGCCTCTTTCGAACGATTTTTTCGTGTCTATTTGCATTGCACACCATTTTGTTGGGTGATCCGATTCCCGACGTCAAAAATGCCAATTTTTTTCGTGGACGTCCCCGTCAAGACGTTGTCTATTCATACGTTGGCCATCACGCTTTTCCGACCCATTTGGCATGTCAAACGATCCCAAACGATCATTACGCCTCCATTTCGACAAATTTTCGTGTGCTATTGCACACCATTTTTTTGGGTGATCCGGATTCCGACGTCAAAAATGCAAATTTTTTTCGTGTACGTCCATCAAGACGTTGTCTATGCATACGTTTCCATCATGCTTTCCGACCCATTTGAAGGTCACACATGCAAAAGCGAGCCATACGCCCTCATTTCGTTTCGTTCGATTCGACGATTTTCGTGTGCTTATTGCACACCATTTTTTGGGTGATCCGAATTGCCAACTTCAAAATCCAAATTCTTTTCGTGGCAGACGTCCGTCAAGTTTTGTCTATTATGCATACGATTGGCCATCACGGATTTTTCCGACCCATTTGGAGGTCAACGAGCCCCGAGCGAGCATACGCTAATTGTTCGAAACGATTTTCGTGTGCTATTGCACACCATTTTTTTGGCTGATTTGGGATTTCCGACGTTCAAAATTCTAATTTTTTCGTGGACTTCCCGTCAAGAAACGTGTCCTATTTGCATACGGCTTGGCCATCACGGCTTTTCTGACCCATTTGGAAGGTCAAAACGAGCCCCGACAGCGGCATAACGCTCATTTCGATATTTTTCGTGTGCTATTGCACAACATTTTTTGGTGATCCGGATTCCGACGTCAAAATGCCAAATTTTTTAGTGGACGTCCGTCAAACTGTCTAATGCATCGGTTGGCCATCACGTCTTTTCAACCCCTTTGGAAGGGTCAAACGAGCCCCGAATCGAGCAAACGCCTCATTTTCGACGAGTTTCGTCGTGTGCTTATTGCACACCATTTTTTTATGGGTGATCTAGATTCCGACGTCAAAAATGCCAATTTTTTCATGGACGTTCGTCAAGACCTTGTCAAGCTACGTTTGGCCATCACGAGCTTGTCCGACCCATTTGGGATGGTCCAAACGGCCCCGAAGCAGCAAACCCTATTTTTCGATGATTTTCGTGTTGCTATAGCACCCATTTTTTGGGTGATCAATTCCGATCACGCCGTGCAAAAATGCAAAATTTTTCGTGGACGTTCCGTCAATAACCTTGTCTAGGCTACGTTTGGCCATCACGCTTTCCACCCTCCCCATTTGGAGTGTCAAACGATTCCCGAATCGAGCCATATTACGCCTATTTCAAACGATTTTCGTGTGCTATAGCACACCATTTTTTGGTGATCCACAGTTCCGATTCAAAAATGCCAAATTTTTTCATAGACGTCCGTCAGACCTTGTATATGCATACGTTTGCCTCTAACACTTCTTTTGTCCCCGCCCATTTGGAGGGTCAAACGAGCCCCCGAAGCGAGCATCCGCTAATTTTCGAGATTTTTCGTTCGTGTGCTATGGCAACACGCTTTTTTGGGTGAACCAGATTCCTACGTCAAAAATTGCCCAAATTTTTTCGTGGACGTCCGTCCAGACCTTTCTATGCCTACGTTTGGCCATCAACGGCTTTTTCTGTCCTTACCCATTTGGAGGGTCAAATGATCCCGAAGCGAGCATATGCCCTAATTTTAACGATTTTCCCGGTGCTATAGCACACCATTTTTGGTGATCCAGATTCCGACGTCAAAAATGCCAAATTTTTTTCATGGACGTCCGTCATAGACCTTGTATATGCATCCGATTTTGTTGCCATCACGCGCTTGTCCACCCATTTGGGAGGGTCAAAACGAGCCCCGAAGCGATCATGACGACGACTATTTGATGATTTTTGTGTGCTATAACCACACCATTTTTTGGGTGATCCGGATTCCGACGTCCCAAAAATCCCAAATTTTTTTCGTGGACGTCAGTCAAGACATTGTCTATGCATACGGTTGGCCTCCAAACGCTTTGTCCCAACCCATTTGGAGGTTCAAACTATGCCCGAAGCGAGCATCGCCTATTTCCGACGATTTTTCGTAGGCTAATAGCACAACTATTTTTTTGGGTGATCCGGATTCCGACGTCAAAATGCAAATGTTTTCAATGGACGTCCTCAAGACCTTGTCTAGGCTCCGTTTGGCCATCACGCTTTTTTTTTTTTCCGACCCATTTGGAAGGTCAAACGACCCCGCAGCGAGCCATACGCCTAATTTTGACGATTTTCGTGTGCTAATAGCACACCATTTTTTGGTGATCCCGGATCCCGACGTCAAAAATGCCCAAATTTTTTTTTCGTGGACGTTCCGTCAAGACCTTGTCTATAGCATACGATGGGCCATCACGGCTTGTCGAACCCATTTGAAGGGTCAAACGTGGCCCCGAAGCGAGCATACGCCTAATTTTCAAGGGATTTTCGTGTGCCTATGGCACACCATTTTTTTGGGTGATCCAGATTCCGACGTCACAAATTCCAATTTTTTTCGTGGATACGTCCGTCAAGACCTTGTCTATGCATACGGTTTGGCCATCACGCGCTTGTCCGAACCCATTTGGAGGGGTTCCAACGACCCCGAATCGAGCATACGCCTCATTTTCGATCGAACGATTTTTTCGTGTCTATTGGCACACCATTTTTTGGGTGATCCTTATTCCGAGTCAAAAATGCCAATTTTTTTTCGTGACGTCCGTCAAGACCGTTGTCTAATGCACAACGGTTGAACCATCACGGCGTTCCGACCCATTTGGAAGTCAAACGAGCCCCGAAGCTAGCTACGCCTCATTTCG
>JAKWJA010002454.1:0-29234 GCA_027704765.1 Solanum habrochaites | reverse complement strand
CTTTTTTTTGACCCCACGCACTAACCCTCTCACTCTTCAATTTCTATCCACGGAGCTGCTACAAATTACTGGTTATTGTTCAATTCAGTTGTCCTCCACTTTAAAACAAAAAATCCTCCTTTTCACACAATTGATTCAGTTTGAGATAAGGATTATTTTTCAACACCACTCTCAGAACAAGTCCACACTCATTCATGACCTTTTTGCCATACACGGCTTGCCCTTATTTTCACTGCCTCGTAAGGTTGCTATAACAATCATTAGGAGTCATGATAGACCTTTTTGCTCGTAGTAACATAGCTCGGGGTAGGTAAGTTATATTTTGGTATACTTTAGGACTTTTTGTGCCCTCTTGACTTAATGGCTCAAACCTTCCAATGTCTCCTCATTTTATCTAGCCCGTTTTCTCATATTCTTCACCTTGCATTTTCTCTTCTTCTGTGTAAGGACTCTCTTTTTCTTGTTTGTATTTCTGTGTATTTTTCTTTTTTCTTTACTCTTATTTTCATCTAATTCTTGAGTTCACTTTACTTTTGCTTCTTTCTCTCTCTTTTTGTCAACCCACATTTCCAGAGCATTCCTCTAGTAGCCACCCTCAACACATGGCTTTGCCATGATCAAGGTACAACAATACCCAAAGTTGGTGTCAGGGCCAAACGAAAGTTGTTTTATGCATTAAAGCCACCATCAACTTATGCTTTTGGCATAAGCTGAGGTGCACATGTCCAAGAGGGACCAGAGCCAACACATTGTTCCCAGAAAGACAGTTGGGGGGTGAAAAGAAAGGTACTATTTTAAGCTCAGATTATTGGGATCAAAGAGACGGAAATTTCATTTGGTTTCTTTTATTAGGCTAGAAATGGATCTATAATTGAATAAGGGCCTATGATCCTTTCCTAATTGCTTTATTAGCTTACTTTTAGCATGACTAACAGGCAAGAGTTTAGATCAGTACCAATAGTGGACTATTCAATTTTCTCTCACACTCATTGACATCTCATCACTATACCCAGATTGTCAGACACCTAGTTTCGAATTTAAAAGATAGGGTAATGCAATGGTGTAACTCTATTTCAATCCTTAGGCCACACAATTATCATTTACTACCCTAGTCATGCATTATTTTCCAGTGAATCAGGATATCATTTTAGACATCATGCTTCAGACTTAAACTATGTACAAAGATATAAACATGCCGGTTCAACAAAAAAGTAATAAAGTCCTTATTGGGAAAAAGAACACAGGCAAGAAATACCCCAAAAGAGGATAGTGAATTGGGCTATCAGCTTCACGACTAACACCACTATCCATTTACCCCACCCCCAACAAAAAAGCCATGCAATTTTCCCTTCAAGCATAAAATCTAAAATACAAGAGTGGTAGGTGATAGCAAAGCAAAACTGTGGCACAAGCACCGTTTTCGATCAGCAAGATGGGGGGTCGTCCACGGAACCACGTCTCTGCCATCTGGACACCCTCTATGTTGTGTCCTCAGCAACAACCCTGACCATCAGTAGTGCTCTTGCTATATCCACAGTGGGGAGTAGACGCCCCAGACTGCTAACTAGATTGCTTATTCGTCGCTCCTCCCTCAATAACATGGAGGCTCCCATCCTCGCAGCCTCTATATGTCGGCGCTCATTCTGTGCTCGAGCTGCTGTCCTCTTGCGCGACAGCTACGCTCTTGGCATTCTCTCAGAGGGGGAGGTGGTGGAATGTCAGAAGTAGCAAAACGGGCTGCCAAACACGGAGTTCAGCAGGCTCGACAGAAGGGGCCTCAGACTCCGGCACACTGACTATAAGATCGTTTGGTTTTGTCAATGTCCTGCAACGAAGACTGTCGACTGCATCTGAAGATCGGAAAGCATCACCACCGGGAGGGGCTGGTTCGGATAGCACTCTCAAATAAAGGCGTCTAGGCGCTGGGTTAACCTCAGCGAATTCTTCCGCTCTGTATAAACTTGTATCATCTTTCCTCTTAGACGCTCTTCGGACTCAGATAATCGACCTCTGCATCCACGGATGTGGATATGATGCAGAAGAGTGGCCATTTGTGGCTTAGTTTGGACCCTTGCAAGGGGGGGACAGTGCCGGTAGAGGTGGCTTAGTGCGGAGATGAGCTCGGGGTTGTTGCTACTACCCGGGGCCTAGACTCGACCGGTTGGTCGTGTCAGTGGACGCCGTGTGTAGCTGTGCGGGCCTGCGGTACCGTATCAAACAGAATTCATAAGCAAGTGGGGGCAGCTCTGGACGGGGCCCCTCTGCGTGGAGACAACTCATGGGCCGCGTCTCTGATGGAGGGCGACGTAAATGGTGCCCTACAGGGTTCTTTTCGCTGATCTACGTGCCATATTTGGGCACACCGAGTACCTGCTGTGCGGCAAATATCATGCACGGGAAGGGTAGGTGTTAGGACCTTGAATGCCATCTCGTGCATGACTGCCTGGAGAAGCCATGCGAAGTCTACTAGAATCCGGCTATCATCGCCGCATCAAACACTACTCGATCCCAGGGGTAACGATGTTGTCAGCCGCGGGGGGGAGAGGCAGAAGTGACGGACAAAGCAGCCACAAGAAAACTTTGCTGTGAACGTGAGGTTGGCCTTTCTTGATGGCCCCCTCGGCTCAGTCACCCAATCGGCACCCTCTCCATTTACTGGACAGGTGCAGGGCACAATACACCTATTGGTGGGTCGATCTCAGTGATGGACTCGCGCAAGAACTATCCATCCTTAACTATCGCCAGCGGTGTAAGTCGAACTCAGCAATGAGGAGGCGAGAAGCATCAATACTCTCGCCGGTTATAGAAAACGGCGGATGGTGGCACGGGAAAATGTCACCTTACGCCCCGAACTCGGACCTGCTCCAGTGGGCGTGTTTAGCGGGGGCAGCCCGCCTATCGATCTTTGACGAAGAGTTGACTACATAGGATGCGTAGAACCTCGGACCATTTCTCGCTTATATCTCCCAATCGGACGTGGCTGTCCACTCCAAGCGATGCCTGGTGAAGAGCTTGTGGATCCAGCATCATGGGCGGCTCCCTGTAAGTACCCGCCGCCTCCAAGTTGAGGTTCGAGTTATTACTCCTTATCAGTGAGGAATTTGGCGTCCGAGTAGACTTGAAACTGCCCATCGACACACCACCGGTTGGCGCTGGTCAGTGGCGTGGGCGTGGGGGACCTGAGTGGTGTGAGCGGATGGATGTAGAGTCTGAACTGCAGCCTACAGACGAGGCCGAGCTTTTCAGTGGTGGTGGGTGCAGGGGGGGGAACTTCAACATAAGCCAGCAGGGAGGCTTCCGTCGGACCATGATACTCCTGTAAGGAGCCAGACCTCCTTCCTCATTTGCGGCTGACCCAAAGGGTGTGCGGTCAAGTGTTGCGTCCTCATCAAACTGGGAGGCAGTGACTACGCCGGACGTCCACCTTTTTGGGGTGTGGCTCTGGGAGCACGCGTTAGCACGGGAAGGGGCGGACAGTGCTGGGGGAAACGTAACTCAGGTCGCGCTCATAATCAGACAATGGACTCAGGCAGGACGGGGCGACAGACTTTGGATCCCCAGCTGCGGTAGATGCGGTCTGCTTGGTGGTGCCATAGTGATAGTACTGTAAAGGATGCGATATAGTACGAGTAGTGGACAAACAAGACAGGCAAAAACCATACGAAATAAACATTGAAACATAGTTGTCTGCTATTGAAACTGTATCACACGACGAGGCTGGTGAGGCTCATCGTGGCTAGGATGACCGTCATGAGGTCCGTCGTGTTTTACTTAGTGATTTGTATAGATAAAGAACCTGAAGGAGAGTCTCTACTAAAATGACGGTATGTGCAGGACAGACATCACAGGTTTATGAAGGTCGTCGTAGATGTTCGTCGTGGACCTTGGAAAAGACTAAAAAAAATAAAAAAAATGGAGACCCTTAGGAGAGGGGTCTCTGACGTCAGTGATCGGTCATGAAGGACGACCGTCGTGAGTACGACGATTTGCACTGTGTCGTTGGGTTGGAACACTTGGAAAAAAAAATTGATGGAGACCCGTAGAAACAGGGTCTCTGTCTAGGAATGACGGTTGTCTGTGCAAGAAGGAACCGTGTTCGCGAGTACGACGATGTCCCGTCACATTTGGTCCGTGGGAAAAGGGATGTTAGGATTTGGCAACGGACACTACGATGGTCCGTCATCGGCGTTCCTCGTTATGAATGAGCCGTGATAAGAACCAAGGGTACCCTAGCATCCGGTGAAACCCACATCAACATTGTAGTTGTTTGACCTCATATGTCAACCCAACTGCCTGGAGAAACTAGCAATGCAAAAGCACCTTGTCTAGGGTGGTAAACATGGAAATTTGAACATTTGTATAACCTAGGTTAGAAGAATCGTCTAAAGTAAAAAACCTACCAAGAGGAAACTAAGGCATAATACTAACGAGTAAACAAAAAGGGAAAGATAAATTGAGTATAAATTTGAGACACATACCCTTGAAAATGAAGAAAACAAATGCACAAGTATCGGTGGCAAGTGTAGACACTCACAGAAGCAGTAGTTTCCTAGTAGATAACACTTTAGAGCTTTGGGAATTGTGAGAGGACTGATCGGTGGTTGAGGAGGAACAAATTCTGGAAGTTAGTTGAGAAGGGAGTAATGGGAGAAATATGAAGTAATGGGGGTGAAATGAGGGTTGGGGATTTAAGACGTTCTGATTTTGAAAAAGGGTTCCAGGCCGTGGTCGGGTTCGCGGTAGACTCATTAATCACACGACGGTTCCCGACGACGGTCTCCATGACAGTTTTGAAGGACACGTCGTTTGTTCCGTCCGTGTGCCCTCTGTTCAAAAAGAATAGAAAAACGTACGGTACGAACGGATGCAAACAACGGTCCGTCGCAGGCGTCACGGTCCGTCGATTGTTGTTTGTCTTGTGTCCGTCAGGACTGCTGCAGAGTAATTTCTGCAGAAGAATTTCCTGGTTGATGTGCCTGCAAATTGAAACCCCCATTCGTAAAACAATCTTAACATTACTAAAAATATGATAAGTATTGTGGTTACCTCCAGACAAAGCGCAATGATTAATGTCACGCCAATGGACTGGGTGACCCTTGATTACTCAGCCTTCATCTTCAAGGCTGGTAGTGGCCTCTATCACTTAATTGATGCACAGCACTGCTTATTGCCCAATAATAGAGTTTTATTCTACTCTATTCCTCTCCAACCGCTTAAACTCCATCCTTGGCTGTATTTAACTCCTTAACTACTACATGAGGAATACTTGGGTACAAGTTAAGGGCCCAGTCCACCACCAATTTGGACTGAGCTTGCCCGGAAGAAAGGCACTCCAGAACTGTCTACACGCACAAATCACCCGAAACCAGTATAACTTCTTGTTTGCATTTTTTGTTTTTTTTTTTTTTTTTTTTTTTTCAGTCTCCTTCTTCATCTTTTCTTTGTGAGAATAGGGCAGATACCGATTGAGCTACCATCTCCTCATGGTCCGACCAATGTGAAGGTGCTGGAGTTCATTATTCAACGAAATGTCATCTGTTCCTCTCCATATCAACTAATGCTCTACCGGTAGCAAGGAATGGGCCTCCCAAGGAATAATAGGCACTTTCAAAATCGAACTAAAATCAAGAATAACAAATCAGCCGGAAAGAGATGAATCCACTTTTACTAGATACATCATGGAGTATCCTGGTAGGCCGTTTCACTAATATCGATAAGCCATCAGTAGCCGAATGTCGCAGTGGGTTTTGGATCCCTACACAAACCAACGTTCTTGTAAATTGAGAGGGGCGTGTGAGATTTATGCTGCCCCTGCCAGATAACATAATGCTTTTCTCGCAAAAATGTAATGAACCCAAATTACAAGGAATAGTGCAGATGACACCCGGATCTTCTTTTTTTTGTACTGAGGGATCTTGTAGCAATAGCACTTACAATGCTGCCAGTCTTCATCATCCGCGAAATGACCGATCTTTTCTTTGTGAGAACCAGATCTTTGTCATAAAATTTGGCATTACCGGGCTTTGGTCGTAGAGCTTCTACCAAAGGGGACATTGATTAGAAGTGGCTTCAGACATTGTTATGAAACGCGGTATATACCTATCCCAGGTCTGTCACTAATCTCTGAGGAAGGGTGGTGGTTGGCTCTAGCATGCGCGAAATTACTTGATAGGTACTTCTGTCATCTTTTCCATTAGCTTTAGTACTTGCTTCGCTATACCCTTTACCACATTTATCATTATCATTTCTCACATTTTCCTGGTAAGATGGCATAGATGGGTACAATGTTTGCTATTACCACCCCGCGTAGTGATTGCCAATACAGTGCGCATCATTCTTTGGATTTTGACAGTGTTTCGAGGAAGAGTGCCCGATTGCCGTATTGGTTGTTCACGGTTTTCTGTCGCAGATAATTGGGACCATTGCAATTCGATCGGTTTAAATCGAAATTGCCTGTGTATCAAATTTTTTGCCCAATACTAGCTAAATCACCACCTTAACTTACTAAGTTAATGTGCTCATCATAGCCTCGAACCTCTCATCATTTTGTGCAACATATACTCAACTCGTCGGCCCATACTATCTCCACCATCCCTAGAGTAAACTCATGATTTTGAAGAGGGACCATAGGGACTCATTCTGTCGTTTCTATTCGCCAATAGTTACACCCTTTGGTCTTTGTTATAAGTCTGTTTGTCGCGGTTTGTAGTTTTCCATCTCAGATACATAATGACCCTCACAGATTGTAGTTACCATAGTTCCTAGCCTTGATTCCCTTGACCTTGGCGCCAATTATCCTGTCTTGAGCCATGGGGCGTTTGGTCAGAAACCCCACGTCTGCTCATTGAACTTATAAGTGTCCTCCGCATAATAACATTATTAGTTATTGGGTGGTGGTTTATCCACGTAGTGAATGCATTAATCTTTTTGCACCCCCATGCTGAATGTTTTAGTACCAATCCTATGCCCTCTAGTTCTTCATCTGAGCCTGATTTCTTCACGACTCTCATTAGTGCTGGGTTGTGCGTGACTGCACTGCGAGGTGTTGTGTTTCTCCCTGTTCAGACTTCCTAGTTAATCCAAGATGTTTTATTCCGAGAGACTTTTTTTCTAATTTTCACCAATCTCGCATAAGGGACATTGTCTCTCCATAAGATCACCTGCTATGGTTGTCCATTCCACCGCTTTGGTTCGTGGTCACCGTCACACGCTAGAAGTATTCCTTCAGCGACTCATTAATCTTATACGGTGTGATTTGCCGTTTGGAACAGACTTCTCAAGAATGAGGTGTGGAATCTATCCCAGAAATACTAACTGAATTCTCCTGGTAGTGGTGCCCAAAGTTATTCACTCTGTCTTTGTGGTTAGTTTCTGAGACTGGATAGTTAGAGGCCCAAGAAAAAAATCCCTCCAATTGGTTCCAAGTGAAATTGAGTTGTCATGGGAGCTCAGTGAACCATATTAGTAGCCTATCCAGTCAGTGAGAGAGGAAAAACACTCTTGAGACCTATTCCATCTAGATCCAAATACGGCTCCTCCCCACACAACTTTTACACACTGCACCCTTACCTTAGCATTATGGGCAGTGGTATTCTAGAAGTAGGCCCTGAATTTGAAAACAATTCTGGCCAGTGAGCATTTGCATCAGGCTACTAGTTACCACAAAAAAGTAGTGGCAACCCGTTGTAGGGTTATAGGGGGGCAAGACAAGCTGGGCCCATCTGAGTTCTGCTATGTTATCATACCCTCTGTAGTATGCGTGGGGCCGTTGAGGGGACAGGATTTGGTCCCCTCTGTTGATGTTCACCGGGAGCATCGAGGTAAACATCGACCATGAACATCAACTCGGCTGGCCGGGACTGTCTAGTTCGGCGATCCTCATCCATTATTCCCAAATTCGATTCATATTGCGCAGGGAGGGCTTCTAACTGTGATCCGTCTGGTAAACAAGGGTTATCGGTCTCTTCTCGCACGTGTATTTGGCATACAATGGAGGATAGTTCTGAAAAGAAATCAAAAACAAACAAAAACAAAGTAAATTAAGAAAATATCAACTAAACTAATTAATAAGTTCAGTAATTCTAAAAGCTAACTTTCCCCGGCAGCCGGCGCCAAAATTTGATACGCTCAAACTTACTTCTCAAATAAGAAGAAAGCGGTATGGTGTGTTCCAAAGTAAAACCCAACTATGTTGAGTTGGGATCGTTTCCCACGAGGAAAATAGTCTAGACTTAACTTCAACCTACTATTACTATTGTTGGTTATGACTTCTGGAAAGTAGTAAAAACACTAAAGGGGGGTCTCTATTTCTAACTGAGTGAAAATAAATAACGAACTTGAAAGAGGACACTTAACAGCTTTGATGTTGGGTTTTAATTCAATTAATCAAAGGTAAATAGGGTTTACGTGTTCCCCACAGGTTCATAATTGGTAATTCGAATTATAACAATTCTTTTTCTAGTATCTTGATGCAAAGTGATAAAGTTATGTATTTCTAAATCCTTGGTCCCTGGCATTTAGAAATCTCACTCAGCACCTTTAGTCTGGTCTACGGTGTTGCCATCATAACCTTGATCCTTACCTCAGATTATAGCATCGTATTCGATATTGACTAAGTTATACCTCGTACCAAATCAATACTAGCCTATTAGATTCGTATACACTAAATCTATGTAATAATGCTTTTCCTGTATTAATCTACCCCCCCCCATCCTGGGTCCGGCAAGTAGTCATAGTGCGAGTTCTATGACCCTTGGTCATCCGTTTTAAAAAGACGTTTAAGCGAAAGAATTATTTTTAACGATAACCAGTTCTTTTTCCTAGTTATCTTGCATGCCAAAGTGATAATTATGTATTTCTAAATCCTTGGTCCGGCATTAGAAAAGATCATCTCCGCACCTTGGTCGGCTACGTGTGTTGTGCTATCCGTGACCCCTTGATCCTTAACCCTTCATATTAAGCATCTTATTCGATATTTGACTAAGTATTACCTTGTAACAACAATACTAGCCTATTAGCTAGATACACTAAAAATATATGTTAATAATTATTTCCTAGTTCTACCTCCTTGGGTCGGCAAGTAGCATTAAGGCGAGAGTAAGTTCTAACGTGGGCCCATCCCGTTCAAAAGACTTTAAGCGAAAGAATTATTAATACATGCAAGGACACTAATCTAGAATGTTTATTTTAGTGTGTAGGTTTATCCTCAATGTATGTGCCTATGGTTCCCAAAACCTAGTTATGGAGTTAGGTATCATAGCCATTAAAAACATTATATTCCAAATCTATTAAATACAAAATTCAAGTACGTACTTCAATGAGAAAAAATCTAACATCCAAAGTTTGACTGATTAATCTGCGCAAAATCACTTTGCAAGAATCTCAAAAATTCTAACAATAATACACAAAGTCTACATACGGAAGTCTAAATATTTGGTGTCTATACCTCAAAAATAAGATTTTTCGATACTTTTATAAAAAACGAAAAAACCTAATTGAAACAAGGATTCTAATTGCTGCGAAATCGGCTCTCTTCATTCCCTCGACGCAAGTATGACGGTTGTGATAGGCTGACAAGCGGTCCGTCGTAGGGGCTTCGTTTTTTAATAACATTAACTCTTGGAATTGTGGTACGGGATCCACTTCTCTGAACTCACGAGTGAACCTGCAGACGACCGTCAGGAAAAGACGGACCGTCCACAAGCTTCGTAATCCCATCAATGGTCAGACTTCCCTAATATTCCTTTCAGCAGCTACTACGTCTTTTGCTCACCTCACGGCCGGAACAAGCACTAGGATCCGTCATAAGCTCCGTAGGTGGGTCTCTTTGCCAGATTCTTCGCTCAAAATCTTGCATTCAGCTTTGGACCGATTTCCTACAAAATCAAAAGAGAAATTATATAAAAATTAGCCACCAAACAGGCTTTGACACAAGCTAAACTAAGGAAAAGTATTAATATATTTTTTTGTTTTTTTGTGAAACCACGGTAGTATATCGGATCCCTCCATAAGGGATTGTGTTTTTATTGTCCAATAAAAGAAATTTAGCATATATTTGTTCGGGATCAACCCTAAGTGGGTGTATATTTGTTTTTCATTTAGGTTCTGTGATATATTATAATTATATTTTTTGAATTAACATGTAGGATTTACGAGCATCCACCTCGTTTTTACCGTTGAAATATTATTGTTGAGTTATCCACCTCGTACAGTGGAATATTATCGATGCCATCCACCTTCGTTATAGTTGTGAATATTATGAGCCATCCCACCTCGTTTTGCAGTTGGAATATTATCAAGTATACCCCCGCGTATAGTTGGACTATTACGATGCGATCCTACCTGTTACAGTTGGAATATTAGAGTCATCCACCTCATTATAGTCAGATTGTCATCAGCCATATATTTTTTTTTTGTATGCCTCGTTACAGATGGAATATTATTGAGTTGGTCCACCCTCGTACAGTTGGAATATTATCGAGTCATCCACCAGTTAGAGTTGGACTATTATCGAGCATCACCCGTTACAATGGACAGCTTATCGAGTCATCCCACCTCATTACAGTTGGACTATTATCGATTTAATCCACTCCTCGTTAACAGTTGGAATAGTATTGAGCTTATCCACTCGTTACAGTTGGAAAATATCTCGAGCGATTAACTGTGTATGTATAGGTTGAACTATTATCGAGCATCCACCTTGTTACAGCTGGAATATTATCGAGCCATCCACCTTGTTACAGTTGGACTATTATTAAGCATCCACCTCATTACAGTTGAAATATTATCGAGCATCCACCAAATTACAAATGGAATATTATCGATCCATCCACCTCGTTACAGTTGGAGTATTATTGAGTCATCCACCTCGTTACAGTTGGACTATTATCGAGCCATCTACCTCATTACAGTTGGAATATTATATTATCGAGTCATCAACCTTATTATAGTTTGGACTATTATCGAGCCCATCCACCTCGTTACAGTTGGAATATTATAATCATCGCGTCATCCACCTCGTTACAGTTGGATAATTATCGTGCTAGCTAACTCGTTATAGAGATCACCGGAGTTTGTCATGAAGAAAACAAACAATGAAATCTCTAAATTCTAAGCAAATCATGAGTTGTAACGGACATAATGCATTCGAAAGATATATTTACTTAACATACTTATGAGACATCTTTCACATCAAGAGTAACTGAAAATCATAGTAAGAGATACTACCACTTTTCTAGTTACATTTTCTACTAACAAGTTGTTTCAGTCTTTGTCGAGAGCATCCAAGAGGATGAATTCTCAAATCAAACCACAGGTGTGGACGACATAAAAAAGGATCCAGCACAACATGAAACTTTTTCTTAGCAGCAAATTGGGACATACTCCAAAAAAGAGTGTCATACTCTTAGGACGCGAGCAGAGGGGCGACTTCTACCATAATCAAATCACACCACTGTTAGAAGGCATGTGCGTTTTCTTTAGATTTCCTGATCTACCGGAAACAGTTTTCCAATCGAAGTGACATACACCAAGTGCTTTGAAAATTATGTCCATGTAAGTTCTTAATTATGGGTATGAAGCATGCCACATTCATGGCTAAGAGGTTACAAGTCTTCTTTTCATATTTGACTTAATTTGTCACTTCTCTAGAACCAAAGGTTATCTAGCATAATAGATTTCCTTTTCAACCGATCGAGTCGAACTACAATTAGTCTGATTCCCTAAATGGAGGGATATGTAGGCGGACTCATTATTGAAAACTTTATTGTACTCCAATATTCTGTCATAAATCTTGTGAGTGTGTGCGTGCGTGCGCGCGCGCGCGCCCAATGGGAGAAGCGCTTAGTGAAAGGACTTACCTTTGCACCTGAAGGAGATTCTCCAGTTGGGTACAGTGCAAAGCCTTCCATTTCGACCGGTTGAAAGGGCCATAAAGGACTTTAATCTCTTTCTTGAACTTGGATTCAGAGTTCGTTCTCATTTGATGTCTACTCAATCTAAACGTTGGGAAAGACTTAAAGCGGCTGCAAGCAAACCACACAGGTCAATCTATACATCTCGAATAGGGGATGGGATTTAAACCTTTCTCAATTTTTTTTTAACAGGCAAAGAGAATAGATAAATAGAATATTGCGTGAGTGCGCTGCGGCATGCATGCGTGCGGACTGCGTGCGTGGGTGTTGAATGGTGTTCGGCGCGCGCGCGTGAGTCCGTTAGTGTGTGTGTGTGTTGTTACTTTAGCAAAGTTATAATTTGAAAATATGTTTTGTCCAGTTTTTATAATTTTAGACCAAAATTTTTGCATAATGATTATAATACTCATATTTATGTTATTAAAAATCGTACTCAAAAGATTTTAATTTTTATTCAAATATTTGATTAATTAGTCTAGTTACATAATAGCTAATATTTTTAAATTATTTAGTTTACAATTAATTAATTGATCATTTTATTTTGTTAATTTAAGAAGCTTATTAATTAATTTATACTAATTCATCTTATTTAGTTATTAGCCAAGCCCTAAACCTATTCGGGACAAACCATTTTGGGCCTTTCTATTTTTGCAATTTTCAGCAACCCAATTGTCCAACCTTTCCATTCCAGTTTTAATTCCTTCAGCTCCATTCCATTATATCCCGACGCAGCCCATAATAACATACAACTACAATTCCAAAAAAATTCTTACCCATTAAATACCAAAAAACCCAACAAACGGTGCCCAACCGACCCCAGACTCGTATTCTTTCTTCTTCTTCAGCTAAACGACGCAGAAGCAGAACAAAACCCCGAAAACAAATTCGAAGACCAGAAACCCGCGTCCAGAAATTCGCAACGCAACAGCCCAGCAAATCGATCCGAATTGTGTCGTCCTTTCTCTCATACAAGGACCGTTGTAGAACTTTTCAGGTGTCTCAATCTCGTTGCTTCCTCATCCTTTGCTTTCAATCGGACGACTCCCTTCATTTTCCATTGGAAATTGGTACTCGTTCTTAGCTGGAAACCTTATCCTTCATTTTGAATTTGAATTTTTTGACATTCCATCCCGAATTCCCCCCTATTTTCTGCCCTAATATAATTCTATAAATACCTTCATCTTTCTCATTTAAAAAAAAGAGAGGGAGAGGGTTCAATAAATGGGAAAAAGTAGAGAATATTATTAGTCATATACATTTATATATGAATAATTAGGAAAGACATTTCAAAATAGATTGAATAATCCAGATTTTACTCCCTCCGTTTACTGGTTCGCTTCTGTTTTCTATATCGAACTTCTCAGAGTTTTGTTTCGGTTATGGAAGCTTGATGTCTCTGCTTATTCAGTTTTGGTTCAGCTACACATAAAAATGTAATAGTTCCTTCTTCACTTACGTTAATCGTTATGTTATATGTTGAACTTATCTCGATTAGAAAATCCAAATATTTAAATGTGCATTTATTTTTCCTTACACAATGACGTCATTTAGTTCAATCATGCTTAAAATGCTAGTGCAGCACTCTCTCTCTACTTATCTTAATGAAGTTGAAGCATGTTCCTTTACAACTCTAACACATCAGTGGATTAGGATGTTTAAGTGGTCCATTTTAATAGGCTTATGAGGTATTCATGTATATCTTCTCTGTGTATATGTTTATATCATGTATTATGGCTATCATTTTACTTTTCTACAGTATGCAACTTGAATAACAGACTCAAGCATGCTTAAAATCATTAATTGTCATATTCTGCCATAAGTTCTTTTTATTATGCTATAAGTGTAGTCTTCAAATCAAAGTTTGTAATGTGGGTTCTTCATTTTTCATATGTGTTCTACTTCCTAGAATGATAGAAATAAATGTTTTATATTTGAAATAAGTTGCTTAGTAGACTAAAGGGTTGGCTTTGTTAATGATAAGTTTTAGTGTTACTTCTTGTTTATATTGAGATCCTTCATTGCTCTTAATGCTATTAAGTTATGCTACTTGATTGTTTAAACCACATCGTTGCTAGACTTTGACGAAATCAAGCCTCGCTAATTTATTTATTTCGTTTTTGTTGCATATGATACCACCCGAGTCCTCTTGGACTCCAATCTTCTTTCCTCATATTCCGTATGGGACATAAAGGCCCCAAATCCCCTTTTTCCTTTGAGTCAGCCCCCTCAGCAAGCTGCAAAACTGATGTTTTGAGGTCGATAAATGTAGGCTGGAAATTAATTTTGCTGGTCTCAAAAAAACCTCAAAAGAAGGAAGTATACATGAAGTATACAATTGTATACACAAGTATACACGGTAAGAATTATTATATATAGGTCTGAACTGACAAAACGAGTGCTGGAATTCTGAAATGGCAGCTTACATTCAGCATACTTCCCATTATACACGAAAACGAGTCGAAATATGTATCATATATATTCAATCTTGTGCTGTATAACAAATTTTTACAGTGTGGAAAGAACAGGAATAGCGGCCAGAAGCCCAAAGGAAATTCCAACAAGCCCAACAGGTCTAAATGGGTCAAGATCCAGGTTGGGGTCATTTAGTTTGGAGAAACTAACTTAAATACACAACTATAAGTTAGGTATTCTCTAATTTTCCCCTTCTTTTTTTAAAAAGAAATAATTCTTTTTAAAAAATTTAATAGAAGTTGAGCGATACATAGTCTTCTGCTCCCATATAAGACACACTTCACTAATATCATGCACTATTTTTTCTCTCCTAAAACAATCATTTCTGATCACTTTTTTTAAATTTTGGATTATTACTTTAATAAAACACGTTCCACAACATTTTCAATGCAATTTTGAATTCAAATATTCAAAAATCTGAACATTTCGAAAATGGAGAACCATGGTTCTAGGTTCTTCTTCTTCTTATTAATCTAGCATAGTCTCTGGTTTTTCTCCTTCTTTGACTCCACATCCGTTTTATTTTGTTCTTCTTTTATTAGTGTTCATCGTTCTATTACTCATATTAATGGATCCTTTTATGAAGAGGAGGATGTATGATTCGGACGATTGAAGGAAACTTGGATAGAAAAAATAGAAAACGTTCTTTGCATGATCCAGGAATGGTTGGAAGGATTTTAAACAAGGCATATTGGTTTAAATCATCCAAATAAAAGGGTTCTTAAAAGATATTTAAAAAAAAAAGGAAAAGCATCGCAACCAATGATGGCAGGCCGCTATGCTTCGGCTTTTCATTTTTATACTTCTTTTAAATTGTTTTTAAAATATAGTACGTCTTGAACATTATTTTTATAGTGTTGTTATAGTTTTTGTATTTAATTTTATGATAAATGAATTAATAGGTGTGTCAACAGCCTTGATATGTATCAGAGTATTTGAAAATTGTTATCAGTATCAGACAATAAATTAATGTATATCGATCCGTGGTTATAGTGTTTAGTTGATGCATAGATACATGAATCAATGCGTGTCAAATGATTTTATAAATATATATGAGTATTTGAAAATAGTTTATCATCGTATCTGACAATAAGTTAATATATATCGAATCAGTGTGTTATAGTGTTAGTTGAATGCATTGATACATGAATTAGATGTGTATCATATGTTTTTTATGCTATATGAATTTTTAAAACTGAATCATGTCATTCAGTAAGGTATTAGTTGTTTATTTATGTATAGTTGTTTGATTTAGTATTTATATTCAATTCGTTTAAAATTTGTATTTTTTTTTAAGGCAGCCACTCATAAGATGAAAGATAAGATACCAAAAAATCTCATAAGGTTTGCTTGTCAAATTTTTAAACAACACTTTTATGAATGACTTTGAAAATATGATAGGGGGGAATTGTAATCCAAATGTTTAGGGATACAATTGTTGGACCCTTTTCTAGATATTGATAAATGTAATTTTCAGAGGCCAAATCCACTACGTGTTTGGTGTTGTTAGAGTTGGACAAAGCAACCCTAATGTGTTTGCATTATAACATTTCCAACGGGTGTATCCTAAAATTTGGTAGGATGAATTTGAAATATTAACTTGACTTAAAAAGTCAAAGGCAATACAATGATTTCCCCAATACCAGAATCAACTACTTGTATGCTTTTCCAAAAGTATTTTCCTGTGCAGTCAATTAATTCGTACCAAGTATCAATTAGTCAACAATTTAAGATGGTAACTGATGTTCGAGATCACGGTAAGGGGGCTGACACTCCAAATTTCATATGTTCTTATCAGTTAGTCGTATTGACTACTCTGATAATTCAACTTATATCCATTGTGAATTTTTGATAATGGTTGAAGATGGAGATATCAAGATATATGTCAGCTATCATTCTCAAAACTCATCGGTCACTTAGAGAGGATTTTGATGTAGCAAAAAATTTGTATTAGAGATTATATGGGTTTTCCATATGCACTTAACGTATGGATTTACGAAGTGACAGCCCAGTTTAAATTATGAAATTGTGTGAAAGAACGAAAATCATCCCCTAAGAATGTGCAATGGGATAGTTGTGGCTGATAAGCAAAGTTTGAAAGGCTTATGTCTCAATTTTTCAAGAGGCTAAAATGAATAAATAAATTTTACTATTAGGCATAAACTATTTTAAGTTTGTTATTTAATAACGTTTATTTATATCTTGTGATACAGTTTGATCTGTCTAATTATTTAATGTGTTTGTATGTATAACAATTAAAATATTTTATGTGTTGTGATGACATTCCAGAATGCATGTTCAAACATTGTACCGACAGCAGAGAAAATTGAAGCTTTTGACCTAGTTGAAGTTGAACATGTTCCTTATTCTTCACCACCCTTAATACAACCAAATGAGGAAGATAATTTTGATAATTTCTCCATCAAACCTCCCAAACAATTATTGAGGAGATCTTCTAGAGTGTCTGATACATCTCCTCCATCACCGTCAAAAAGAAGAAAAAAACTGGTTAGACATAAAAAGAAGTTTCAGAATTGAGTCACCTGATCAATCGAATGTGTCTCCAACACCGAATGATGATGTACATGTTTCTATTTCAGATCTGCCTCCCAATTCGACTGTTGATGATGTACATGGTTTTGTTCCAGATGTGTCTCCGAACCCGGCTGCTGATGTACTAGACGTGTATCCGAACACCGGATGTTGAGTATGATTACTGCGATTCTTAGAAAGTAACTATGTAATTCCTATAATGAAGAGTGAAAGGACATTGAAAACTTGTAAAGTTACTTATCTGATATTTTTAATAAGATATAATTATTTTATCCTTAAATATATTATAATTTATAAGTGACACGAATTTAAGGAACTGTGATTTCATTGATAAAAAGGAAAACCACTCCCCGTTGATGCAATCTCAAGGCAGGAAATATCAATGTTTGAGGATAATAAAGCACATTTCGTCTGAGAAATAAATATCTCCGCCAATACGGATGGATCTTTCTATTTGGATGGTGTACTGAGGATGGTTGTTTGGTGTTTCTGTAAACTGGTGAACAACAAGTCAATGATACTCCAAAGGTAATGGTTATGATACATGGTATATGATTTTTCATCTTAGTTAATGTCTGTATCATGCACATTATACTCAATGTAGGTATCATGTGAGTATAATCAGGTTACGTATCACCACCAAATTTTAGTAGAATTTTTATTTAAAAAATGCATATTCAGGATGGTGACGCACATCAATAGCACAAGATTTAACAGGAACATTATCATGGAGAAGATGTTGATGACAAGTTGCAACACACATCCCTCAGTTTTTGCCGATAAAACAAAAAGAGATGCATCGTTAGATTTTTCAATTTTGCTTTAGACACAAATATCCTTCCACACACATTCATTTTAAAAATTCTTACATCATATATACAGGCAATCTTCCACTTTCAACAAACATAATCACCATCAAAACTCAATCAAGCTACATTTAATGAACTTATTAAAGATCTTGGAGAAAGGATCCTACCTAATGCTAGAACATTATATTCTTACAATCCACAGAATATAACTAGCAGCCCGTACTTGGTGGACCGACATTCACTACCCTCAAACATTTCAATAAATGAGATGGGCGTAGAAAAAATGATTCAATCACTCCTTCACATAGAAACAAAAATCAAAAGTCTTGAGAAATATTTCAATCTCCATCTTGTACTTCTTTTGGGCATCAAGACGAGAAGGGAAAAGGAAAATGGAAGGATATGACTCGACTCACATTTTAGTTCGAAGGATGTTGCATTACAGACAAGTTTCGCCGAAACTTATTGAGGGATTATATGAATTGTTGATCAAAGGGGCTCGTAAAACTATAACAATAAGTAAGTGTTTTATACAATTATTTTTGGCAAGGTTCTGTGGGGTTAATTATTTTTATTTAACTAATTCATGATATTGTGTACAAAAAAAATTGTAATATTAAGTCAGTGGTAGGTATTCATTGATTACTCAATTATGTATCAGATTATGCAGGAACCAAAGCCGATAATACAGATCAAAATTCTTCTTCTTTGGATTTACGATGAGGACTTTGTTGTTGTTTCCAATGAACAAACTTGGTTCTATGACATGTCAAGCCAAATAAATTTTGGACGCATTGGGTAAAAATCTTTAAACCAATATCAAATGAGTACCAGTCACCAATTATATTATTATAAACATGATAATTCAATTCTGTAGAAAGTATCATAATATGAAGTAGAAAAAATTATGATAAAGATTTAATATTAATGTTCTATATGTGTTTAGATGTAATAATTTATTATTATGTTTCTTTGTTTATAGCCATCGATGATTTTTTATACCTTCGTAAAAATAAAAACTTGCAGCATGGCATCTACAGATACAAAAAATCTACGGCTCTGTTCATGTCCACATGTAAAAAATTGTTATGGTAGGTATTCCAAGGGAAACATGATGATGATAGTATAGCACACAATACATGTTGATCGCGCTTTCAGTTGTTATCATGTATATGAGAGGTCATAATTAAAATCAATCAACGGTTTTTGAAATTCCAGCTACTTTCACCATGCATCTTATAGATGAGGTCTACATCCGATAACTGCGATAACAAATTAATTGGGTGTTGGACAATGTTGCGTGAAAAACAAGGTGTAAGAGTTTTTTACTCATCACATATGCACAAGGAAAAAGAGTAATTCCTAATGAGTATAAAATTTGTCTCAAAATGTTTCCTTCTTACCTACTTTGGACACTAGATTCTTTGAAGAAACCTAAGCGCACAAAATTTGGTTTGATTTTCTGCTACAAAGAAAATTAGGGCTCACTTTGGGAGTCCTCATGTTCCTTTATTAGTAAATTTGACAAGACATTGCTAAACAGAATTGTGATAGCATGTTGTAAGTATCAAGAATTTTTTATTTGTCCTTAATCATGTATGAAGTAGTTTTTAAGTTATATTCTGTATTTTTTGTAGAAGAGACTCTAGGTTATATGTTCCTACATTTCCGAGTAGTATATGAGTGATCAAATCAATATATTTCATATGCTTGTGATTTAGTCCTGAATGTCTACGTCAAAGATATGGAGCATTGTTGTGGAGTTAAGGTATGGCAGCGAGAAAGCTAAGGCGGATACGTTAGTGACAATGATGATCACAAAATCTAAAGGCGTGGTCAACGACCACTAGAAAAGATTGCGTTCACATAGTGTAGCATTATGCTAAATAATGTTATATTTGGTTTTGATACGTTATTAAACAAGATTGTGATATTTTTAATGCTTATTTATTGATGTTGTCAATTTTCATGAAGATTGTTTTTTGTTACATTGGGCAAGTATTTTTGCCTTAGAAAACATAAATATCAGGACATATTATAGCGTCACATAGTTTAATAAAGTTTAGTCAAAGTTTTTTAAGGAAACATAGAAATAAATAGTTTATTTGAAACTAAAAATTTTACCATGATCTTAGTTATAATTGATAAATCGTTGTATGAAGTGCGATAGTTTTGGAAAAGTAAAGTTATTACTGTTATATTAAAGTAAATCATTATATAAAAAAATTAATTCCACAAAGTTAAAATATATAAATCACATTGATACATGATTTATAGTCATTGTTAAATACACAGGAACCTCCAATAAGGGTGTGTGATTTTTATATTAAATGCAGACGATACATGGGGAAAGCACATCATACATGTGTTACTACGTTACCCAAACAACACATTTGTTTTTTGTGAATTAAAAAGTACATGATAAATGGCTCAAGCATATGTATCATGTACAATATGTTATCCAATAATCCGGACATTTATATTTCATGTGTTAAATAAAGAATTATCAAAACTTTATTATTAAAAAAAATATTCGAAAACAAATATATTTTCAACACCAATAATAAAAAAATTTAATTCAAAAGTCAATAAAATTGAATGAACACAAAGATTACTTATATGTTTATTATCAAAACCCCCAAAAGTGTTTAACTTGCAATTTAAAATGAATACTGAAAATGATAAAATATTTACGTTATAATTATTCAAAAAAATATGGATCATCTTAGAACACATTAGACTAATTCACTTCTCTTTGGAAAGAAAAGTACAAATTCTTGTGTTGTGTCCTTCTTGCCAAATTGTCACAATAGTTGTGTTCACCGAAATCTTTTTCATCTGCATTCTTTTTTATTCTTTCTTGGTCGTCCAGGTGATCTTTCTGTATCTAGGTGGATACCCAGTTTCATCATAATCAGATGATTAGGATCTGACAATATGCCTATCTGGCATTGGTACCATTGGAATTTCTCTGTTTTGCCAAGTCATCCGGCTTGTCGAATTAGAGCAATCGGATTCATATCTTGGCATTCTTTTTTTTCAATGACTAATGATGCATGTGCACAAGGTATCTATTTACTTGAAAATCTTACCCACAAAGAGAACATACTGCCGCTCAAGACAAAACAATGTATTCTTCCAGTTTGCATAAACCAGGGAAAATAATTCAGATGAAGATGGATGGAACAACCTGTGTACATTAAAAAAAAACCTTAAGTTAAATCATATAATTTCTTTAAGACAATCATGTTCAAACTGCAAATGATACAATGAATAGATATTATCATATAAAAAAGATTATTATAATGATACCTCCTCCATCTGGGAACTTAGCCGCGTTATTTAATCAACACTTCCTCAAATTTTCTCCCTAATGTGTCCCTTTGTCTATGAGTACTTTCTGTTTTGCACTTGCCAAGAAACCAAAAAGAATTCTGGACTTTTCCAAGAATTCTAATATAGTTAATTTGACGTGATTTAACAAGACAATCATTGATACATTCTGCAATGTTGAAGTCATAATTCTACCCTCTGTTACTGTTGCATGAACTCTTGACCACTTTGTCATAACCTGCACTTCAAGGTAATCTTAACCATTGTGATCAATTCTATCAAACCTTAGCCATCAACTTATCACAAATTCTTCCTTTTATATGCGTGGCCATAAAGTAGATAGATCACTTATGGTCTTTCTGCCTCCTTTTGAAATTACCACATACATTCGTTAAAAGATGTAGATGCATGCCAATAAGGAGGTAATTTGGGAACCAATCATCACACTCTTCAGGATACTCTCATGTCTTCTCTGAAAACAACACACATATCTTTTCCTCTCGTCAAATGCATGGTTGAACTGTTTTAAAAAAATCATGTCACGAACCATATTTCGCGTTTCAACAAACACCTACGCCAATGGACATATGCAAACTGCGTACAGGGGGACACATCATTATATCATGGTCATTCCGTAACCATATACAAAACACATCACAACTATGGTAAAAACAAATACATGCGCACGTCCAAGTGTTATTGTTGATACAAAATGTCCCTTTGTAAGCTCACTCCCTCAGATGTGCACCATCCACAAAACTATGGTCTCAGTAATTAACTCCCCTAAGAATGGTTCTTAAGGCGGACCAAAAGATAATAAATTCATCCTCTTCAGTCTTATGCTTAATTAGATAAGAATTTGGATACACGGTTTTTAACATGTGTATGTATAGCGACAATCGTCTATGATCCTGCAGATGGTTTATCTAATGAATGGCGAGTGTTACGTTCTTTAGCACCACCATGTTGCTTGCGTCAATATTTGGAACCCCATTAGAATTCTCTAATATCATCAATTATATCTTTCGGAGTATAAATTCGTTTTGATGGACCAATTTTGGAACAATAACTCCACTTAAAATCCCGACTGTGCTTGGACTTGGTAATTACCCTCTCCCTCATCGACCAGTATGTTCACTATTGAAACTTCTAAGCATGAAAATATCCTATTTTTTCCTGCAGAACGCCGTATAGGCCAACCCATTTGTATGAAAAGCATACCAACACATAGTGCGTACATTTTGTCAGCCTATTACTACTTTATAGCAATTACCTCATTATATATATTTTCAACAATAAATGTTTAAATTAATCAAAACAATGAATTACACAAAGTATCTACCATTTTCCGAAGCAGAACATATTTTTACACGAATCATGAACTTTTTGTATGCTGTAAAAAAAAAAAATTGATATATCATTACTACTATAACAGTAGTATATTAATAGTATCACATATAGTAATTCAATTTGTATCATAAACTGAACGAAATAGGTGAATCATAAATAAACAGGTCTAATTAAAATATCAACGAAACTAAGGATACATGTATGTTCCCTAGAAAATAGAATGTTTCATTATAATCTTGAACAACAGGTAAATTTATATATATATTCCAAACACTATTCATACCTTGGTTGATCGATCTCTTTACTTTGCAATTTGAAGTTGCTTCTTGATCGTAATTCGTCATAACATCTAACAAGGTGTTGAGTATTCTTATATATAGGAACAGTCTTCACATCTAGACTATTGAATTGATTATAACTCCAAATTCTGGATTTTCGTACGAATCAAATAAACTAGCTTAACCATTGACAAAGCCGTGATCATGTGTTTGACCTTTACACATGTATTTCCCACCCTGTTCATAAAAGTTATGTACAGTACCACCAATATTTCAATTGTGTAATACATAAGGATACATTTAAATTGAAAATCCTGGGCTCATTTTTTTAGTCATAAAAGAAGTTAACACTCATATCGTTTCCGTAAACCTCATTGTAAAGGAATTTATCTTCTTCAATGTGGAACGAATTTCAATAATTCTTCCTTGATACATCGATATTCAACCGGTTGCAATTGCGCGTTGAGATGAGGGAAACAAAATTGAATCTCCAACAACGATTAAGTCATTTGGTAACTTTCATTCTGTAATTAATTTTTCCCAAATTCTGAAGTGTCTCATCAAAATTTGAGGTATTCATCATGTATCACCCCAATAACAACAATTCAAATTGGAATTTTTTCGACATTTCTATTGGGATGTTCCTAAAATGTCTTCAAACTAGATGATAAATCTGAATTTTTAAAATTTCGAAAGGTTATTCAATACGTGCTTGAAGTAATGTTTCTCAGATCTTGACCATAACTAAGTGAATTAAATAAACAACTTAAATTTCCATTTTTTCCCCGTTTTATCTAAAATTAATTAGTGTGATCCTTTACCATTGTATTCACGCGACGATATTTTAAGGGATGATCATTAAAGACTAAATTAGTAGGGAACAAATTATATTATTAGATTTCACTATGGGGTTCCTTAAAACTTTTACTTAACTTTGAGGACAGGTTAAAATATTGCGAGGTATAAGGCCTAAATTTACGCTCTCTTCCTTTTTTACTCTTATGTGATTATTTTATAACTCTGAGTATCTCCATGGATTAATTTAATTAAATCCCCAAGATTTTCATTTTTCTTTATATTGAAAATAAATATTTTAATATTTATTTTGTGTAAATCACTTAGCTTTTATTTTATCAACCACTTTAGGTCATTATCCTTTTTAAATGATCTCTCTCTTTCCCCTTAAAATAATTAATTAGAAAATGATGATAATAAACAAGTAAATAATTTATTTTATAAATGAATTCTCTTTTACTTAATTATAATATTTGAAAAATTATTTTAAAAGGTCATTTACTCAAATTGCCGGTCAACCGCGAGTTAGCGAGCATTCCGAGGACCTAACACCTTCTCGAAATGTACAGTTGAACTTCAAACCCCTTTTCAATCGATTTTATCTGTTTAAATCTTTTGAAAATAATTTTAAGTTTTCTTGATTTTTTTCTAAAAGATCAAGTGGCGACTCCGTTAAAATTTCTCTTAAATCATAAGATTAATTGATTTTTCAAAACTTAGTCATTTTTACTTTAATCATATTTTTTAAAACAACCTCGGCGATTGATTGAAATTTTTTTGTGATGTCTTCTTATTTTTTTCACATTACGTTGCATTATTATAGCTCGGTGACATTCTTTTTAATTCATATGATCACGTGCTTCTACCCACATTGCTTCCGAATGAGCAGCTCCAAGTGGGCTGAGTAATGATTGTTCATTAAAAATCTTTCTTTCCTTTTACTGAAACCGTAAAGGAGCATCACTCAAACAAGTGTGGCAACACTGTTGAACTTGAGGTTGGTCATATCTCACTTTCGACATTATTCCACAATTCAAGGGGATCTTTTACCGTCAGAATTCAATCTTAAAGCCCATCTCAAGATGGTCGACGAGGGAAAAATCATAGCCTGCTTCGCCTTATCTTGGCTCGATGTTTCATTTCCCTGAGTACTGGTGGCATCAAGACCTTTAGCAGCTAAGTGAATCTCAAATCGAGTACCCATGAAAGATAGTTCTTTCCAGAAATATCTAATATCACAAACTCAAGTTTGGATAAATTCAACATGATGAGATTATGAGAGAATATGTGAATTAAATAATAATATTTATATGATACCTTTCCAAGTAGCAACTTCATGCAGATAACGTATTATAAAGAAAGCTCAGAACATAATATAATAAGTATAAGAAGAAGGCAAGAAATATAAGATATAAGAGAGAATTTTTCTTATCAAGTGTTCTATTTATAGTGTTCAGATTTCACTCTCAAAAGTCATCTAATTAATAGATACATAGTTATCTTGGAAGTTCTTTTCACTTTTGGAAGCACCTATACATGGATTCAATTAATAGTTGGATAAATCTAATATATAATCCACATATACAATACAATGGATTCATAACAGTAGAAATTATTTTATATTGTTTTAGTGAAGCAAGCAGTATATTAAAACTATATAAATCTGAGAAAATCAACCGTTAAACGAGCAAACATATAAAAATTAAATATATTTTAAATCTATTTGATACAACTAAAGATAAAATGCTCATTTGTTCTTTCTAATTATATTGTAAAGCTTAAAAAATATACTTTCTAACATTCACCTTTTTTATGTTTCAGGGTGTAATATTTATGATTTTAAAAAATAGGACAAAACACAAAAAATATTAAGAGAATTATATATGTGAATGTGTTTACTAGAAAACCTTTATAAGGATACAGTCAAATAATAATGCAATTAAATATTTAAAAGAAGAAATAAGAGATACAAAGAGTACGTAAAAGTAAAATTAAAGAAAATAATGTTTTGTAAATTTGTAGAAACAAAATACAATTTTTATAGTTAATATTATAAAATAAAGTGAAATTCTATTAAAAACATTTAAATAAAATCTGAAATATTTCAAAATCGTGCGCAGCATGCCAAATATACTAGTTAAGTATAAATAATAATAATAATAATAATAATAATAATAATAATAATTAGAATTATAATTTTAGTAGTTTCGGCTTAATATCAGCTCGCTGATGTGACATACTTCAATAATCAATATCTTTTTTTATCTACATTTTTCAGAATTTTCAATTTTTACTTTCATTTTCTATTCAAAATATACTTAAAAAGTTATTCTCTTCCCTCCTTCATAACATTTATTTTTTCCAAAAATAATGATACAATGTCTATAAATATACAATACCTAAAAAAGAAACATTAGTTTTGCTTAGTTTAATTTGATTTACTGCTAAATCGACAGTAACTAAAATTACTCTATGCCCTGAGCCTTCATACCGTTTATTTCTTCAAAAAAAAAAATGATACAATGACTGTAAATATACAATATCTAAATAGAAAACATTAGTTTTTGTAACATTTAGTAACTTTAATTAACTAAGAATAATCTAAGAAACCAAGAATAATCATTTTTGAAAATAAGTAGGAAAATCTCCAAAAATTCCAGCTTTCAAAAGTGAAATTTGGTCATTTTTAAACGGTCATTACTTCCATATCAGGAGGAGTTTGGATGAGTTCTTTATATGTTTGGAAATCCCCTTGGAAGATCTTTCCAACGCCGCTGAGTTTGCAAAAATCTAAAGTTGTATGAGGGAGATATGTCTTTCGAAAGTTGGGTTGTTGAGCCGAGGAAAATCTAATTTGGATTTTTGTAAGGGCAGTGTTGTCTTTTCACCCTAGTATTTCCTAATTCGTTTAAAGTTTATATTAGGGGTAAAAACAAATTCCCAAATCAGTTCCAAAAAAAAAACGCTTGGGGCTTGGGAGAAAAGAGAAAATAAGAGAAAGATCAAGAATTGTCCAAGAAACGCCAAGATCGTTGCGAGGATTTCATCGGGGGTGATCCCTATAAAGATAAGTGAGATCATACGGTGTTGGGTACTTTCACCCACACCCCAATTTGATTTAATACAACAAATTTAGAGTTATTTGAATGAAAATCTTGAAGTTCTTGATGAAAAGTTGTGAAGTTCTTTTTGGTTGAATTGTAGTCGATCTCTAGTAGGTTTGCTTCATTTTTTCGGACTATTTTCGGATCTAATCTATTGGGTAATGAGGAATTTAGGGATCCTAAGTATTTTGGGTGGGATACATAGAAGTTTAGGAGGTTTAGAGATGAAAAACGGAGAGGAAAAGTCAGAGGTCCTGTTAGATTTCCCTTGGGGCGCCGCGCCTGCCAGAGCCCCTGAGGGCAGGCTCTGTCTGAAAGACTCTGGCGCTCCGCGCCAGCTTGAGCTCCCCAGACCATGGTTTGTCCGACAGGTTCTGGTGCCCCACGCCTCTTAGAGCCCCAAAACCCCTTGGAGACCTCATTTTTTCCTATCTTTTCGTACTAGTTCCTAAGTGATATACCTTTTATTCCTACTTGATTCCAACACTCTAGGGTACATCTAAACATCATGAAATCATCCATAAACATGATATCATTATCCTTGAATCCATAATCCAATTCAAGGGAAGCTAATATCAAAGTCAAGGAAGTTAAAAGTCAAGTTTAAAAGTTAAGAAGCAAGTAAAAAAGATTTCTCAAAGTTTGTAAAGAGTCTTAAGCAATCATTTTAACTTTCATTTAAGGCTCAAGTACAAGTCGAGCAAAGACAAAAGAGTTGAGTTAATATCCCAAAAAATCTATAAGGGAACTAAGTAATCCCTAAGAGCTAAAGTTTCAAGTTAAGTAAAGAGCAAGAGTTGAATTCATTTCTCTAAAGTTATAAAAGGTTGATAAATGTTTCACATTTAAGTCAAAAAGGAAACTAAGAAGTTTCTAAAGAGTTTTGAGCTAAAGAGGGGAACATTGTTTCCAAAAAGGAATTTCTTAAAACTAAAGGGTTTAGTAAATTATCTCAACCCAAAGGAAGAAATTTTTATTAGAAGAATGATCTAAAGTATGCTTTGGAGTAAGTTTAGTAGTATTGGAGCCACCAGATTTTGGGATGGGAATGAGAGTTCAGATTAACTCAAGTACCCAAGTAAACCTTGATGTAGCCATTTATGGTTATTAACGTGTCATAATTTTAGATGATAACGGTAGGTTTAGAGTGGATCTACTAGGTTAGGATTTCTATGTGTGACAAAGTATAGGCAACAGGTTCTGGCAGCGTGGACAAGACGTTTTGTATCATCACTTAGGCTAATAGTGATGGTGGTCGGTTTAGAGACAAACTATCATAAAGAATCTTATATTATTCATATACAAGTAAAGTTGAGTTATTATTGTTCCTCTTTAATGAACTACGAGTTTACCATTTGTTTTTATCAGTTAATTTACATATTGAAATATGTCTTATTGCCAACATTGAGTTGTTTATTGTGAGTTGAGAAACAGAAACAGAGGTAACGTTCATCCTTTACTCTATTTCAAGCTTGTAATTGTGTTTAGCACTCCAACTCGCAGACAATCTGACATTCAATTTGTACTTTAATGCCCAGTTGGCCATTGCATCAGTTGATGATTGCGACGAAGGTACATGATCAGACGCGCCGTGATCCTAATATTGAGAAGCTATGCGTCAGTGGTGAGCCTCTTTGCATTCCGAGGACACCTTTTTTTATTTTCTTTACTAGTTTAGTTTTAGGATGTTGTGGGGTCTGTACCAACATACGTCTTAGTCGGTTTAGAGGCTTCATAGACAATGTAGTAACTCAGTTTTGAAGTCTCATTTATCTTATACCTCGCATGTTACAATGTTGAGACTAAAGTTCTTGTTTGTCCAAGATAGTTATTTAAGTTACCTTATGAGATTGCTTTCAAATTCTTTGTTTGAGATGATTAGGTTTTCCGTTGAGTTAAGAAAGTCAGGCCAAGGGTTTTTTGGGGGCTAGCGGTGGTCTTCGAGTGTCGGCAGCATCCAGGGTGTAGACTCCGGGCGTGACAAACTTGGTATCAGAGCACAGAGTTCAAGAGCCCTAGGAGTCTATGAAGTCGTGTTTGTAAAGTCTTAGTCATCGGCGTGAAGCGCGCCACATCTATGAACAAGAGGCTACAACATTTAGGAATTCTCACTTCTTTCATATTCTTTTGTGCGTAGAGTTTATCTCTAAAAGTCTCTCTATTATTTGTGCTAACGCGTGTTTTCAGATCATCATGCCTCCATGAAGATTAGTCAAAGGTCGACCATCCCGAAGAAATGTTGATGAGCAAGAGGTTCCTAATGCACTGAATGTGCAACCGCAAGGATAGGCTACAAATTTCAAATTCCAAGAAGCTATCCGGATGTTTAATCAAGTAGTAACCACCAAGCTTTTCCTCATCGCTTCTCCTTCCTCTTTTTTGCATCAGAGTTCAGGAGACTCGACATCACATTGCCCACCTACCTTGTGTGTTCTTTTGAACATCCACATATGGTGTTGTTCACGCTCTCGATGGGTAACTTTACGACCCCCCTGTACATGAATGTCACCGACCCTCCTTCTATCTGATCAAGCACCCCAACGTCGTACACGATGGATCGTGGATAGCGCACCACGTATTATGCGTTCAAATGTATCATAACTCGTCCCTCCCCCCCTTATGCTGTTT
>JAKWJA010002453.1:0-124122 GCA_027704765.1 Solanum habrochaites | reverse complement strand
GTATATTAGATCAGAGAAGTTCGCAAGTTGAGTCGAGAGAGATTGGCATCCATCAAAGTTCAATGGAAGAATCGACCGGTTGAAGAGCTACTGGGAGAAGGAGGCGGATATACAAGAAAAATACCCACATCTGGTTCACAGATTCAGGTACTCCCTTTTCGCCATTGTTTGTCTTCTTTGATCGTTCGCGGGAAGAACGATGGGTAAATTGGTATCTATTGTAATGGACCTGTTTAGTCGTTTTGAGCAACAGATTTATTCTGGAACAAACTGGCTGGGACGACGATGTAACGACGGACCGTCATAGTAAACGACGGCCCGTCGAGATGTGTCGTACCAGACACTAGAATTGAAATTGGGTACTAAAATCGACTCGCTGTAAATTGTGACGGAATGAGGACGTGCGTAAGTCACGACGAACCGTCGTTAGTTTTCATTGCAAAACACTTGCAACTTGAGAATTTGGTCAAGAAACGAGTTTCTGACGTCATGACGGAGGAACAGACGGACCGTCACATCTGTGACGGGCGTCACAGGTAAGTGGTTCGAGGGGAGCTGCTGAGACCTGTGTGACGGACGTTGCCAGGCACGACTGTGGCCCGTCACATTTTGTGCAGTCCCAGGCAAAATAAGGATTCCTCTACACGTTTAGGGGTCGTTTTGGACTATTCTTTCCTTAATTATAAAGATTGGAGGGTAAATATTGAGGTCAATTACTTGGGGGTTAAAAGAGGTAACCTTAAGTAATTAGTGGGTTTTATTGTCCTCTTTAACTTAATTATACTTTTACTTAGGGGTAAAAAGAAGAGGGTTTGAAATAAAACAAAACAAAAGAAGAAGAACAGAAAGAGAGGAGAAACGAACGAGTAGAGAGAGCGAAACGAAAGAGGATAAGCAAGGATTTTGAGAAGATAGATTGTTGATTAAAATTCTTCGGTGGAGGTAAGGGTATGGTTTATGTTACGATATGAGTGAACTCTATAGTGGATAGTAGGTGTTGATATATTGTAACCCGCTTGTGCTTAAGTTGATGCTTGACATGATATGATATAAACATTGTGATGAATTAAACAAAGCATAGAAAGCTATGGAATCCCCAAATCTTGAAAGAACACTAATTCACTTGATATATTATATAATGAGAATGATGAGCCTTAGTATGAAAGAAGGCTTCATAAATTAGAAAATGAGACTGATGATGCCTTACGTGTAAAGAAGGCTGATGAATTTGGGGATCGGTGACACGTTCCGGTTACCAAGGATAGATGACTATTGAGGATCGGAAGTGCCCGTTCCGACCACCAGGATAGAATATGGAATCGGGTGCAACGTTCCGGTACAGAGATAGGAATGAATATTGAGGACGGAGTGTCACGTTCCGGACACAGTATAAGCATATGGATCGGGGGCCACGTTCCGGACCAGATAGAATATGAGGATCGGAGTGTCCGTTCCGACACCAGCGATAGATAAATGGATCGGGTGACATGTTCCGGTACCAGGGATAGAAGAGGTCGGAGTGCCACGTTCCGGCACCAGGATAGAAATAGGGATCGGAGTGTCGTTACCGACACAAGAGGAAGAAAGATAATGAAATCTTGAAAGATAATGAATATACTCATCTAAGAAACTTAATTCCCAAAGGTATGTATTGAGGCTTGCGTCCTCATGTGTGAACTCGGTTGTAGTTATTGATTGGAATTCATGTTTATTGCTAATGTGAGTTTGTAGTTGATTTACATTATTATTGATATATACTGTTCCATATTTTGGTTGGCCGATGATATCTACTAAGTACGTGTGGTATGTACTGACCCCTATTTTATGTTTTCCTCTTTGTATTTGTGTAATGCAGCAACAACGTTCCGGTCAACTCACCTCAACCGTAGATCTAGCCAGTCTTCACTTATTGGAAAATTCAGGGGAGCATAAGGCGTCTAGCTGGATGGGTCTTCTTCTCAAGGTCTTGATGCTTGAACTTCCGGCATGGCCTAGCTTTTTAGTTATTTTGTCTAGACATTCTAGTTAAGTTAAATTTGAGATAGATTTCTGGTGATGATGACTTCCAGATTTGGGGAGAACACTAATAGTATGAATTGTTTTATTAATGAGTTAAGTCTTCCGAATCTATTTTCTGTGGATATATCTTGAAATGTGAAGGTTTAGATGGGTGGTTCGCTCCAAGGAGGGTAAATGGGGGTGCCAGTCGGTCCTGATTGGGGCGTGACCATGATCATGCCAGTAGGGTTAGATTGGGATTACTAGTGGTCTGTAAGTTTGGTTTACGGTATCGGGGTAGCCGAGAGCATGACACAATTGTACTATCCTATATCTAAAACAAACAGAAATGTTGTAGGTGCAACCGACGGTTACATACACAGACCCCATTTGATCTACGGCTTGTATTGGGAATCCATGTTTGGGAGTCTAAGCCCGCCCCCCCCAAAAAAAATAAAAATAAAAAAACTCAGCCAAGAACACATTGACTAAGCGCGAAGACGGACAGACCTACAATCCCAATAGCCGGTTTCTTTCGCTAAAGACCCCATCACCACGTTGTACAAAGAACAACGGACTTGACAGTTCTGTCCGAAGATGGACCTACAGACCGTAGGTTAAAATTAGCAGACAGTTAAGGGTAAAATGTTGTTGGGTCAACTTCAAATGGCCATAAATCTTAGCCAAAAATGAATTAGGTGTCTCATGACCTACCAAATGATAGATTACTGAATTATCTTTCCACAGCCACTAACCTTGCTAAATTCAGACCTCTAAGTAAGAAGTTATGACCATTTTAATAAAGGTTTGTCGAACAAACCCAACCTAATGACCTAACGAAGGACCGTCGATTAAACGATGGCCCATCAGTCTAGATCGTCGTTTCGTTCCACGACAATTACATCAAGGTCTTTTGGTCTTTTTCTAGTTAATTTAACCCCTAAGATACGTCATTTTGACCCATAAGATTTTATTTAGTTTAAGCCTAGAAACATAACAAGAACTTACCAAAGTCAAAATAAAAAATTAATACTTAGAAAATTAGAAGCAAGAAAGGAGAAAAAGGTCAAGAACCCTAATTCAAGAAACAGGTCATCACTTGGAAAATGGACCTTAACATTAGCGAAGTGTAATATTAGAAGTTACAATTAACCAATACTACATAACAAGACATAATTACAATTTTTCAATTAATGTGAAACTCTAACAACCCCGCACGAAGGACTGAACATTTAAAGCATGGAACATAGATTATGAAGTAAGGATTTAACCATGACTATATAATGACATAAATTTTCATTTAATCAACTAAACGCAAAACTCTTAATGCACCACACAACTCGAATTAAGCATCCAGAACAGGGGGAAGTCCTAGCTTATGAAGTGAGAATAACAAGGCGTTTAGTAAAACAAAACTCCAATTGTATTAACTTTCCAAGCATATTCTTGAAAAACACTCATTCAAATTTAGAAACAACAATCTAGAGTCCTTTACATAAAAATTAAATCTCATCAACGCAATACTTGTAGACGCGAAAGAACCTAACCCCCCAAATTCGAACGATTATCATGTATAGAAAAAAACGAAGAAAAATAGCAAACTAATAATAAACAGCCAAAAAAAGACATAAAAATTAGGGAAAGAAAACACAATTTCAGATTGAGATAAATCATCACACCAAAAAAAAATGGAGCAGATACATAATGGAAGAACCAAAGATAGGTCCAAGAAGCCGTTGTAATATGTCAAGGGAGTTCCTACACCAGATAACACGCCAACATGAAACAACCTAAAAATATCTGTAAAGGAGCCATGTCCACATCACTTATGACAGAGATTATAGTGTTGCGGGTTATTTAGGGTTTAAGATAAAAGGAAATGGTTTGATTTAGACTTTATGTACGAAAGAGGTGTTAAAAAGGCCAGACCCAGCCCTTTCGGACCAGCCTCACGGGCCAAGGAAATTTGAGGGCTAGGGTGGATCGCTCGTCATTTTGAACACCTACACCATTTTCGGCCTACAGCAACACCAAGTAAGTGTTGCCTAAAACTAGCCAAAAAGTGTGGGCATTGATAAAAGGATAAACTTTTGGACATTTAGAAACAATTTTAGGGGCTGCCCAAAGAAGCGGAACATTGAACATTAGGCAAACACTTTTTAAATGTTCCTCTTTGACTACACTTAAAAGCGTAGCCAAATAGGTTAAGGTCACGCTTGGGAGAAGTGCCTTAGCAAACAAAAAAACCCCCTTAATTTTTTGTAGCCTACCATTAAAAGCCATGTTTTCAGATTCATTGGTCACACTTAAACAAGTGGGGCCTTTTATTGGTCATCTATTGCAACACTTATATAGGTGTTACTTTATATGTCAGCTATAGCATTACTTAGAAATTGTTACTGTATATGTCATCTATAGCACACTTATAAAGGGCTGATTTATATCTTCATAATCAGAGAAACATTTACAAAGTGTAACTTTATATCTACCTAAAACAATACTTGCAAAAGGTAACTTTATATCTACCTAAGAGAAACACTTTCAAAGTGAACGTTTTATCTTACCTAAGGCAACATTACAAAGAAAAAGGTAACTTCAATATTTATAACCATGTAGAACAAATATATATAACATTTACACACATACAAGGACCTAAAAACATAAAATTGAACTAATTAATCATTACATTGAAATTCTATATATTTAACTAAACTTCTAGAATATGTGATGTACAACCAACCCATAGAAAGTGATTGCCTTAACATAGACTTGGTTTTCTTGTAAGGAATAAGGAATGTTCAACTCGGGGCATGCTCTTTTAATAACTCTGAAGAGAAGTGAATGATTTCATTGCTCCATCCATGTAAACACTTCACAAATATAAGCGAAATGTGTAATGATGTAATTTAGAGAAATCTATAAAACAAAGAATTAATCTTGGTGTGCTCTTAAAGTAAGCTATAAAATTTCTTGCTCTTCATTTGGACCATCATAAACCTCCAGCCTGTGCAACATCTCTAAAGTGATCATTCAACACCCATCAATAGCATCACACGAGTAAGTGTCCAGATCATCATCAACATTCAACTTGATATACCATCACCCTGATTAATCCACTAGTATAGCCTTTAACGAATCCCTGGCATATTAGATGATTATCATACATTCCTTCGGTTACAAATTAATATTACAACATTTCACACATGGACACTGAATGTATCTCCATGAGGATATCCATAAGAGTCAACAAAATCTAGAAATTATTCAATGCCATACTATACTCTTTGCTATACCTTGCTAAATTCATCCAATCCTTGGATGGACTATGTGAACCATTGAAAGAATATGCTCCAATTATTTAGTCTTTAGCAATAATCATTAACCAGTTAACAATAAAGTTTTAAAGTCACGATAACTATCAGAATCATGTGTTATGAGATGATAAAGTTTCTTATCTAGTCATGAGGCTTTCGCTATGTAAAATCAACCTTAATCCTACACAAATTATTTCAATGTATGAAACTATAAATCAAAAATAAGTACAATTAATAGGAATATACATAATTAGAAAGAAAATAAATAAATATTAATTCAAATGATTAAACGTTAAGCTTAGTGCTTTAGAGTTTTATGATCTTGTAGGTTAAAGCTGTAAAATCTCATTCTGGTACACCACATTTTTAAACATTCAAGCAAACATTCTTATGATCCTAAAATAGAAATTCGATCAACGACTTATGAATGTTGCTTTGTATTAGAAATACAATAATTTTTATATTTGTTGTCTTAGTAATAAAACAGTTTCCAAATTTCACTGTATTAGTGAAACAACATGTTTTTATATTTCTGAACTGTTGTATCAGTGATACATGAAGAAAGATCTTTTTTATCGTTACTTTTTGTTGTGAATGTTTTGTGAGTGTAATATTTTTTATAAATGTTATCATGTTATTAAGATTTCGGCATGAATGAATGTAAACTAAAGAACTACAATATGCCCAACCCAATCAACAAAAAAGTTATGCGTCATAGTCCAAGGATATTCAAAAGGTCAAGCATAGGAGTAGAAAAAAATAACTTTATGTGAAATAATGAAAGCATCAGAATGACGATATGAAACCTCCATTAGCGGCCTAAATTTACTCAAGAATTTCTTTATTCCCCATAAGTATCCATAGGGGGGTACTCTGTTAGATTCTTTACAGAATACTCACTCAGTTTGTTAAATAAGGTTGCATTTCCTGATGCTACTTTTGCTTAAGTTTTAACTTTGATTTGTGAAGGATTTTTAAGCGTGTTTATATTTTATGTGCGTCCTATATGTTCTTTTTGCCTTTACAGTTCTCTTACAAATTCATTAACTATATTTCTGAAACATAAAGGATGTGGATTTATCTTCATATGTTTTAACCCGTGACACCGAGTAAGCACGTCACAACACTCAAACAGAGATGTATTTTGAATCTAATTCAACACAAAAATGATACTTGAATCTAATTCAATAGCAAAAACTATATCATGAGAAACTCAAGATCATGTAAGTAAACAATCATTCAAAGCATTTTTGAAATTCAACAAGTATTTCATCATGTCTTTCTTCAACATTGATTTTTCATTACACCTTGTAGTACCCCTAGTGTTTCGAAAGAACATGGTTAAAACCACCGATAAAGCCAACATTCTTCTGAAGCAATGATTCCTTATCATTCCTACTTTATCAAGAATTAATTCCACTAAATACCACATCAATTAAAACAAAATATTTCCACATGCATAGAACAAGAAGTCAACAAAGGTGACTAGAAAAAATCAACAGAGACACATGATTTTCAACCTTATTAATGACTGGCAGTTGGAAAAGGTTTTTAGCTTTATGCCTACAATTCAGACTAGTGCAATCAACAGTCGATGCAGGGTCAAACTTATCTGGAGACATAGCAAGGATGGATCCTACTCAGTTAAAGCATGCTACCTTTAAAAAAACTCTAAGAAGACCTTAACTAATCAATGTCCATGGAAATTAATTTGGAGAACTAAGTTGACACCTAAATTTATTTGTTTCAGTTGGATTATTCTAAAATACTCTTTCTTGACACAAAAAATTTTTTTCCAGTTGGATTACCATTAAAGTAGGATGTTTGATTACTCGTTTTGTTGTGTTTATCTCTCTCCCGTATTTAGTGGGGGTTCTTACCTAGAATTTATCATCACTGTTGTTAACTGTTTGCTTGGTCCACAAGAACATATCTTTTTAATCTGTGCATCTGTCTTGATGCTTTAATTATGCCATCCGTCGTTAATACTTCAAAGAAATTTTCTATGCCGATGTGGATTGTCTTATGAGACAATCTGTCATATAAAGTGGGAAAAACACAGACTCTTATGACATATCGGCATGTACAAGGCAAGAAACATAGACTCAGAACATCCAGCTTCATAAGTCTGAAAAGTTAACTAAGTCACCAATAAAATGGCTCAACCTTCTAATTTTCTGACGATAGAGTACTCTTGGCAATCAAAAGTTTAAGTCTGTTATCAAAAGTAAAACTTCAATCTTCAATATCCTACAAGGTGCACTGGTAACCTACTATTTTACAAATTGAAATCATCTATTATAGTCCTAACAACCACCTAAGAAGTACAAATAATTATATAACATTAGCAATATCTAAGATCACACAAAGATCTAACCATGAACCAAAATTATATGTTTCATCTGCCTAGTCCAATATAATAACTCCATACAAGTATTCTCTTTTGAAAAAGATAGAACATGGTCAAAAACCTAAATAGCCATAATTTTTAAACAAAATCAATACTGGATAACTTAAAAAACATCTATATATAAAAGAAGAAAATAAAAGGCATCTCGCCTCGGCATAACAACTCTGACCTTGTAATAAACTTACAACGGAAGACCATATGAGACTACGAAGTGGAATCTCCTAGCATCTTTTGTTCAAAAACGATCGCCATATATTATCTTTCTCATAGAAATTTTGTGCAACTTGCCATTACTGTATAAAGAACATGAAATAATATCCAACATTATTTGACAAAGAAGAACTTTCACATAATTTTGATCAAAAGTGGAAATTGATATACATAAATATAAATGTTTGCATTCTTCTCTTATAGTAATTTTCATGTATCTTTTACTACTTGATGAGTTCTCCTGTCCCTAAAGTTGAGAGATGTTGTTTTAATACCATTATTTTGTACATGTGTCCTATCAATTAAAAGACTTCAAGACGTTATATATTTATGTTACATCAAAGACCTGGAAAATACACTGACTTCAATATACCACAATGAGATGATTATCTCCTTAGCACATCTACACTTGTGTCAAGTCATAAAATTTTTTTTTTTTTTCATTATATTTTTTTCATCATTCATCTTACTCATGGAAGTGGAAAAGTCGCAAGTAGATCAGCTTGGATCAACCTCAAGGATAAAAAGATATCCAATTAAGTACTAAGGTAAGTAACATAGCAAATGAACCTCTCTAATTAGAGCTTTTGAATTCATTATCAACAGAAACTCGTGAGGAGTAGAAGTGTAACAACAACCCCAAATTTCTCATTTTTTAAAAATATGTCCTTTGGCTGGAAAGAGTTTAAAACAGCGAGGATCAGAAGTTAAGCTTTATGTATGTTATGATGACAAATTCATATAAGAGGACAGAACAACAGAGGAAAGTAGAATATGCAGTCTTAAAAGATGATTTTTTTAGTTCACTTTTTTCGGACAAGTACACTTAGCTAGTGAAAACTCAATTTTGAGAGTCCGATTTCTAGTTCACTTTTCCAGAATTATGCATGGGTGTGATAACATATTTGGAGAGTCCCTATAAACATAGTTAAAAGTTAAAGTTCTAACGATTAGGAACTGTAAAAATGAGAACCACATTGTTTTCTGATGTTGACTTCTAATATGTTAAAAACTATTTTTTTATTTGTTTCATCACACGAAGTGAATTACTCCTCTTACATGATAGGGTCACAAGTTTCAAACTTGAAACGTACAAATTACCAACATGTTTATTCTTTCTAAATTACATAGAATAATTGTATTTTAAGCTCTTTAGTAGGATTATTCGGTTCACTACTAACTGGAATTCCCGTTTTGACATAGACTACAAAAGGAAATGCATCCCGATTATACTGAAGTCACAGAAGAAAAGTGTGGGTGGATCCACCTAAGGGGTCTCTTCCCCCTGAAGCTCAAATGAAGACCACTATGTTTGAGCATAGAAGAACCAGTGAAGCTATGGGAAGGATGAAACATAAAGTCAGTGACGAAAATAGAAATTGACCATATGCTGTGTTTATAATCTATTACTACTATTCTATATGGACAGAACGTGATACATGTAATTAATTGGAAAGTTTTTCCAGCTACTTTCTTTCTCTTCATCTGTTGCTCTAACACATCAAATAGGTCAGACTTTCGCATCAATAACAAACCTTTCTCTCCATTTTGGTTTGCACTAACTTCTCCCTATTGTTCTAAAACTTAGATGAAAGCAAGACTCCTTTCAACAATATCCAAAACTCACAAGTTGTCCCATACCACAAAACAATTTCTACTTCTATTCTGTTATTGTGTCAGTTAACAGTTAGCACAAAGACTCTCACAAGTTTACTCTGCTCCCCTCCCACCTCGTTCTAGCTTGGAAAAATATATCTTTTCCATCTTAAGGCATATAATTTATTTCTATATAGTGCCACTCAACTCAAAGCAAGTCTAACAATTCATACTACGAGCTGATCCCAAACAACTAAGGCATTATGAACTAAGTTTCTGATCATACTGAAAAATGCATAACAACCAATAAAAAGACTTCTAGCACTTCAAGACATGTAGTTCGGAAAAAAGAAAAAATTTAACCAGCAATAGAATACAAGACGAATCAATTTTGTTCACAAGGAACAAACATCTAAGACGAGCACAATCATGAACTCAGGAAGACTAAAAAGACAAAAAACGGGCTGACGTTAACACATACATTAACTTTTATCAAATTCATGTACAGTAGCTACTACCCTTGACGAAATCTATATTAGGGAGAGAAATATTATAAGTATCGCCAGCTTCAACACTTCAGTTCTTCGAAGAGATAACTTAGGCTACACTCAGTTCTTTCACAGTATACTTTTGACAATTATGCTTCAGCTTACATACATTCTATTAACATTCAAGAGAAAAAATTAGTCCGGATCAAAGTGTTAAGTCTTCCCATTTATTATTTCATCCACAAACTAAAAACTCCTAAATCAATCAAATATCGTATCAATAACTCAGTTCATTAAAAAAGCGCCTAAGCTTTATCTTTTTACATAACACAAAATAATATCAAAATCTTAGAGCTATATTTGACTTTTGAAGATAAAATATCTTACCTATAAAAACTCTATTCCAACATCCCGAATCTTAAGATATGAAGCAAGTTGATTTGGTGAAGCATTTTCTTTCTTTCACTATTAAAACGGAAATCCTTATGGAACAACCGTTTAACCCAAGAATCTTAGAAAGCGTCTTCCTTCAAGCTCTCCCAATCTTGACACGAAGCCTAGAGGAGGATCGTCTTCCTTAAGTTCGCTTTAGATGAATAGCATTGCTCTTTTGATTCTTCCGCTAAAAATGGTGTTCTTTCAAAAACTCTGTACTTTGACAGATTTGTGACAAAACAATTTCTTCTTTCTTCTTTCCGTTCTTCGATCCTCTTTTTTCCTCTTTTTCAGTTCTTGCCAATTGGTTTCTTCAGTTCGTTGGAACGAAAACGTGTTCTTCAGCTGAAAGTGAAGTTCAGCTGATGTTTCCAGAATGTTGCCCTTTTATTGTTTTAATAGTTTTATATAATTCTTTTTAATATTACTTTAATGTTTTTTTTTTTGCCAAATAAAAATGGAGGGAGATCAAATTTTAATGTTAAAATCGTTGAGGGAATAGAAAATTTTTAGAACATACTAAGGCCACATTTTTCATGTGTGTATTAACAATTATTCAAATAACAAACTTTAACATGTGGCCATTCAATGTAAATAGTTGTTGCCACTATAAAACACTTATAAAGTGTAGGTTAATCCCATTAAAGAGTACACTTTAGTAGTGATGCTAAGATTAGTGTTACTAAAAAGTCCAATCTTTGCGACACTTTAAAAAACGTCCCCAAAATATTTTAGGCAACACTTTTTAAAGCGTGTCCAATTAATTTGTTGTCGTAGAACCTAAAATGGTGTAGTGGAGGGTGTAAAAATGCTCGACACCACAGCTCTGAAGTCGAGGTTTTGGCGAGCTAGCACTTTGTTTTTCTTGTTTTTTCTTTGCATGTTTATATTTTTAACAACAAGAATGAGAAAGATTTTTAAATAAATTTTGGAAACATTCGTGTTGTTTCAACAACACTACACAAAATATCGTATAATACCATGTATTTTGCATATCAAATGACGACGAGGAAATAGTGACAAGCAAGATGGGAGGGATTGAGGCCACATAGTTATCTAGTGGTATCCTGATGATACATGTGAATCTACTTCGAATTCGAGTGTAATCTGCATATGTAACTTTGGTGAGACCTTCTATTTACGTGAATATAAGCCTTATACGTGTATGAATTTTTATTGTGAACCCTCTATTTATTCTTTTCTTAGATGAATTATCGACCTCAGTGTTTCCAATATAATTTTAACTTTATAGTGTGCGTGTTGCACAAACCTTATCTACGTGGCTAAACAACAAATCCATTTGATTCCATGAGGAATAATTCAATCACGTATAAAATGCCTATCATGAGACAAAGAAAACTTATTTTTCTAGTTCAGTACTAGATCTGTCTACTTTGTTGCAAAGAGCGTAATCTTTCCATTCCCTCATGAGGTCAGTTCCTCCTGATTTCCCTTCCTCCCCGAGCTCATTCAAGTTCAAGGGCATTCTGTCTTTTGATATTCGTTATAAGATTCTCAGTTTTTCACGTTATGTTTCTTCGTATGACTTTTTTTTCTTTTGTCTTTTTGTCTTTGAAAATTTTAGGGTCGAGTGTCCATTAATTTTCTAAATATTTTGGAGACTTTTTTTTATTTGTGCTTCTGTTCGTGTATACGGTGTAGTGAGTACTCTATGACTTCAATAGAAGATTCCTAAATTCGAGTATCGGCTAGGACCTTATTCAATAACGTCTCAATATCACTTAACTTACTATTATTTACTTCAAACCCATTGGTCTAGAAATTGATTTAGTGGTCAACATATCTGTTATATGTTCTCATATATAATAAAAACTAAATACATATATATATTATCTATATATTAATATATATATAATTTATATATTTATATAAACATGTGTATGTATGTAATGTATGACACACAAAAAATTTAAAATTTTAGTATGAGTTAAATATATGTTTAGTTCGCAACAAGAAGATTTTAACACTCTATGGTTGCCAAAGTACTAATATTACAGCTTCGTGTTCGTAGTTGTATGTTCAATGTGGATCATAAAATCTCCCATATATCTCTTATTTACACAACATATAAGAGGGTAATGAAACTTTTTATGGTTAATGTAAAAACATTATTACCTTCAATTAGCTAGCCATCTTGGTTTCAATTTATGTACTCCGCAATATCTCAATAATATTACCTTATAGAGCGATATTATGTTATTATTATTTTTTCTTGTTCATTATCCAAATGTGTTTGCACATGTATTTGACGTTATAATGTTCAGTCTCATATGAACAGGTGAAAAGAACCACTACAGTTTATTTTTTAGAACTATTTTTATTTGTATATTGTTGGAAACACTCACGAACCAAATAATTACTCCTACCAAAAATAACAACACCTACACCTATCCTGAAATTTCAGATAACACATATATCTTATACTAATATCCTAAAAACACAATAAACCCCACCCCTGAACATAATTTTATAATAGTTTTTTAACACCACCAAACACAAGAACACACAATAACTCAATCGGCCTACGTGGCCTAAGCTTTAAAAAAAATGTCACACCCGCTGGACTCACAAGATATGCCACGTAGTTTTTTTTGCAATATTAGTAATAGAAGAAATAGATATGTTAACTAAGAATTAATGTGTAATAGTGTATTTCAAATAAATTTATCATAGTCCGTCAGATTTTCATCAATTTGTGTAGGAAAAAATGAAATGGTTTTATTCAATAATATTGAGAATAGATGTATTTGGGTAAAGAATAGTTTTTAATGATTCATATAATTTCAGTTTTTTTTAAAACCTTTTTTCCTATTTTTTTGCGAAGACGGCTCGGAATAATTTCAAATAAATATTTCTAAATTTCAAATATCTTGTTAACTTGATACCTACATTTGTAACATATATAGATATATATATATATGCATGTTTGAACTTTCTTCCTCTAAAATTTTCTATTATTAGATCCCCGGCGAAATAAAATGTATCCTCGCTTATTCGTCTAGTGTTTGCAAACATTGAAGCCATCCATCAATGGGGAGTTGGCACCGACAGCCAGCACTAAAAATTTTTCAAAGGAACCACTATTAGCAACTGATTAACTTTGATGTAATAAAATTATTACAGAAAAGGCACCACAAGGCTGTCATACACTAATGGCAACACGTTAATACACGGATAAAAATGTATATTTTTCTTCTGGTTTTGCACAAAAGAAACAGCTCTTGATCTCTTGCCACTCACCTTCATTAGTAATCACATACATACTAAGATCAAAGGCATCACTTAAAACCTTTCTTTAAACTCCCCAATGTTCCACGCATATTTAACACAACTACCAATCGACCAAAATAAGTTTATTTTAAAAAAAATCTGCAGGTGCAACCAAAATGGCATCGACGGTCTGTAGACATACGAAACGGGTCCATCAATGCACAAACCGTTATATGCCGGTCCATACCGTGGCCCTTCGATCGAGACCCCCATTAACCACACCTTTACAAACGCTACGGATGACCAACCCAGTCTGTAGTCATAATGTGCAGGTGTTTAAGAAAATACAGTTGGTCACTGCAAATATAATACTTGGTTAGAACAAAATGAATTAGGTGTCCCATGACCTATCCACAGATAGATAATTGAATTATCTTTCCATAGCCACCAACCTTGCTAAAATCACACCTTCAAATAAAAGGTTATGCCTATTTTTTTAAAGGACTGTCGAACAGGCCCTGATGATGAACCCTACGACGGGGCGTCGGGAAGACGACGGACCATCATTCCTGGCCGTCGTTTGGTCCGACTGCAACTTTGCCAGAGGTCTTTTTGATCTTTCCTACTCCGTCTAAACCCTAAATTACGTCGTTTGGACCGTAAATCATCATCATATTTTAGTCAGTTTAAGCCTTGAAAACATATCCAAGAAAAATCGTAAAATCAAAACCTAAAAAATTCAAAGGAAGAAAGGAGAAAAAGCTCAAGAATCCTAGTTCAAGAAGAACACAAGTTCCAGCAGTTCCAGACCACCCTGAAAAATTTAGTGTTTTTTCTATGTTTTCATCACCATGCCATTTGAGATTTCACTATGTGTTTCCTTTCACCACCCATTTGGTCCTAGTTTTCAGTCAGATTTCTTGATGTCTCTTATCATGATAAAACCTACGTTTTCTAGAACTTTTTGTAAGATTCAGAATTTATTGAATATATATTCCAAATAATATTATCATGTTATTACTCATATTATAGCATGAATTTCAGAACCTTAGCTTTGTATTTATTTAGTTCTGTAATTACACATGCTATATCAGATATTTTAGACACTTCAGATATACATTCCTCAATTATAAATGCATAATTACTAAATTAATTATTGCATTCTCAGTTTGTATGTTCAGTTTTGAGCTATTCAGTTTTTACAGATTCTCAGACATAATCAGTTCATTTACAAAATTCATTGGGAGTAGAATAATACCGAGTTGGACTTGGGTTAGCGTACCCAATTGTCCAAGAACTACTAGACAAGTAGGTTGTAAGTCCCATTTGTGGACAATCAGTTTAGAGATCACGCCATCATGCCTTTATAACTTTGTCAGTGTATATTGGATCCTCTCGATGTGGCGTATACATCAGACTCAACATTTAGCTCATGTAGTTTTATCATCGGTTATTAGTAGCTCCCACAGATCAGTCATACTCTTACCATTGTCCATTTATGAGTATATTCAGTATTAAATTTCAGCATGTTATAAATTTGTCATTGCATCAAATTAGCTCAGAATTCATTTTATTATGTCATATTATTATACTTGCTTTTATGCTTTTTCCAGTTTTTTTTTGTTCAGGTTTCACTCTATCCTACATGCACCGTACGTTTTCAATTACTTAAGAGTGAGAATGCCGTCCTCCTTTCCTTACATCAATACTCTTCGGGAATTGTGGTTCAGATTTCTCCAACAGCTTCCAGATCAACATAGATCGATTTCCGATCCCTCAAGTTCAGCAGATTCAGTGGTGAGATCCCTCATTTTTCGAGGACAACAGTCATAAGTGTCCATTTTAGAGAGTCTTTAGTCTTTAGTTTTTAAGTTTTTCCTAGATTTAAGCTGGGGGCTTTCCAAGTATTTCTAGTCCAGTTTTAAGGTATTTTTCAGACATAGTTGATTCACTTAGTATTGATTTAATAACTTCTTTGTAATAACTTATTGTTTCAAATATCTCAGTTATGAGAATATGGGGGTATTTCACATTATTGAAGATTAATTAAATTAGCTTCCCATAGTTTTTATATTCTTTCGTATGGGCCATTATCAAGCCATCAGGGTTAGATTGGGATCACTTGTGGTCCTAAGGTTTCGTTCTGCGTCTCGGGGTACTCGAAGTGTGACACAAATTGTAATATCCCATATCTAAAACAAACCAAAAATCTATAGGTGCAACCGACGGTTATCATCCACAGACCTTAGCTTGATCTACCGCCCGTACTATGCATTTATCGTTTGAGTCTTAAGCCCCCCCCCCCCCCCCTACCAAAAAAAAAAAAACCTCTGCCCAAAAAAAATGACTAAGCGTCGAATGACGGATGGACCTATGGTCCATAGTCTGTGTCCTTTCGATCAAGACCCCGATCCCCCACTCCCTGAAAAGAACCACGATTGACCAGTACGGTCCGTAGATGGACCTACGGACCGTAGGTTAAAATTATCACACAGTTAAGGGAAAAATGTTGTTGGGTCAACTTAAAATTGCCATAACTCTTAGATCAAAATGAATTAGGTGTCTCATGACCTACCAAAAGATACATAATTGAATTATCTTTCTATATCCACTAACCTTTCTAAATTCAGTCCTCTAAGTAACATGTTTTGACCATTTTAGTAAAGGTCTGTCGAACAGACCCAACGAAGAACCGTTGATTAAATTATGGCCCGTCAGTCCAGGTCGCCGTTTGGTTCGACGACAATTACATCAAGGTATTTTTGTCTATTTCTATTCTACTATCTGTATTTAACCATTATATACGTCCATTTTTGACCCCTCATATTTTATTCATTTAAGCCTAGAAACTAACAAGAACTTACATAAGTCAAAAATAAGAACGCAAAACTTAGAAAATTTGAAAGCAAGAAAGGAGAAAAAGGTCCAAGAACCCTAGTTCAAGAACGCAACTAGTTCCGAGCAGCGTCCAACCCAAACCCCGAAGTCTAAACGATTTTTCTCGTGATTTCATCACCAAGTTATGTAGGAAAAAATTTCACTAGTGGGTTCCTTTCACTTTATTAAATCCCTAGTTTTTAATCAGTTTTCTTGATTCTCTATAAAGGTTAAACCTAGGTTTTGTAGAATTACACCAATCATCAATAATTAGTTATGGTATATGTTCCAAATCAGATTGTGAGGTTCTTATTCAGTTAATTAGATGAATTCAGTACCGTAACTATTATTTCTTTAGTTCTTAATTACCCCATGCTAGGTTATATATTTCATTTACTTCAGATATACATGTCTCAGTTATTAAAGAATACTTTTTAGATTATAATTGTACTCCTTAGTTTGCATGTTCAACTTGAGCTATCCCTTGTATATACATAAAAAAAAAAAGAATTCGTCATAAATGTCTTAATAATTTAATTTTCATTGGGATTAGCATAATACGGAGTGGACTAGTGGTTCAGCGTACCCAAATAGCGCAGACTCTAGCCGATTAGGTTTGTAAGTCCCTCTGTGGGCATCAGATCACACGCCCCATGCCTTATACCTTTTTGTCAGGGTTATTTGGGTCCTTTTGTGGGGCGTATACACGGACTCTCCCACATTCAGTCATGTACTTTTTTGTTAGTAAGTATCTCCCATTTAGTTAGAATCTATTGCAATTGACAATTAATAGTATATTCCAGTATCAGATTCAGATTTATAGTATTGGTCATGCATTTCCGGTTATCTCATTTCAGTATAGATAATCATTTAGATTTCTATTCTAATACTTGGATTTGTGCTTCTTCAGCTATGTATTATTTCAGTTTTACCCTATCCAACATGCTCAGTACCTTCAAATACTTACAAATTAAACTGATTTCTGATCTCCAGTTGAGCAGATTCAATGGTGAGTCCTCATCCTAGAAGGACGATATTTATGAGTTTCTTTTCAGTGTTTAGTCCTTTTCTTTCTGTTTTTGCTAGACTTTTTTGGGGCTTTTTCCAGCATTTCTAGTCAGTTTAGAGGCTAATTTCAGACATAGTTAGCTTTGCATTGAGTTAAAGTAATTATTTCAAATATTTTAGCTATAGTATATTGATATACCCCATCTTTTTATTTAAAGAATGATTTAGCTTCCGCAATAGTTTATATTATTCAGTATGCTCATGATCATATTAATAAGGTTAGCTTGGGATCGCTTGTGGTGCCTAGGTCCCCCCCGCGTTTGCGTCTCTAGGGTCGCTTTAGCTGATAAACTTGGTATCATAACACGATGTTTTAACAGTTCCTAGGATGGTATGAAAAGCCGCACCTGTAGAGTCCTTTTTCATGGATGTGAAAGTGCAATCCACATCTAATAGAAGGGTGTCTATTAAGTTGTTTTAGCAAACACTTAAGTTTGTTTTTTTTGTACATGTATCGTGCTTAAGTCTAATGGAAATCCTTCTAACTTGACGTTCTATCTAGCTAACATTTCTGATCATGCCTCCTGGTATAGTCTAATTCTAGGAATCGAACAACTGTGAATGGAAATTCAAGAAAGGCAACACAACTCATCCATTCCCAGAGCAAAGAAGTCTCCAATGCTGAATTCAAGGTCCATCAGATGTTTGCTCAGAGTGTCCCGCCGAACAGAACAATCAACGGGTTCAAGCTCATAGAATGGAAATGATGGATCGATAGCAGCAAGGGTTTGACTTTGTTAGGATTATGCGCCTGAGTTCTTAGGAGCGCAAACTAATGAGGATCTCCTGAATTTCATGGATGATCAGAGATCTGTGAGGTTATGCAGGTTACTGGGATGATCGGGTTGAGTTGGTTCACTTAGCTGAAAGATGTTGCTCATATCTGGTACAACTCAATGGAAGGAAAGACGGCCAAATGCAACTCATGTACCCCCCCCCCTGGGAATGCTTTATAGTGCTACCTTTCTAGATAGTTTTTTTCCCAATTGAGATGGAGAAGAAAAAACCCAGAATTCATGAACTTAAGGCAGGGTAACATGACAGTCCAAGAGTATGGAATCAAATTTAACTAACGTCTATAACAGGTTAGGTCTCACATTGTTGCTGACTTCCATGATCAGATGAATAATTTCTGTGTGAAGTGTCAAATTTGGTGAAAATAGAGTGCAAAAATGCTATGTTACTAGGAGATATCAACATCTCTAGGCTTATGACTCATGCTCAACAGGTTGAGGGTAATAAGCTTAAGGAACATGTTAAGGAGAATAATAAGGCTAGGACTGGGAACTATGACTCGGGTTGTAGAAATCTCTCGTAGTGTTTGCAAAAGTTTTCATCCTTAGCCCCTTCATTAGCTGGTGTTCCATCCTCCAAGAACATGTTTGACAAGAAGGTTTAAGCACAAGACTCTAAGTATCAAGGAAGTGTTTCAGGCACCAATACTTACCACACTTGCCCTTTGTATAGTAAGAACCATCCAGGCTAGTGCCTTGCAGAAAAAGAAGGGTGTTTCCGGTGCGGTCAATTTTGTCACAGATTGAGAGATTGTCCTTCTAGACACGGTCTAAGATTTGGAAATGGTAGATCACAATCTGCAACTTCATCAGCACAAGCAAGTCTCCCAAGTCAGCAGGGTAACTTATCTTCTATAGGTGGTGTTCAGCTCCAGAACAGCTTGTATGCTATTCAGGCTCGCCACGATGAGGAAGGTTCTCTTGATGTATTCATTGATACTTTTCTAGTCTTTGGCCTTGATGATTATGCATTGTTAGATCCAGGGGCTACTCTTTCTTTTGTAACTCCTTACATAACAGTCCAATTCAGTGCCAGCCCAGAACCTCAGTATCTTAAAAATTAATCTTAGCTGATGTTATAGAGTTAGAAATAGTAGACTTCGATGTCATCATAGGAATGGATTGGTTATATTCCTGTTATGCCTCAGTCGATAGTAGAACTAGGATTTTTCTTTTTTAGTTTTGCAAATGATACAATCTTAGGATGGATGGGTTGTACCTTAGCACCTACGGTTCGATTCATTTCTTATGTTAAGGCCAAAAACATGACCTCTAAGGGTTATTTCTATCATCTAGTTCGGCTTAACGATTTTAGATCTAAAACCCCAACTCTTGAGTAAGTTTCAATAGATAATGAGTTTCCAGAAGATCTTCCAAGAGTTCCTCCCAAAAGGGAAATTGACTTTTGAATTGACCTTCCAGATACACAACCTATTTCTATTCCTCCTTACAAAATGGCCACAGTACAACTTAAGGAATTGAAGGATTAGTTGAAAGACCTTCTAGATAAGGGTTTCATCAAACCTAGTATTTCACCATGGGGTGCACCAGTGTTGTTCATAATAAAGAAAGATAGTTCTCTCAGAATATGCATTGACTATAGACAGTTGAACAAAGTCATAATCAAGAATAAGTATCCTAGCCCCAGGATTGATGACTTGTTGACCAACTTCAGGGTGCTATCGATTTCTCAAGATATACCTCAGATTTTGTTTTCTCATTGGCCTGCCAGATTTACGAGAATAGGGAACCTGGTGCGGCGAAAACACCTTCAGACATCGATATGGTCTATTTGATTTTGTATGTATGGTCATTTGTGGACACCAAGCTCCTGCAACTTTTAATGGATTTGATGAACATAGTGTTAAAGCAGTACTTGAGACGTGTTCGTGATTGTCTTTATTGATGAATATCCTCATTGACATTGGATGAGGAAGACCATGCAAGTCATTGAGAGTGGGGTCTACCAGCCTCTCAAGAGCGTCAGTTTATTCGCTATGTTTAGAAAATGTGAGTCTGCGTGCAATCAGTGGTTTTTCTTGGTCCACATTGTAGAGAGAATTCGAAGTGGATTTGCAAGAAAGTAGAATTAGTGAACCAATGGCCCAACCTCCCTCTCTATAATTCAAAATTTCTTAGGTCTAGCAGGTTATTATAGAATTTCATGAAAACTATTTTCATCCATAGCGGGTTACTATAGAAGTTCGTGAAAATATTTTCATCCATACCATACCATGACTAGGTTGGACCTCCATAAAGATGTAAAAGTTTAAACGGTCCAGATGATTTTTTGAACAAGTTTTGTAGAATTGAAAACTTGATTGCTAAAACAGCTCCCTTCTTGACTCTACCAGAGGGTTTAGATGGTTTTGTATCTATTTGCGAGAATCAATAATTGGCCTTGATGTTGTTTTGATTCACGAGATACAGGTTATAGCTTATGCTTCTATACAGCTTAATAAGGTGCATGAAAAACCTATCCAACTCATGACCTCAAGATTGGCGCAGTGTGATATTTGGCAGTTTAAGATCTAGAGACACGACTTGTTTGGTGTTCATATACCCGTTTCCTGACCATACTAGCCGTCAATATGTGTTTTCACCCATAGAGTTGAATCTTCTCCAGAGGATATGCTTGAGTTCCTAATGATTATTATATGATTGTGCTTGACCATCTTGGTAAGGCGAATGTATTAGGCAAATGCTCTTAGTAGATTATTGTTAACCCGTAAACTACTTGTCTACCTACGGCAGTACATGTCATGACTGTGCATTGGTCTGGACTGATGGGGTGTGAAACAGGTGCAACACGGGTTCAAGGTGCTAGGGTGTTGGCAGGAAGGCTTTGAACAGCAATACTACTTGCGGGCTAGAGTCATTTGCAAGGCAAGCGTTTGAACTTGACAAGGCAACGCTGTGAAGAGTTTGACTAATGGCAAGAAAAATGCAGTTCACATGAATTGCTGAAATAAAAGTAATGGTTTTGATGACAACTAAAATATTTAAGGTTGGAAGCTGGCTGGAAAATTCTAAGTGTTGGCATGTAGCCTGAAATAATCTAAGTGTTTAGAATTTAGATAATTTCATGTGTATAAGGATGTTATTTGAATTAGATTCTATCTTTTAGAAATATAGCTATTGGAACTTAGTTTAAACTCGTATTATGAACAAGTGGTTCGTACGGGTGGTCATTTGTACTGCCGCATGTAAACTGTGCCATTTGCAATATTTTTATTAAGGGTGGAAATTCGTCTATGGTCTTAGACAGGTGTTTTCTGCCTTAACTAATTCGTGCAGCCTTCCTTTGTATTAATTATCAGATTAATAACGGTTGGGATGAGATCCTGTAAATGTGTTTGTTGTTTAAACCTTTGTCTGTTTAAGTATTTCTATACTATGTCAAATTTTTGTGAGATGTAAATGGCTAGTCTTTCATGTATTGCAGACTTCCTAGGTGGTAATTCGAAAAAATAAAATCGACCCTCTTACAATGGTATCAGAGCACTGTTGAACTATGGTGAAGAACGCAGAACATGGGAATGGCATGAAAAATTAAAGCACATATTGTTGTGTTTTACAAATGATATTTTGGGAGACCCGACATTTTGTGGATTTGTTACCAATCATTGATTTAAACTTTAAGTTGAGAAAGTTCACCGGGGAGATTTGTGTATAATCGACATACTTATTAATCATATCAACGGAATTCTTTCTTTAAATTCGTACCACAATTACGCAACAACTGAGGACTGCAAAGAAAATGATAACCTTGTGGCAGAGCTCGTTGTAATTGTGTCGGGTCTGTGGCTACCTTGGATTTAAATGTGTTGAATCATCTAGTTTACAATTCCAGAACTAAGCCTTTAGTGGCTGCAGAAGTTCCAAAGAACTAGAAACTTCATTTGGGACATGGAACAATAGTTTTATTGCTGACTGAAGGTGTGCTGACGCTGATAAGTTAAACATTCCCCAGACAATTTTTGACTGGTAATGCTAAACTTTTGGTGGGGAACTGAATGCAGATGAGTAAGTTCTGGTCGTCCTAGAATTGATACTTGGGATAAGTTAATAAAATAAATGTGTGATCAATTTTTTCCTAGCAACGCATCTTGGCTTGCATAGGATAAATTTAAAAGGCCAAGGCAGATGGGTTCGGTGAGGGAATACATAAAAAATTTCACCTCTGTGATGTTAGATATTCAAAATATGTCTGATGAGGATAAATTACATAACTTCATTGAGGGTATGCAAAGTTGCGCTAAAAACAAACTTCGGAGGAAAAATGTTAAAGATCTGCCTGGCGCAATTGCTGCTGCAGATTCGTTGGTTGATTTCCGGACGACTCGTCCTTTGACAGATGTTCCCTCCACTTAAAAATCTAAGAAAAAGAACGATAAGAAAAGGGAATGGAAAAAGGATATTCTTAAGGACTCTACAAATGACAACGGTAAGGCACAAATGAAGGAGGGAAAAGACAAACAAAAGAACAAAGATAGTAATTCTAAGAGTTGTTGGACTTGTGGCGGTCCTCATTTGGAAAATTCTTGTCCAAAAAGGGAAAAGGTAAATGCTTTGCTTTCTGCAAATATGAATCAAAGGGATGGAGATGAGGAAATCGTGGTTGCAATGGAAAACCCATTGGGATTGTCCTTTAACCATATTACAGGGATTAATAATGTGGGAGAAATGACTAGTACTTCTAATCCTCATGCTTCCCTAATTCATATAGAAATGACAGTGAAAGAACAACGTGTTATGGCAATGGTTGATACAGGAGCCACTCATACGTTTGTAGATGTGAAAATTGCTACAAAATTGAGGCTGAAGTTGTGTAAAAGCCCTTCCTATGTCAAAACAGTCAATGCTAAGGCACAGGCCATTGTGGGTATGGCTTATGGTGTGTCTATGTCAACTAGAAGTTGGGTGGGAAAACATAATTTGATGGTGATGCCGCTTGGTGAATTTGACATCATACTTGGGATTGATTTTCTAAGAAAATTCTAGTTTGTTCTGTTTTCCTCACTTAGATGGAGTGATGGTTATGAGTGGAAGCAATGTTGGATTTCTTAAAGGAGTTCATCCATTTCGGGACATTAATAAAGTTGCAAAGAAGAAAGACAAGGGAATGTTTTTGTCTGCTACGTCAATCGACAAAGGGCTGAAGAAAGGTTATGGCACTATACTTGCTGCCTTAGTTGAAGTGAAACCTGATGTCAAGATGGAAGTGCCTGATTGTGTTGCTGAATTGCTTAAACAATATGCTGATGTTATGCCACCTGAATTACCAAAGAAATTACCACCAAGGAGGGATATCAATCATAAAATTGAGTTGCTGCCCGGTACGGTTTCTCCTGCACATGATCCTTATCGTATGGATCCTAAGGAATTGGTTGAACTGCGCAAACAATTAAACGAGTTGTTGGATGCTGGATTGATTCAGCCATCTAAGGAATTGGTTTAACTGCGCAAATAATTAAACTAGTTGTTGGATGCTGGATTGATTCAACCATCTAAGGCTCTATATGGTGCCCCTGTTTTATTTCAAAAGAAACAGGATGGGACGATGCGAATGTGTGTAGACTACAGAGCGCTGAACAAGGCAATTATAAAGAACAAGTGTCCGGTTCCATTGGTTCACGATTTGATGGACAGGTTGAGTAAGGCATGCTGATTCACAAAACTTGATCTCAGGGCAGGCTACTGGCATGTTAGGATAAAAGAAGGTGATGAACCAAAAACAACATGTGTAACTAGATATGGTTCATATGAATTCCTTGTAATGCCATTTGGGCTGACTAATGCTCCGGCAACAATTTGCAACTTAATGAATAATGTACTCTTTGACTATCTTGATGACTTTGTTATTGTCTACCTAGATGATATTGTCATTTATAGTCGAACATTGGAGGAACATATTTATAACTTAAGTTTGGTTCTGTCTAAGTTGAGAAAATACACACTTTATGTTAAGATGGAAAAGTGTGTGTTTGCTCAATATGAGATAAAATTTGTGGGGCATCTTGTTAGTAAAAACCATGTTCGAATGGATCCTAAGAAAGTGCAAGCAATTGTTGATTGGCAGGCAACTCGTCATGTGAAGGATTTGAGTTCGTTTCTTGGCTTGGCTAACTATTATAGAAAATTCATTTCTGGTTACTCAAAAAGGGCAGCGGCTTTGAGAGATTTATTGAAGAAGGATACGAAGTGGGTTTGGTCTAAACGATGTGATATAGCATTTGAGAATTTGAAGAACGCTATTGGATCTTAACCTATACTAAAATTACCTGATTTTGAGTTACCATTTGAAGTGCACACTGATGCGTAAGACAAAGCAATTGGTGGCGTATTAGTGCAGGAAGGTCATCCAGTGGCCTTTGAAAGTAGAAAATTGAATGATGCTGAACAACGATACTCAACACATGAAAAAGATATGGTTGCGATGGTACACTGTTTGCAGGTTAGGACAATTTATCTCCTAGGTACTCGATTTGTAGTAAGAACTGATAATGTAGCAAATACATTTTTCAAGACACAGAAAAAGCTGAGTCCTAAACAAGCACGGTGGCAAGAATTCCTGGCAGAATATGATTTCATGTGGGAACATAAACCAGGAAAACACAACAAGGTTGCTTATGCGCTGAGTAGAAAAGAAGTGTTTGTTGTAGTATATTCAATTTCAAAACTCGAAAATGATTTCTATGATAGAATCAGGTTGTGTGCTGCAAATGATTCATTGTATGTTAAATGGATGGGTAATGTGCAAGATGGCACAATGAGACGGTATTGGATCGAGGACGGTCTGCACTATTTTAAAGAGGGGAGAATCATTGTACCAAATCAAGGTGGACTGCGCAAAGACTTAATGAAAGAGGCGAAATGATTCTTTTTGGTCTTGACATCAATGTGTTGAAAAGATGTTAGCCTTACTGTCTCGTGTTTATTTTTGGCCAAAGATGGAAGACGATATAGAGGCATACGTCAGAACTTGTCATGATTGTCAAGTTGACAAGACTGAGCGTAAAAAGGAAGCAGGTTTGTTACAATATTTGCCTGTTCCTGAAAGGCCGTGGCTATCAGTAAGCATGCATTTCATTTTTGGATTCCCTAAGGTCGACGGTAAAGTATCTATCATGGTGGTAGTTGACAGGTTTTCAAAATATTTTGTTTTTGTTGCTGCACCTGAACTATGTTAATCTGAAGTTGATGCTGATTTGTTCTACAAATATGTGGTTAAGTATTTTAGTGTTCCGGCTGACATCGTTATTGATAGAGATACAAGGTTCACTAGTAGATTTTGGACAACTTTGTTCAATATGATTGGAACTAAGTTAAAATTTTCTACTGCGAAACATCCAAAAACAGATGGACAGACGCATTGAATTAATCATTTGTTGGAAGAATATTTGAGGCACTATATGACGCAAAGTCAACGGCAATTGGGGTGACATTGTGAACACTGCGCTGTTCTGCAATATAATTTTTTCTTCACAAGTCGTTGCAACAGAAATAAAGCCCTTTGAAATGTTTTAGGCAAAACACCCTATGGACCCACCACTAGATGTTGGCAAAATCTAAAAAAAATAAGGGAAGGGAAAGTGGAAAAGAAGTGGTCCAGCAGTATAACAGGGTTTGCAAGGGACTAAGAATTGAAATGTTATCTCTCAGCACAAGATCGTTTTACAAGTTACTCAGCGGACGCATTGAAGAAGGCATGCTGATCAAAACATCGTCGCGAAGTTTAGTTCAATGTGGGTGACACGGTTTTACTGAACTTAATCCACAAATCTGGAAACAGATTGTTGTAAGTAAGAATAGGGACATCGAGTTTGATTCATAAGTAGTTGATTGTCCATTCGAGTGGTTATAAAAACGAGTGGGATATGGTGATTATAGGTAAGTTACAGAAAGGTTAAAAAACCTTCATTCCACTTCCATGTGAGTTTCTTAAAAACCTTATTTGCAGATGAAGATGCATCCAGACAGAGAAAGGTCAAAAAGGGCTCCTCCATCAGTACCTACAAAGTATGATGCTGTGCTGTGAAATTGAAAAGATCCTTGATACCGAGTTTTGGGCACAAGTAAGAAGAAATAATAAGACATTTTTGGTTCAATGGAAAGGAGGAAAGAGTGCAGCTGTGCGGTTGGGAGAAGGCAAAGAATTATGGAAGTTTGATGCTCAAATCGAGGACTATATAAAATAGTCTCGATGAGGACATCCGGTTATAGTTGGTGCGAGTGGTCTGTTAGATTAGACTCGTAAAACTACATGATTTAAACTACGTGCAGACATTCAAAGACGTGGGCATTGGTCTTGCCATGTGGATGGGGCAAAACAGTGCAAACACGAGTCAAGGTGCTTGGCTGTTGGCAAGGCATCTTGAACATGCAAAGGCTTACGTGGGGTTCTAAGGTCATTGGCAAGGGCCAGGTGTTGGGCTTGACAAGGCAAAGCTGTGCTGTAAGACTTGCAATGCCAAGAAAAAAGGCAGTTTCACGTTGAATTGCTGAAATAAAAATAAGTGAGGAGAAAGCTCAAATTATTCGAGTGTTTGGAATATAGTCCTGAAATATTCTAAGGTTAGATATTAGTATTCGTGTGGATAAGGATATAATTTGAAAGTAGATTCTATCTTTTTACAAATATAGTTGTTGGAAACTTAGTTTTAACTTGTGATGACAACTGTCTAGACAGGTGTCATTTGTTGTAACGCCACACGTACATCCAGGTGCAGAAATTTATTAAGGTGGAAATTCGTTAAGGCTAAGACAGAAGTTTTTTGGCCTTTAGGACTAATTCGTGATGAAAGCCTGCTTTGTATTAATTATAATATTAATAAAGGTTGGGATGAGTTCCTGTAAATGTTGTTTGTTGTTTAACTTTGTTGTTAAGTATTTCTATACTTAGTCAAATTTGTGAGTGTAACATAGGCTGAGTGTTGCAGGCGTTTGCATGACTGCCTAGGGTGGTGTTCGATAAAAATAAATAGACCCTCTTTCAATTATCTATGGGTAGTGTAGCCCATGCTGAGGAAGAAAGGAAGGAGCTAGTGAAGGATGCTCATAGTCTTGCTCGCTTGGAAGTCCACCTTATGATCATATCAGACAGTGGTGTAACAGTTCAGAATGGGGAAAAAAATTCTTTGGTAGTGGAGGTTAAGGAAAATCAAGACAGTGATCCAATCTTGGTTGAAATTAGAGGTGCAATCCGTAGTATGAGAGAGGAGGTTTTCTCCCAAGGGGTAGATGGTGTACTTCTCTACTACACGTAGATTGTGTTTTCCTAATGTGGGTGAGTTGAGACAATATATTATTGAAGTAGTCCATAAATCCAGATATTTTATTCATCCATGTACCGCGATCTGCGGAAAGTTTATTGGTGGAATGACATGAAGATAGATATAGCAGATTTGGTGAGTATGTGCCCAAATTGCCTGAAGGGCTAGCTTGGAATAACTTGTGGTCCTATGTCCCGTGTTTGCATCTCAGGGGTAGCTCGGGGTTTGACACAAAGCACATGTATTCTTTAAAAATGCAAGAAAAAGAATAGTAGAAGATTAAAAAAATTGTGGTTAAAAGAAATGAGAGAGTATTTTAATGTCTTATAGAAAATAGGGTATAAACATATTGAGAAGTCAAAACCTTTTGAAAAAGTCAACAAACTTATTGAGAAATGAAAAAACTCACAACTTATTGAATAGTTACAACTCCTGGAAGGCAAAAAAATATTTGGAAAAAGTCACAAACTAGTGAAATTATATTTTTGTGTCTATCGGATAATCATACCTTTGAGAAGTTCCTAACATTGTGAGAAGTAATAACCTTTTATAAAAGGTCCCAACTTATGAGGAAATGACCATTTACTAGAAGTCCATAAAATCTTTCAAAAGTAACAAACTCATTGAAAAAATCACAACTCTTTGGAAAGCCACAACTTTGGAAAAGTAACACTCGTTGAAAAATCACCAACCCTTTTGAAAAAAAGTCACAACTCACTGAAAAAAAAAGTCACAAAATAAGTTAGGGACTATTTAGTAATTTTAAAATTACAAGTAGGAAGTTCATGCTTTTAAGGTGTTACATTCTATCTATCTATCTATCGAATCTATATCTATCGATCGAGCTATTATCTATCTATGCTATCTAGTCGATCGGTATCAAATCATCTATCTATGTCAAGCCATAAGTGTTCAAAAACGACACCAATTTCAAACTGTTTAAAAATGAACAAATTTATGAAGGTTTGTAAATGAAATTAATGCCAAGTTTAGGGGTGTCGATGGGTTCCCTTAATCTTTTATAGAATCTAGTTCAAAGACTATGGACTATAACAACTGCACCATTAATTAACCATGTTATCAGTATATTAACAAACACCATACCAAAATCAAATTCAATTTGACATGAATTGAATGAAAACCCCTGTTGTTGACAAGGAAATAGTAAGGTTATATCTAATCAGGAAATGGTATAAGGAGCATATTAACATAAAAAAATTATAAGCCTCTTTGTAATTTCAGAAACAACAAGGACACATGCCTGGTGTGTTTCAATCCTTGAGGGAAGTTTTATAAGGCACTGAGATAGCGACAATTATGGTTTTCACATTAAGTTAAATATAATACTAAAACTTAAAATGAAGAAGCTTCAAATAAGTCAATACATAAATTATTGAGAAATTTTTATAATAAAATACGTGTTAAATCTATAATAGATACTGAAGCATTTTGGTAAGATTAAAAAAAAGGCGGGAAATGGAAATAAACATAAAATTTTACAAAGAAAATGGAAAGCTGTAAATATGACAACGTGAAATCAAAGGTGAAAAATTACTAACTCTTACGTCCACCAAGTCAAGATACCACAATCATGTATGCAACTTCATCACTCTAACGTATGAGAATGGTTAGCTACGGAAAAGTGATGCAAACCCATTAAGTGTAGTTAAATTTTTGTGTGAGTTGATAAATCTCAAGATTAAAATAAAAAATAAAAGGACCTCGTAATATTTAATACCATTATCATTAACAAAAATGACCGAAATTTACATCTTGGCAACCTGGATGGAGGACGGGAATAAACATTGTCGCAAATGATAGAGGAAAGAAAAATTAAGAAAGTTACATAATACCAACCACACTCTAAATTATGGGGTACTTTGGAGAGGAAGAAACCCTTTCCCTGTGTTGATAGGTAAAATTTCCACTTAAAGAGTAGCGTTCTTTAAGGAATTTTTCAACTGGTAAAAAATAGGCAACAATTTCTCCAAAAACTACCACATATTCATAAAGTGTTGCGTATGTTTCATTCTTAATTGATCTCTTTCGTGTAGCTCTGTGAAAATGTTTCTCCGTCCCAAATTTCCTGGTTTTGTCACAGTATGAAAGTCTGGATTGGTGTGCTTATAATGTTTTGAATATTAATGATTTTATATTTTTTAATTTAAATTAATTGAATCATCAACTTCAGCCTACCTTGTGGAGGTCTATTTTACAAAACAAACCATCTGGCATACATTGGACTAATGAGTTCCGCGTAAGATGTATTGCTATTGTTGATGAATTTGGTAAGTCTAAGGGTTAGTAGTGATTTACTCTTTTTCATATCATTTAGTCTTATCAGATGTCTGATATCTATTTTATATTTATAACATATTTATAAATATCTATCATGTAATTTGTCAATGTTTTATGAAATTAACTTGTTATAAAAGGTTTTATTTACTTCATTTTTAGGTAATTAATATCACTTATATGACTTTGTTCGTATTGTAGTTGTTTTCTAATATATTTTTAGGTTTCATTTGGGTCTATGAACAACAATCTCTCAACCTCACCTTCAAATGGTTAGATTTAGACGTAGGGTTTTGCTGCACAGTCCAATTTAGTACAATTGAAAATTAAAGTAAATGAGATTTACTTAACGTTCTTATCGCTCTAGTGGTTTTCAGCATATACTTTCAGTCAGCGAGGATCTCGATGCATAAACAATGGAGGAAAAACCAATGTCAGCTACGGTTGGAAATAAAAAACTTGTGTAAGTATTCATTTAGTTAATTGTAAGTGAATTGATATAAGTTATGTAATAAGTAACTATTAACTGCAAAACATCGTCCAGACTATATAGTTGCAAGCCAAGTTTACCTGAGAAAGAGAATAGAGCCTCCAAAGTAGTAAGTATTTTCTTGTATTCAGTATAGCTCGTGCAAAAGTACAACCCCAGTTGGAAAACATTACAGAGCCATTGTATTTTCTTTCCCCAATAACATCTGTCATAGAACTGCCAAGTGATCATAGCTTTGGACAAAGAGGACTAAAAGATGAAAATCAAAAAAAAAAAATTCATCAATGATGAAAATCACATTTATTTTCTTGTATTTTTATTGTAAGAAAAGCACTGGTCAACATTGTAAGATATTAATTAAATAAACAATTTAGATAGATATGTGAAAATTAAGCATCAACACGTGAAACACAAAATATAAGAATCTTAATGATAGAGAGCATGCAATTTCACATATTAATAACGCCAAGTAATTTTCTATATATATTATGTAAGTTGCATATTGTTTTTTTATGTATATGTTCTATACCCAATTAGAAATATGAAGTAGCACTACGAATTAACTGAGATGCAAAAAACAAATAGAGAGGTTTGAAAGTTGCTGAAAGTTGAAATCAATAACGGATTGTCACTTATTTATTTATATGAATTTAGGTTTATTAATCTCCGTTTATTAATCCAAGTAGCATATTCTTGCAAACAAATGCATTCAAATTTAGAAACAAAATCTAAGAGACCCTTTAACTAAAAAGTGTTAATCTCATTAACACAAATCTTTGTATCGGCAAAAGAACTAAAAAAGCCCAAAATTCAGGGATATATGCTGTTGGAAAAAAAAGCCAAAGCTAAAATAGGCAATCAATAAAACAGCCAAAAAAAAGAGACATTAAAAATCATCAAGAAGAAACACTATTGGGCATTGAAATAATATCATCACACCAAAAATAAAGGAGTGGATAACATTACATGGAAGAAACCAAAAGAGTATAATCATCAAGCGGTGTTGTAATTTAATAATGGAGTTCCTACACCAGAATAACAGCCTCCTGCAACTACCATCAAAATATCCTTCCAGAAGCAAGCCATGTCCTCCATCACTATGACAGAGATTATAGTGTGCGGGTTTATTGAAGGTTAAGCATTATAAAGGTTCAAAATGGTTTGATATAGACCTATTAGCGAGAGGATTTTTTAAAAAGGGCGGGCCCAGCCCCCATTTTGCCCCAAAGACCTCACGCGGGCCAAGAATTTGCAGGGCTGGGGTGGATCGGCATCATCATTTTGAAGGGTCTAAAAAATGCTCGACTCAACACAGCTTTAGAAGGGTTGAGGTTTGGGCCGGGCTAGCCCTCTTTTTTTTTTTTTTTTTTTTTCTTTTCAAGTTTATAATTTTATAAATTCAAGAAAAATGAGAAGTTTTTAAAATAAAAATATGGAAAAACCTTCGTTTTTGTTTAAACAACACTTGAAAAAAATCTAGTATACTTAGCATTATTTTTTGGCATAACGAAATACGCGAGCGAGGATAAAAGAGTGACAAGCAAGATTGGGGAGGGAGGACGAACCCACAACATTTATCTAGTATCTTAGAAACATTTTAATTTACTTCAATTATATAAGAACATGTACGTGTAATATGAGCCTTCATTTTACGTTGATATGGCCTATACTTGTATCATTTTTATTGTGAACCCCTTATTTTTTACTCTTTTGTTTATCTGAACTCATTGAATCTCGGTATTTTAATATAATGATAAACTTGATGTTGTCAGTGGTTGCACAAAACACTTATATGTTGGTAAACAAACAAATATTTGATTCATGTAGGATATTTTCAATCACATATAAAATGACTAGCATTTGAGACAATAAAACCGTGTAGTTTTCATAGTCATTAGATCTGTCTACTTCTGTTTGCAAGGGTTTTGTTAAATTTTTTCACTCTCATGAGTAGTCCTCCGTGATTTCCCCCTTCGACCACGAGCTCAGTTAAGGGCATTTTTTTTTGGATATGAATTATATGTTCTAGGTTTTTCATCTATATTAGTTGTATATTTTTTTTCGCTGTTCTTTTTGGATTTTTTTTAATTTTATTGGTAGAAGGTTATTAAAATATTGGAGATTTGATTTTGATTGGCCTAGTGTTACTGTTAATGCTTGTGTAGTGAGTATTCTGACTCCAATAGAATATTTCGTAAATGCGAGTGAGATTCTAGGGATTTTTTTCAAACGTCTCAAGTCAACTTAAATTACTATTATTTTAATCAGTTTGTGTTAGGCATTTATTCTGTTAGTGGTCCATTGTTATATATATATATATATAGATTATATCATAGATAATATATATATAGTATATAGAGATATAATATATATACACAACACACACTACTTTATCTACACAGTGTGGTGGCACGTGATTACCAATTAAGAAAATTTTGTTCAGTATAATATTATGATTATTTAGCGAATATTTTTAATTAATATGGTTTTTTGCCACAGGATATATTACATATTCTTTTCAGTGCATGTTCAATGTGGCATCGTATAGTATATATCTCTTATGTACGCGAAAAATGAAGATGGTTCAATGAAAATTTTAAATTGTTAAATAATATATTAATTTGTAATTTACTAAGGTTCATCATGTTAATCACGGTATCTCAATAATATTAGCTTATAGACGGATATTTGTTGTATATTTTCTTGTCATCTCATCCAAAATGTTTTTCCACAGAATTTCCGTTATAATGTTTAGTATCCATAGAACCATTGAAAAGAAAAAACTAATTTTATGTTTTCAAAACATTTTTAGTACTGTTCTCAGAACGTGCATCACATGTTCGTTTCCCCTAATATGATTATTAAAATTTTTATTATTATAGCCTTAGTTTCAAATCTATGTCTTTTCATATATAAGTTTAACATAAGAATATAACCGGCACCACAATAAACAGACAAATATGTTGTTAGAGTTGGAACAATTGATATAATTTAAATACTTTTGCAAAAATAAAGATTTATTTTTCAGAGGAATTAATATATTTTAATAACTAAAAATAAGTTTGAATAATCAAAAAGAATTGTCTATAAAAAAGATAGTATAAAGAAAAATATAAAAAAATATTTGGGCGGTTATATGCCATCAAATTTATAGAAAAAAAAATTACAAGTTCAAACGAAAAAAAAAGGATGAAAGTAATAAAGACATGGCATCCATAATAAAAGACATCACATTAAAGATATAGGGAAAAAAATATATTCATAATAATGATTACATTTTGTTAAAAGTAGACTTATCGAGACAAAAAACATGACTTACTCTAGGACGAAAGATCATATTATAAAAAAAACTGTTCATATAATAATAATAAAATAAGGACAAACAGAAAATAAGGCGATGAATATGTTAAGGAATATGAATCTAAAAACAAATTCTTCAATGTATCACTTAGTCTTTTTTACTAAAAACATTATTTTTTATTGTATTTGTACTTCGCACTTATTTTTAACTCAACTTTTTGTTTTCTTAATAACAGTTAAAGACATTAATTTTTTAAAACATTGAGATTACATTAAAAAAGGAAAAAGTAAAAAGATGTGGGTTTAAAAACATAAAATAAGTATCAACAATGACAGACATAATTATTATTCTAATGAGATTTTAACATGGTTTACCTCAAAATATTTAATGATAAATACAAATTGTGATTAGCTTTACTATATATATTCCTAAAAAAGAGAAGAAAAAATTGAATAAAAAAAATACAGAATCCACTACGAATTATATTTAAGAATCAAAAGATGGAGATATGAAAAATAAATATTACTACACTCATATGCGTATATTATCTTGTAACTACATAATGTACAATTTCATACCCAAAAAAGGAAGATGAATATGCATGAAATTTTAAGAATACAAATAAAAAATACAATAGTAAAATTCTTAGTAAATTAACAAACTGGTAATGAAAGTTTTACCAGGGTATTATAGACTAACCTACTATAGAATGCAATGATGATTACAAACTTGAATAACACAGGTAATATAAATAATGTGGTTTGAAGTATGTTTGAAGACTCTTCCACTACCCACACTATCGTACAAATTTAAAAAATTGAAAGGTTAGTTAGAAATTTTTTGTCAATTATAACATTTAATAGTACATGAATATAGGATGCAGTAAGATCTTATTAGATGGAATGAATTTAATATAACTTTTACTTTAATATTTAATTAAGTAAATAGATTATTTATATCTAATTATTTTAGTGATGGTAAAAGAAGGGTAAAATGAGAATTCAATTTGAGGGTAGGAGTTCCCACTTATAATTAATATATGATATTGTTTATAGTTTCAAAGTTATACCATAATAAATGGTGTTCCTGTTGTTGACTATATATGACTTCCACAAGTGACAGTGTAAATAATTATATCTTGTTATCAGAGTGAACTGATATATATATTAATATATATATATTAATCAAATGTTATCTTACACCCAAACAAAGATATTGTTATAACTTGTAAGTGATTTAAAATATATTCAATCAAGGCATGATCATCGGAGGAAAACAACAACAGTGGTTATCACATATATAGGGGCGGTATAATAATATTAAAAATTATTGGTCAAAACTTAATTAGGGAAAATGCATAATTACCCCTTGAATCTTTTCCCGAAATTCCAAAGAAACACTTATACAATACTAAGGTTCTATTACCCCACTGAACTTATTGTATAAGTAATTTTCAACTACTTTTTAGCCTACGTGGCACTAGCTTGAGGAAAAAAGTCAACACACGCTGGGTCCACAAGATAATGTATAGGTTGAGGGGGTACTTGTGAAATTTCGAGAGATATCACCACAACCATGCACCTAACAAATAATAAAGGAACCACTAGTAGCTACTGATTTAACTTTGATCTGATAAAATTATTACAGAAAAGGCAGCACAAGGTGTCACGACCCAAAACCGAGCCGCGACTGGCACCCACACTTATCTTCCTATGTGAGCGAACCAACCAATCTAAACCCTAACATTTCAATATAATATCAACAGAAAGTAATGCGGACGACTTAACCGTTAATAAAAAATCAATTCAATTACTTCTTTAAATTCAACATCATTATTTCCCAAAAATCTGGAGGTCATTCACCCAGAAAATTCTATGATCAAAATTACTAAAACTAAGAGTATCCTAAAAGCTAAAATAAACAAAGCTAGGCATGCCGGAACTTCAAGGCATCAAGACATGAGGACAGAAGATCCTAGTCAAGCCTAGAAGCATAGCTCACCCCTGAAATCCGGTTAATGAAGACTGGCTAGGTGCGGTTGAGTTGAAGACGATGGTTACGTTTGCTGCATTCAACAAAATAAACACAGAAAACCCCCAATTACAAAAGTCGGGGTCAGACAGAACACGAGTACTGAGTAGGTATCATCGGCCCCAACTCAAATATGGAAATAGTGTACTATATAGATATATCATAAATCAACTATATACTCAACAGGTAGCAACAACAAGTTCTTAATCATTATAAGCACCGCCAAGTTCACACCATGAGGACTCAAGCCTCCACTTACCATATATTTAGGATTAGGTAATTAGATTGAGGATATAACATCTTCAAGATTCTTATCTCTTATTCCTATTGTGTCGTGGTACTTGACCACTACGCTCCCCTACTACTATGTGTCGCTACGTGACATCCGATCCCCTATTATACGTGTCGGTTCGTGGACACCCGATCCCCTAAGTGAAGTGTCGGTTCGTGACACCCCGGTCTCTCCCTTAAATTCTTATGTGTCGGTCTTGGACAACAGATCCCCTAATACTACGTGTCGGTCGTGACACCCGGTCCCAATAATTCTACGTGTCGGTTGTGGACAACCGATCCCCTAATATACGGTGGCGGTTCGTGACACCTGGTCCCCTAATACTACGTGTCAGACGGTTCGTGAACTCCGCTTCACTAATCTTCATTCTATTAATTCATCAACCTTCTTTTATCCAAGGCATCATCAACCCCATTACTTTAGTTCATCAGAGCCTCTTAATACTAAGGCTCATCATTAACAAGGGGTTATCAAGATTTGTGATTACATAGGCTTCATCTTGCTTAATTTTAATCACAAGTGTATAATAACATTCATAACAAGCAACATTAAGGCATAAGAAGACTTTACAATACAACCAACACTATCATTTGCGATTAAGAGTTTATACGAATTAGTATAAAAAAAACCTATAACTACCTCCACCGAAGAATTGCCGCATCAACATGTATCTTCTCGAATAATCCCTTGCTGCTATCATCTTCGGTTATCTGTATATCTACTCGTGTATTTTCTTTTTCTTATCAAACCCCTCTTTCTTTTTGTATCCTAATTGCATATAATTAAGTATAAAAGATGGCAATAATAACCCCACTAATTAACTTAAGGTTACCTCTGTTAACCCCCAAGTAATTAGACTTATTACATAAACCCACCACTTTATACTTTTAAAGAAGGAAATCGTCCAAAAACGCCCCTTGAAATTAATTAACAGAAAATCCGACCAGCCTGGGATTACGCATACTTGTGACGGCCTTAGTGCCTGCACGGTACGTCCTGATGCCCATCACACGTGATACAGAGACTGATTCTAGTGAATGAGTTGTGATGGTCCGTCGGGACACGACGGTCCATCCTTGCCAGTCCGTCGTGACGTTCAGAGAGTCGCTTCAGTACCACAAATTTTCAGTTTTATAGTGTTTGGAACGGAGACCCCCACGACGTCTCGTCGTGCCCATGACGGTTCGTCGTGTGGTCCGTCGACTCCGCAAGTTTTTCCAGAAATAAAATCTGCTGCTCAAATCGACTATACAGGTCGTTACACAAGGTTGTCATAAAACTAATGGTACAAGTAATACGCTGACAAAACTGTATATTTTCTATTTACACCGAAAATAAATATGTCTTTTTACTCACAACTCGATAGTAATCAACATATACAAAGATCAAAGGCATTATTTACAACCTTATTCAAACTCACTCAATGAGAGAGTATATTTTTGTGTCTTATAGGAATAGTCATAACCTTTTGAGAGGTCAAAACTTTTTGAAAAGGTCACAACATATTGATAAATAAAGAGTCACAAATTATTGAATAAGTTACAACTCCTTGGAAAGGCACAATTTACTTTGAAAAAGGTCACACTCAGTGAAAGTGAAAATTATATTTTTTGGGTCTTATCGGCCATATAATGACCTTTGGAAGTCCTGAAATTTTTAGGAATTCCACAACATTCGCGAAACGTCACAACCTTATTGAAAAATGACAATTCTAGTAGTCACCAACTCTTTCAAAAGTCACAACTCATTGAAAAGTCACAAACTCTGGGGAAATGCACAACTCTTTGGAAAAAGACACACCTCAACAAACCTTTGAAAAGTAACAATCTATCAGAAAGTCATAATAATTATATATATGATATATATTGGATATATATGATATCAACGGTGTATAATAGAATTCATGACCACCCCTTTGTGTTACATAAAAAAAAATTAAGCTTTTTGCTATTTCTTATTTTTAAAATATTTTCCAAGTTATGAAAAAAATTCACTATATGTTATTTGTCGTTATCACTTAACAGGCTGGTAAGTAAATAAATGCATTAATAGGGACACTGTATAAATTTACATGGAGGGTGTTTCGTATATGACCTGCAGTAATCTATGTAAAAAGGAACAATTAATCTGAAAAGATTTAATATAGATGTATATGAGTTGCATTATACATTATTCATTCTAAATTAGCACTGGAAAATGGATCATGAAAATGTTTCGTTGGTAACATGTGCTGTAGAATCAACAAGAGGTGATTGCGATTACATGGTAAATATTGATTTGTGTTATATAATTTCTTCATTTAATATTGAATGTTCATATTTTGTTGAGTATCAAATGAATTGACCTTTAGTTGTTGAGAGCTATCGTATGCGTAATACGAATGATGATAGATTCCTCCCCATAAAAAATAGTTTTGTTGGGGTCTCATCCAACAAAACAGATATAAAGTTGTGTGGTCTTCATCTCAACCATAATGAAATGAAAATAAGGGCTTAAATGAAAAATAGATGTTAAGGACTAGTCTCCTAGAGTAAAAATATTAGAGTTTCATTTTTATTCTGATTCACTCTATGATTTGTATGAAAAATTTATAATTCTAGTGATTTTGAGAATTGCTTCAAGGCTAGACAATCGAACCATCCAAGAATCAAGCTAAATAGATAGTTGATAGGGTAAAATCTATGCGGGGGAGCAACAATCTGACCATTGTAGGATAGATACTGGTTTTGAAGACATCTTTAAGTTGCAAGAGGGAAGGAAGATGGAGAGTTGAGCTTGGAAAAACCCTTATTTCTTCTTAAACTTTGAGAGAGATTAATAAGGTTAAAAAATTTTCCTTTTCTGTTTTTTATATATGCGGCAAAAAAGATAGGGGTGTGTGATCTTATTCTCTTACATTTCTTTAACCTTATTTCTATTATGGTATTTACCACGAAAGTGTGTTTGAAGATTGTAAATTAACATGTTTTGGTGTGCTGCAATGCAATACCTATTCTAGTGTTAAAAGGACCCAAAATTAAAATATCTTCTTTACTTTTAGAAGCTTAAAAGCGAGCTTTCTTACTAGAAACTTAGAACAAGCTCATGTTATACCTTAGTAAATATATGCATGTAGCGAAACACAAGATACAATTGGAGACTTTGGAGTTGGAACCCTAGCTTTCTTCCTAGAAGTTGAGAGAGAATTAGAGAGGATGAACTTGGATGTGAAATGGGAATTTAAGAGAATGAGAGAGTTAGGTAGATTTAGGGATTGAGAGGTTGCTATAGGTCTTAGAATCAGGTCAAATGATGTGGCGTAGAAATTAAATACATAAAAAAAACCAAAGTATACCTTTAAGAATTAACTAGCGAAAGTGATCTGTGATTGGGACATAAGGTATGTAGACCATTCTATGGTTCGTACTGGTCAACTCTAGAACCAACATCAGAAATTCATCCACTTCCCACTAAACCATTCTACGATTTATCCAATTTCCAACACCTCTAAAGACAACTTATAAAGCCCAATTTCAAGAACGAAATTTACCTAGATATGACCCATATGACTGACTACATCCCACCCTATCTATTTGTAGGCCCAACATCAGAGTCTCACCATTTCTAAAACTCAAGTCAACTACTTTCTTCCTATGACCTATAGGATTTTTTATAGTTTGTTGCTAAGAGTCACAATTCCTGAAAAAAGGACAAATATCTGAACTCTACCTTTTCAATCCATCTTATGAATTTCTGAAATGTTAGACTAATGAGAATGCGTCATCTCATATAACTAGTTATTCTACTAATTGTGAATCAGTTTGTCCTTTCTTTGATAAATTGTGAAAATGTTTTGGTTGAAACTACAAGTAAAATTTCACCATCACCTAAGGTTTAAGACTACCAAATAGCTAATAAAAAAGCTAGATGTGTTGTTGATTCTTCTTATACTATTGATTATATTTTATTTGATTCTAATCATTAACACCATGTCGTATTTATGAAAGTAAAATTTTTTGTCATGCTTAATTAGGACATCTGCCTTTTCTAAAATGAAGAATTTATCTACCATATCTATGAGCTTTCTGCTGACAACCTCTTGTATCACATATCTTATGGAAAGGCATACCTGTATACTTTTCTAGTAAAGTACTAATATTATAAACAAAATTTTATAACTACTACAAATTGACCTATGAAGATAATACCACAAATCCACATATGATAATTGCGATTATTTCTTGACGATGGTGGATTACCATAGTAGATCGACTTGGACACAGTACATGATATGCCAAAGTAATGCACGAAAAGTTATGGAAGCCTTCATATCTTAAATAGAAGACCAATTTCAAACCAAAGATCATGCCCTTATAAACTTTAACAAAATGCTATGATAGGAAGGAAACACAAATATCTCTTGAAAACAACAAATGCATGTACTTATTTTTCAATCAAAATGGCCTACTAGATATAGGATGCCTTTGTTTTCCTACAATTTGAATGCTCACAAAGACAACTTTGAATCAAGTGCACCAACACACATTTTGTTGGATATCCTTTCAATACAAAAGGCTACAAGGTACAACATCAAGCTACTAAGAGAGCTCCTATATTTAGATATGTTATCTTTTCATGAAACTATCTTATGATATTTCACTTGAATGTTCTAGTATCAATTATGTCTTTAAATTACTTTTCTATCATTTGGATAAATTACTTTATATGTTGTACGACAAGGAAACTTTTGTTATGATTAATTGTTTGAAAGAAGAAAACACGTTTATGAAGTTCCTACTAACCAAGTTAGTAACCATAATATAATGTGTATACATGGATTCCAAAATGGCATATCCACAATCATCTAACCATGTACAATCCCTAGCCTTGCCTGCACATATGTGTTAGAAAAAAAAAAAGTGACGCCACACGTCCCCTGAAACTCTAAGGACAAATAAAAAAAATTCATCCACCAACTATTTGAAAGATACAAACACTTTACTAACGTGCTTCCCCTAACCTACATCTAACACCCTCGGTCCCTTAACGTTTCATTCACTTTATTTAATTCAATCATGACCTGTGTCATACCCGGGAGCGGGAGCACCTCACAAGACGTAAACTAGATCTTGGCTCCCCAACGAGGACTACGCTACCCTTAGCATACATCCATGCACATATCCTTAGTAGAAAAAAATGCGTAAATAAAAAATTTCATAGTGAAGTGTACTTAGACTTTTGACTATCATACATGTTATTTACATAGCTCCTACCTTATGAAGTTTATATTATCTTATCATTTGAATGGCAATTATTAAGTAGTGAATACTTTTCTTACATATATCATTTAAACGAGAGTTACAAAGGTTTGGGCATATCCCTACAAGTACCATATGTCACATATAGACTACATCACAATAGTCGCAAGATAAGGAAAGAGAATGTCTTTAGACAAAGGCTACTATAGGATAGAAACAATTGGAACCATCCTCGAACTTGAGGACTCACAAACAAACTTGGGGAAAAGTTCAAGTCTTCTGACAAATGCCCGAAACCACACTAACAGCATTACCGACATATTTACGAAACATAAGGAATAAGGGTTAGTAAAACCATTATAATAAGTTATGGAAACATATGACACATTTTAAACCTTTGAAGAAGAATTAAAAGGGACCATTTATTTTGAACATGTTAGTCATTTGGAAAGCCTTTGTGTAGACATATTTGAGAGCATAAACAAGGAAATGATCAAAAGCAAATAAGACATAATCATATTCATACATAATAACAACACCAACATAAAGTCATATTAGCATATCATGTTCAAGAGTTCATATCATTAAAGCATATTAAATTCTTACCAACAATCCCATCCCAGACCTACAAGTGCAATACTCATGTGAAGCCTCATAACCCCACAAAATCAAGTAAACTAGAAAAGAGATCATAAGTAATGTCTTACCTGATATGACATAACATCATGAGTAGTCACCAACATACATATCAACTTAGACCAATATCAAGTTCATCAAATGAAACCAACATCATATAAGAGCAACATCATATAAAATCAACATGGATACAAGTTCATGATAACACAAGTGAATAAGACAACCTCCTATGTCTCCCCAAGGGTCAACTTGCTGTGTAAACACATAGGTAAAAGTACGATACCTTACCATACTTAGTAGCGACATACATCTTAAGTCACCCTAGTTAAGTCAATATTTATTACTTCCATTCATTCATTTTACTTTCAGGAACAATTGCCATTAACAACAATGACTATGTGAGATAAACATGGAATCCATTTTTCATAAAACACTAAACGAAGAAGGTGGATCTATTCCCAAGGTAGAACCAAAATAGAAATAAAAATTCTAGGTGATCCATTAGTTGCATTCTACGGGGGGGGGGCGGAGGGGGGGGAAATAGTTAAGGAACTAGGAGATATAGTGGAACTCATTTATTAAAAATCTCATGGTTAGAACCATCTCATGAGAACATTAGTGAACTACATTACCTCTGGAAAAGGACACCCTCATATCTAGTTTGCTTGTGCTTCTAAAAACTATATTTCCTTGGAAAATGCCTAAGGTTCATTCAAATCATCAAATATATATAGGGCCATAGGGGACTAATGCCTGTATAATCATTCAATAGCTAGTAGGTATAGGATGAGAAACTTCCTTCATCACAATAAATATTAGGATATCAACACATCACCATCATATGATAAAGGGAACCACAAGAGAAACTCAACCTTGTATCTCATACCCTTACCATGATCTCACATTAACTATTATGAAATCCATGATAATCATAGTATAGCACTCTTAATCTATGCACATCATCATACGTCAATTAATATCATCATCAGAAATAAACCAACATAATTAAAGATAGGGAACTCATAATCATAAAGGTCTAACAAATAGCTTCCAAAACATTTTTCATAGTCTTACCGTCAATTCTCAAAAAAATTTCAATGAACACTCATCATCATCATCCTATATCGTGAATTATTAAACAATAACATGATCAATTCAAAAAACTAGGATCATATACAACTTCAATCATGGCTAGAGTTAGGAAAATTGTTCAATAATGAATCTTTAAAGAAAACTAGGTCAAAGACTAAGAACATAACACTTCCACAAGTATTAACCATAGATTATCAATATAAACCCACCCAATAAAACATCAAATCAATTTGAAAAGGAATTCACAAAATTGAATGAAAAATCTTTTTTTTTGACAAGGAAATAGTAAGGAACATATCTAATCAAGGAAATGGAAAGGGTTATATCAACATCAAAAAATTTTAAGTCTCTTTGTATTTTCAGAACAACAAAGGCACATGTCTGGTGCGATTCATTCTTCTGAGGTGTTTCTAAGACAATGGATCTAGCGTCAATATGTTTCGCAAATTCATTGTTAAATATTACTTGCCTAAAATTAAAAATGAAGAAGCTTTCATAAAAAGTCAATTGACTTAAATTATTGAGAAATTTACGATAAATACGGACGTTAATCCATATAGATACCGAACATTTGGTATTATGATTAAAACAAGGAGGGATATGGAATACACAAATATTTAACTAAAAAATGGAAAGCGTTAAATATGACAAAAGTGAAATAAAATGTAAAAAATACTAACTCTTACGTCCGCCAAGTTCATTAATGGCAACAAAAATCATGTATGCAACTCATACTTCTAACGTAGTCAGAAATGGCTGGTCTGACAAGTTGAGCAACAACATAAAGTTGTTTGTACTTTGTCTGAGTTAGTAAATCACAAGATCAAAATAAACTACAAGGTGATAATTTAATATTATTATTATTAAACACTGACTGAATTTCATTCTTGGCATCATAGGATGGAGACGGGGAAACATTGTCGCAACTAGAGGAAATAAAAATAAAGAAGTAAATAATACCATATACACTCTAAAAATATGGGGTACTTTTTTGACAAACCCCTGAACTGTGTTATGGGTAAATTTTCCACTAAAGGACGGAGCTTTCTTTAAGGGCAATTCACCTATAAAAAATAGGTCATGATTTCTCCAAACTACAATATATTCATAAAGTGTTGAGTACTCTTTACATTCTAATTGATCTTTTCGTATAGCTCTGTGAAAAAAAAATTGTTTTCCGTCCCATTTCCTTTGTTGTCAAGTAGAAAATTTTAGATGGAGGTTGATCATAATGATTTGATTATTATGATTATTATATTTTAATTAAATCTATGACTCATCAACTCAGGGACTAACCTTGTTTGTCGATTTACAAAAAAACCATCTGAATTACATTGGATAATGAGTTCATGCAAGATCTGTTGGCTATTGTTGATGAATTGTGGTGGGTTGGGTCTTTAGGGGTTGTATGTTTACCCTTTTTATTATTGTCTGGAATGTTTCTTTTTGTTTTTTATTATCTTGTAAAATATGCATGTGTGTATGTGGTATTCCCTTTTTGGTTTATTATCGGATATGTTAATATAGTTTTAGATGTAACACATATTGCTTACATATCTATTCATGCCAATTTATCAACATTTTATGTAATTAAAATGTTATCAAAGTTTATTTACTTTCAGTTTTAGGAGATTAATATATCTTAATATGACTTGTTCATTATTGTAGTTTTTTCTAATATTTAATTTTATATGCTTCACTTTTGTCTATCTAAAACAATCTCTCAACCTCACCTCCACATCGTAGAAGTAGGGTTGCATTCACATCTAATTTAACACAAGTGAAAATGAAAATAATATGAGATTGAATTAATGTCTTATCTCTCTAGTGTTTTCAAAATATACTTTCAATCAGCTAGCTGCTTTGCATAACATGGAAAGAGAACCAATGTCAACGTAGTGGAATGAAAAATTGTGTGAAGATCATTTAGTTTCATTGTAAGAGAATAAGGAAGTTATGTAAGTTCTATTGAATTGCAAAACATCCTTCCCGACATAATGATAGATAGCAGTATTTGCATATATTATAAGAAATTAATTTTTCTATAATATATGTATGTATGTATTATATATAATATAATATATATATATATATATATATATCTATATATATATTATATATATATATATAATATTATTATATATTATGAAGTTATTGTTGTTTTATTGTCTTACCATTAGCTTTGAAGTATCATCGAATTACTGAAATGCAACCAAATAGAGAGTTGGAAAGTTGCAAATCAAGAAAAGGACTTCACTTTCTTATTTAATTGAAGTTATGTTTATATAACTCCTATTAAATCCCAGTGGCATATTCTTGCAAACACTCATTCAAATTTAGAAACAACATCTAAGCGTCCCTAGGTAATCTTATCAACACAATCTTTGTAGTTTCGAAAGAACCTAAAATCCTCAAATTCAGATGATATATCATGTCTGGAAAAAAAAGTGAAGCTCAAATAGCAATCAATAGAAAATAGCCAAAAAGAAGACATAAAAATTAAGCAAAGAAACACAATTTGAGATAAATTCATCACATCAAATAAAAATGGAGAAGATACATACATGGAAGAAACAAAAAGAGATGATAAAAGAAGTGGTGAGATCGGTCAATAGAGTATTTCACTAGAAAAACAGCCAGCTGCAACTATAACAAAAATACTCATGCCTGAAGCAGCCTTGTCCACCATAACCTATGACAGAGATTGTAGTACTGCTGCTTATTTAGGGTTTAAACATAAAGGTAAAATGGTTTGTTATAGACTTATATTTAGAAAGGTGTCAAAAAGGGTCGGCCTAGAACTATCCGGCCCAAGCTCACGGGCCAAGGAATTTAAAGGTCTAGGGTGGACCAATTCGTCATTTTAAGGGGCCTGAAAATGCTCAACTCAACCCAGTTGTAGAAAAGTGAGGCTAGGATATCTAGCCCTTTTATTTCCTTTTTTCTTTTCAAATTTATTAATTTATAACAGAACCCAAAATGGAGATGATTTAAATCAAAATATGGCAAAACAATGTGTTATTTCAACAACACTGCAAAAAGATAGTATAATTAGCATTTAGCTTGAACACCGGATATGCGAGCGAGATAAAAAGTTAAATCAAAATGATGAGGGAGCGAGGTCGCGAGATTATATATGGATCTAGAGATACAGTGGATTTACTTTGATAGAGAGTATTCGAATAATGTTGTGCTTGTATTGTGAGACCATTCTATTCCAAATATAGCCTTATACTGGTAGAATTTTATGTGAACCTACATTTACTCTTTTGTATCTGAAGTTCATTCAGTATTTCAAGTAAATTTTTACTTGAATGTGTGTGTTGCACAAACACTCATACGTTGTTTAAACAAACAAATCTTTGGATTCAATCTAGGATATTTCAATCATGTAGACTAGCATGAAATAAAGAAAAGAAAAAGCATTTTTAATACTTCATCTAGATGTCTGCTTTGTTTGGAAAAGGCGTATTATTTTCCATTTTCTCACGAGCTCATTTCTTCCCGATTTTCTCCTTCTTCGACGACTCAATTCAAGGTAATTTTATACTTTATATGCATTAAAGTTCTAGTTTTTTGAAGTTATGTTAGTTCGTATTTATTTATCTCTGTCTTTTCTATTTATTTGATTTTTAGGTCGAGTGTCATTGATTTTTGTAGATTTTTTGGAGATTTTATTTTGATTTGGCCTGATGTTGTTAATATGCTTTTGTATAGGTTGGTGTTATGATTAGAATGATTTTCAATAGAATATTCGGAGTTTGACAGATTCTAGGAGTTATTCATAAAATATCAATTTCACCTAAACTCTAACAAAATCTCAATTGTGTATAAGAAAATTGAACTGTTACTCAACAAGATAGGATTTTATATTCTTAGTTTACAAATGAATTACTTTCCAAGTCCGAACAATCACTAATAATGTTTTATTTTTCATATCACTAACACACTTAAGTAAATGATTGAAATAACTGTGACACTGAAACTAATAATTTGTATTTGATCTGAGCTAAACATCATGAAACCATTAATCTTGAAAATATTATAGATGTATATGAGTTTCATATCATGGTTGCTTCATAATTTAGTAGGAATTGGATCCTAAAAAGTTTGAAAATTTGGATGTAGAATCAACAGAATGGTGGCACTACATATTAAATATAGATTTTGAGTTTTACAAAATTTCTGGATAATTTGAATGATGTTGATGATCAAAGTGATTTACCTTTAGTTGTTGAGGAGCTACCCGTATTGTGTAACACTAATGATGAGTGTCCTCCCCATCCCCATAAAATATATATATTGATGTGTCCTCCTCACCCCAAAAAAGATACAATTGTGTGTCTTATCTCAACCATTAATGAAATGAAATAAAGGTTTAATGAAAGAGTTGGGTAGCTTAGGGGTTTGAAAGGTGTTATAGGTCTTAGAATTATTCAAAAAATCTAGAAAGACATTAAATACCTTAAGAATAACTGGCGGAAGTGATCTATTTTGGGGGATAATGCCACAAATACCCCCTCAACCTATGCTCGAAATCTCAGAGCAACACACTTATACTATAATAGGTCCTATCACCCCCTAAACTATTGTTAATATTTTCTACCCCTGTTCGGCCCTACGTGGCACTATTTTGTGGGTCCAAACGCTGGTTGACTTTTTTCAGCTAGTGCCCGTAAGCGAAAAAGGGCCTTTAGGGGTGGTAATAGCGACCTTACTATAGTATAATAAGTGTGCTTCTCTGGGATTTCGAAGCCATGGTTAAGGGGGTACTTGTGCATCTACCATTATTAGGACCTAAGGTATGTAGACCTTCAGGCTCGTACGGTAACCATAGAAACAAACTTCAGAAATCTAAAAAGTATCCATTCATGCCGGACCCATTCTATAATTTTTGTCCAATTTCGTACTCTTCGTAGAGCCAACTTATATAGAACTCAATTTTTAAGCATAGAAAATTTACTAAGCCCCAACCCTTCTATGTAACCCCATATATGACCCATATGACTGAACTAAATCCCGCCCTACCTATTGGTAGATCCATAATTAGAAGTCTCAAACATTTCTAAAACTCAAACACTTAATATGTCCTTCCTATGACCCGTTGGACTTATATAGCTGTAGCTAAGGACGCACAATTCCTGCAAAAAGGGAAAACATCTAACTAGTCCTTTCAATTATAAACTTATCAATTTCTGAAATGTCCACTAATAATAATGCTGCATACTTATCACTAGTTAATCTTCAATTGGTCGATCAGTTCGTCCCTACTTTGATCAATTGTCAAAAGGTTCTTGGTTGAAATTGAGAGTAAGTCTCACCATCACCTGTTAAAATAACTCATAATAGCTAATAAAGAAGCTAGTGTGTGCAATTCCTCTTCTTCTACAGTGATATCATAATTTGTGCTAACCTTTACCATCATCTCAAACTTATGCTACTAAAATTTTATGACATGTTAAACTTAGGACATCTGCCTTTGTAAACATAAGAGTATCTATACAAAATATATAATTCTACAAACTTTTTTACTAGAAAACCTATTCTTGAGCATTATGTCTTATGGAACACAGGCCAGTATTACTTTATAGGGAAGTCTAATATTACAACAAATTTTTTGAACTACTACCAATTGACAGTCATCCCTCATACCCACAATGATGATTACAATATTCTGGGAGGGAGGTGAGGTCACTATATTATCTAAGTAACAAAAATATAGTGTGAATCCACCATCTATAGTGTGTTTGTACTGAACAATATACGTGTATTGTGAGACCATTTACGTGAATAAGTTTATACTTGTATGAATTTTTATTGTGAACATTATATTTATTTTTTGTTTATCTGAACACATATGAAACTCAGTATTTTCGATATATTTTTAATAATATTGTGCGTGTTGCACAAAACACTTATACATGATAACAAACAAATCTTTTTTGTGTTAATGTAAGATATTTCAACGTAGGAAATGACTACCACGAGCAACGAAATATCTTTTAATAGTTCATTAGATATGTCTACTTTTGTTTGAAAAGGGCGTATACTTTTCAAATTCTCTCTGAGCTAAGTTCCTCCATGATACCAACCTTCTCCCACATAGCGCAGTTCAAGGCATTAGAATCACTGAAGATGCAAAACCAAATAGAGAGGTGAAAGTTTTTAACCAAGAAGGATTCACTTTCATATATAATTGGAGTGTGAAATATGTGGATCCTAGCCCTTTGTTTTCCACATATCCTTGACAGGACAATAAAAACTAAAAAATTTGAACAAATGCAGGGAAAAAAGAAGGGGTCATCACTTGGAAAATGGACCTAACATTAGCGAAGTGTAACATTCGAAGTGAGGATTAAACATACTACATAAACAGACATTATAATTATTTTTATTATATTTTTGTGCGATCATGTGAAACTCTAACACCCCGCAAGTAGACTGAAATCCAAAGCATGAAGTTAGCTTAATGAAGTAAGGAGTTAACCAAGACTACAGAATGGATAAATTTCATTTCATCAACCAAAACACAAAACTCTTAATGAACCACCAACTCGATTAAGCATCCAGAACATAGGGAGACCTAGCTTGTAAGTGAGAATACAAGGCGTTTAGGCACAACACAACTTCAATTTTATGAAATCTCAATTGCATTATTCTTGAAAACACTCATTCAAATTTAGAAAAAAATCTAGATTCCTTTACCTTAAATGTTAAATTATCATCAACGCACTCTTGTCGCTGCGCGAAAGAACCTAAACCCCCCAAAAATTCGAACGACATATATCAGTCTGGAAGAAAAAAAAGTGAAGCTCAAATAGCCAATAAATAATAAACAGCCCAAAAATACCATAAAAATTGGTAGCAATGAAAAACCAATTTGAAAATTTGAGATAAATTCATTTACACCCCAAAAAATGAGCAGATACATACATTGAAGAACCAAAAGAGATGATCAAAGAAGCCAGTAATTGTCAAAGGAGTTCCTACACCAGAATAAACAGCCACCTTCACTAATATAAAAATACTCCTGCTAAAGCTAGTCGTGATCCAAGTTCACTATGACACAGATGATAGTGTTGCAGGGTTATTTAGGGTTTTAAGCTTAAAGGTCATTATGGTTGATATCGCTTATATAGAAAGAGGTGGTTAAAAAGGGTAGGACCCAACACCTTTCGTACCAAGCCTCACGGGCCAAGGAATTTGAAGGCTAGGGTGGATCGGCTCGTCATTTTGAAGGGTCTAAAAATGCTTGACTAGACCCAGCTCTAGAAGGGTCGAGGTTTTCGGCGAGCTAGCACTTCTATTTTTTCTTGTTTTTCTATTCAAGTTTATAATTTTATAAAATCAAGGAAAATGGAAAAATTTTTTAAAATAAAGGTGGAAAACATTAGTGTGTTTCAACAACACAGACAAAAAGGTCTAGTAAATTACCATGTATTTTGCATATCAATTACGCGACGGAGACACAAAGAGTTAAACCAAGATGGGAGAAGACAGGTAGGAGGCCACAATATTTATCTAATTGTATCTAGATACATGAACAATCTAATTCGATCGAGTGTATCTGAATAATGTATTGTATTGTGAGCCTTTATTTACGTGATATAGCCTTATACTGTATGAATTTTGATTGTGAACATTCTATTAATCTTTTCTTATCTGAACTAATCGAACCTGATGTTTCAATATAATTTTAAATGGATATTGTGCGTGTTTCACAAACCACTTATCGTTGGCCTAAAAAAAAAAATCATAGATTCATGTAGGATATTTCAATCACGTATAAAAATGACTAGCATGTGAGACAAGAAATCATTTTCATAGTCTATAGATATTCTACTTTTGCTTTCAAAGAGGTAATTTTTCCATTCTCTCATGAGGTCAGTTCCTCGTGATTTCCCCCTTCTCCCATGAGCGCAGTCAAGGGAATTTTCTTTTATATTATTAATAAGTTTCTAGTTTTTCAAGTTATGTACTTCGTATGTCTTTGATTAGTCTTTGTTATTTTTGATTTGGGTATAGGTCTTGATTTTAAATATTTTGGAGATTTATTTGATTTTGAGACTGTTAGGGTGATATGCTTGTGTAGTGAGTACTATGGACTTCAATAGAATATCCATCTAAATTCGAAGGATATTGTGAGGATTTATCTAACGCCTCAAATAAAACTTAAATTACTATTATTTTTCACCATTGTCTTAGGTAGTGATTTAGGGTCCATTGTGTTAATGTTGTGGATATATATATAATATATATATATATTATAATTAGTTAAATTTTGTTACGAGTAAATAGTATTATTATTTAGGCGCCGATTTTCATATATGGTTTGCATTAAAATAATATTCCAGATCTTTTGTGTATGTTCAATGTGATCATTAGATCTATCTCTTATTAACGCGAACAATATGAAGCTGGTCAAAAGAAAATTTTATTGGTTAAATGAATATATTATTGAATTACTATGAGTCAATCATGAATTCGCGGTGGCTATTCTAATAATATACCTTTATAGGACGATATTTGTGTATATTTTTCTTGTCATCTATCAAAATGTGTTTGCACATGTATTTTACGTTATAATATTCAGTAGTCATATGAACATGTGAAGAGAACAACAACATTTTATTTTTTAGAACTATTTTTGTTTGTATATTCATTGGAAAATACATGATTACTCCCTCAACCTATGCCTGAAATCTCAGAGAAACACTTATTTTATACTAATGTCCTATTATCCCCTGAACTTATTTTATAAATCGGTTTTTTACCCCTTTTCGGCCTACGTGGCACTAGCTTTAAAAAATAGTCAACACACGCTTGACTCACAAGATAGTGCCACGTAGCTGTATTTGCAATAAATAGTAATAAGTAAGAAAATATATAAGGTTACAACTAAAGAACCAATGTGTAATAGTTGTATTTCAAATAAATTTTATCAATTGTTGTGAAGAAGATTTTATTGAGGTTGTAGGGAAAAAATGAAATTGTTTATTCAATGATATTGAACATAAGATTTATTTGGTATAAAAGATGATTTTAAACTTCATATCTAGTTCCTATATTTTCATATGTGTTGCGACAGAACTCTGAATAATTTAAAAAAATATATTTAACATTTCAAATATCTGTTAACTTGAATAATACAATTGTACATATAATATATATATATAGATATATATATATATATAATTATATAATATATATATATACATTTATATATATAATTGCATGTATGAAATTTTTCCTCTAAATTTTTATTATGTAGTTCACCGGAGAAAAAAATGTATCATCGCTTAATTCTTCTATTGTGGTAGTTATAGAACATGAGCATATCATCAAAAGAGTTCACCAAAACCATGCACTTACAAGTTAGGAAGGAAACCAATATTAGCAACTGATTTTAACGTGATTAATAAAATATTACAGAAAGGCACACCAAGGCTGTCATACAACTATTGGCACAAGTAATTACACTGAAAAATGGGATATTTCTGTTTTTGACCGATAAGAAGAAACATGTAATTTCCACTCACATTCAATTTTAATCAACATATACTAAGATCAAAGTCATTACTTACAACTTTATTTAAACTCACCCAATGAAAACAAATTGTAACACCACATAGCAAAAATAGACCAAAAACAGTTTTTCCAAAAAAAAATCTGCAGGTGCAACTAATAGTGGCATCGACTGTCCTTAGGACAGACAACGGTCCATCATGCACAACCGTTGATGAGATCAGAAACTCCCAAAAATTTAGCCGGAAAATTATCTATGTCTTGATCGACGGTCCGTAGGTCTGACGAAGGTCCTTAGTCCGTGACCTTCAATCGCGACCCCTATTCAGGCACTTGTTACAAGAGATACGGATGACCAACACAGTCTGTAGGTTGACCTACGGTCCGTAGGTGGAAAGTTTGTAGGCATTTAAGGGGAAATACAGTTGGGTCAACTTCAAATGATATAACTATTAGCACAAAATTAATTAGGTGTCCCATGACCTACCCATAGATAGATAATTGAATTATCTTTCCATAGACACCGACCTTGCTTAAATCAGACCTTCAAATAAAATGTTATGCCTATTTTAGTAAAGATCTATCGAACAGGCCCTGACGACGTACCCAACAACGGGGCGTCGAGAAGACAACGTACCGTCAGTCCTGGCCGTCTTTTGGCCCGACAAAAACATTCCCTGAGGTCTTTTTGACCTTTCCCACTCTGTTTATACCCTAAATTACATCATTTTGACCCCAAATCATTATATTTTAGTCAGTTTAAGCCTGGAAACATTTTTAGAACATATCCAAGTCAAATCATAAATTCAAAACCTAAAAAATTAGAAGCAACAGAGGAGAAAAAGCACAAGAACCCTAGTTAAAGAATACCACAAGTTCCAGCCCTAAAAATTAAGTATTTTTCCATTGATTTCAACAAGGCCATGTGAGATTTCACTAGTTTGTTCCTTTCACCCCTTGGGTCCTAGTTTTTTGTCAGCTTCTTGATTCTGTTATCAGTGAATGAAACGGGGGGGCGAGAACGGGGGGGGAAGAGAACGGCAGGAAGGGATTCCCCCCTCCCCGCTCCCAAGAGAGAGGAGAAAGCAGAGAGCCAGGGAGGAAGGCAGAGGAGGGCAGGTAGCAAAAACTCGGCCCCTAGGTGTATTTGTTAAGTTCTTCAATTACACATGCTATGTCAGATATTTAAAATACTTCATATATACATGCCTTAGTTATAAATGCATAATTACTAAATTAATTATTGTATTCTTAGTTTGTATGTTTAGGTTTGATCTATCCTGTATTTAAAGAAACTCAGACATAATCAGTTAGTTAATTTACAAAATTCATTGGGAGTAGAATAATACTGAGTTGGACTAGGGTTTAGCGTACCCAATAGTCCCAAAACTACTAGCCAAGTAGGTTGTAAGTCCCATGTATGGGCAATCAGTTTAGTGATCACAGCAGCATGCCTGATACCTTTGTTCAAGGATATGGGTCCTCTCGATGGGGGAGTATACATCTACTCCCACATTTAGCTCAAGTAGTTTTTTATCTATCGGTTATTAGTAGATCCCAAATTCAGTCAGACTCGTACCTTGTCTTATTTATCGTATATTCAATATCAGTTTCAGATGTTATAAATTTGTGTCATTGCTCCCCAGTAAGCTCAGAATTCAATTGATGTAGTATATTATTATACTTGTTCATGCTTTTCAGCTATGTTTTATTTCAGCTTTACTCTATCCTACATGCTCAGTACCTTTAAGTACTGACGCAACGTGGCGCTACATCTTCTCGGAGGTGGTTAGGTTCTCAGCATCCAGACAAACAACAGCGATTCGATCTCAAGATTTAAGAGATTTAGTGTGCGTCATCATTTTCGGAAGGAAACAATCATCAGTGTCATTTTAGTTTTTAGCCATTTAGTTTTAGTTTTTGCTAGATTTAGTAGGGGTTTTTCCTATTATTTCTAGTCCAGTTTAGAGGCTATTTTCAGATATAGCTAGATTAAACTTTGTATTAAGTTAATAATTTCTTTGTATTAAACTTATTGTTTTCAAATATCTCAGTTATAGAATATTGGTATTCCCCATACTTTTCATATTTAATTATGATTTAGCTTCCGCAACAGTTTATATTCTTTAGTATGATCATGATCAACACAGCAGGGTTAGATTGGGATCACTTGTGGTCCTAGGTTCTATGTCCGCGTCTCAGGGGTAGCTAAAGGCGTGACACAAATTTTAATCTCCCATATCTAAAACAAACAAGAAATCTGTAGGTGCACCTGACGGTTACAATCCACAGAACGTCGTTTGATCTACGACCCATACTGTGCATCCGTTGTTTGAGTCTTAAGCCCCCCCTCCCAAAAAAAAAAAAAATCAACCCAGAAAATTTTACTAAGCGTCGAATGACGGACAAACCTATGTTCCATAGTCTGTGTACTTTAGATCAAGACCCCAATCACCCACTCTCTGACAAGAACAACGATTGACCTGTATTGTCCGTTGATGGACCTACGGACCATAGGTTAAAGTTAGCATAAAGTTAAGGGAAAAATGTTGTTGGGTCAACTTCTATTAGCCATAAATCTTAGCTCAAAATGAATTAGGTGTATTATGACCTACCAAATGATAGATAAGTAAATTATCTTTCAATAGCCACTAACTTTGCTAAATTCAGACCTCTAAGTAAAAAGTGATGACCATTTTAGTAAAGGTTTGTCAACCATACCCAACCTACTGACCCAACGATGGACCGTCATTTTGGTCTTTCTCTACTTCATTAAACCCCTAAGATACGTCATTTTGACCCATGGATTTTATTCACTTTAATCCTAGATAGATAACAAGAACTTACCTAAGTCAAAATCAGAAATCAAGTCTTAGAAAATTAGAAGCAAGAAAGGAGAAAAGGTCAAGAACCCTAGTTCAAGAACACAACAAGGTTCCAGCAGCTCCAACCCCAAAGTCTAAATATTTGTCTGTGGATTTCATCACCAGGTATGTGAGATTTCAAGTGGTTCCTTTACCTATTAAATACCACAGTTTTAGTCAGTAGTTCGTGATTCTCTTATCAGGTTAACCCCTACGGTTTGTAAATTACACCAAATTCACAATAATTAGTTAGTTATATGTTCCAAATCAGATTGTTGAGGTTATTATTAAGTTATTCATATGAATTTCAGTACCTAATCTCTTGTATTTCTTTAGTTTCTTAATTACAAATGCTAGGCTATATATTTCAGTTATCGGATTACATGTCTCATTTATTAATGCATAATTATGATTATAATGGCACTCTCAGTTTGCATGTTCAGTCTTTAGCTATTACAGGTATATACGAAATTCAGTCTAATGTCTTAATCATTTAAGCTTGGAAAGTAGCATAATAAAGAGTTGGACTAGGGTTCAGCGTACCCAAATAGTCCAAGAACTACTAGCGAGTAGGTTGTGAAGTCTCGTCTATGGGGATCAGATGCACGCAGCATGCACTTAATTACCTGTTGCGGGTGGTAAATTGGGTCCTCTCGATGAGGAGTATATATCGGACTCACAATTTAACTTATTGACTTATTATCGGTTTTAGTAGTGCCACAATTTAATTAGAATCTATTGTATTGACAATTTATCAAGTATTGACACAACGTGTACTAATCTTTCGCGTGATGTAGGTTGAGTTCTTGACGCATCCAGATCGCCCTAGATTGATTCGATCTTTTTTTTCAGTAACAGATTCAATGGTTGTGGAGTCATCATCCTCAAGGACGAATTCATGAGTTTCTTTTAAGTAGTTTAGTCCTTTAGTTTCAGTTTTTGCTACTTTTTGGGGGCTGTGTCAGCATTTCTAGTAGTTTATTTTTTTAGAGGCATTTTAGACATAGTAGTTTAATCTTAGTATTGAATTAATATTTCTTTGTATTAAACTCGTGAATTATTTCAAATATTTCAGGCTATATATATGATTACCCTATCTTTTTATTTAAAGATGATTTAGCTTCGACAATAGTGTATATTTCTAGTATGCTCATGATCATGGTCAATTGGGTTAGATTGGATCACTGTGGTCATAGTCCGGGCTGCGCCTCTAGTGTAGGTCGAGGCGTGATAAACTTATTATCAAAACACTAGGTTTAAGTGTCCTACGATGTATGAAAAGCCGCACTAACTAGAGTCCTTTTCGTGGATTTGAAGTGCACCACATCTAATGAAAGGGGGTCTATGAATTGTTTTAGGAAAACTTCACTTTGTTACATCTTATCGTGCATAAGGTATGATCTAATTTCACTCTAACTTGACGTTCTACAATTCTGATCATTCCTCCTCGTAGAGCTAATTCCAGGAATGCGAACACTTGGAATGCAAATTCAAGAAATGCAAACACATCTCGTCCAGTCCCAAATAAAAAAGTCTCCAACGATGAATTCAAGAGTGCCATTCAGATGTTTGCTCAAAGTGTCGCCGAACAGAATATTCAGCGGGTTCAAGCTCATATGAATGGAGATGGAGGATCGATAGCAGCAAGGGTCGTGACTTTATTATGATGAATCTTCCTGAGTTCTTAGCTAGTGAAGGATGCTCATAGTCTTGCTCGCTTGAAAGTTTGCCTTATGAAAATATCAAAAAATGGTGTAACAGTTCAGAATGGGGCAAAATCTTCTTTGGTAGTGGAGGTTAAGGAAAAGCAAGACAGTGATCCAATCTTGCATGAAATTAAGGGTGCACTCCATAATCAGAGAGAGGAGGTTTTCTCCCAAGGGGTAGATGGTGTACTTCTCTACTACACGTAGATTGTGGTTTCCTACTGTGGGCGAGTTGAGACAACACATTATTGCAGAAGTCTATAACTCCAGAAATTTTATTCAGCCATGTACCGCAAACTGTGGAAAATCTATTGGTGGAATGAAATGAAGAGAGATATAGCAGATTTTGTGAGTAAGTGCCCCAATTGCCAGCAGGGTTAGCATGGAATAACTTGTGGTCCTAGGTCCCGTGTTTGCGTCTCTAGGGTAGCTCGGGGTGTGACACAAAACACATGTAATCTTTTATAATGCAAGGAAAAGAATAGTAGACGAATAAAAAAATTGTGGTTAAAAGAAATGAGAGAAAGTACTTTTAATGTCTTAAAAATCGTAATAACTTTTGGAAGTCAAAACCTTTTGAAAAGTCACAAATTATTGAAAAATGAAAATCCACAACTTATTGAATAAGTACAAATCCTTGGAAAGGCACAAATATTTGGAAAACACCAAAACTTTTCACCACTTAGTGGAAATTATATTTTTGGTGTCTTATCGGAAAAGCATGACCTTTTGAGAAGTCCTGAATTTTGAAAGTCATACCCTTTTATAAAAGGTCACAACTTAATAAAAACGACAATTCTTAGATTCACAATCTGTCAAAATTACAAAAAGTCAGTGAAAAAATAACACTCTTTCGAAAATGCACAACCTTTGGAACGTCACAACTCAGTGAAAAATCACAATCCTTTAAAAAAAGTCACAAAACGTATCACAAAGTAACCACTCACTAAAAAAAGTCACAAACTAAGTAAGGAATGTTAGTAATTTAAAATTCAAGTTAGGAGTTCATGCTTTTAGGGGATAGATATCTATAAGACTATATATATATATCTATGTATATATATATATATTATATATTCTATATATATATTTATATATGAGACGAGAGAGAGAGAGGATGAGAGAGAGGATATCAATGTGTATAGAATCATGACACCTTGTTACATTTAAAAAATACGGCTTTTGTTTTCTCAGTTTTTAAATTGAATATTCACAAGTACGACAAATTACTTATAGGTTGTGGGTGTTTTTTTTTCATATCATTAACAGAACAGACATGGCTAAGTAAATAATGCAATAATAGTCACACTTAAAATTTATTATCCAGGGTGTTTGTATATGATCTTGAGATATCTATGTCAAATGAACCATTAGTCTGAAATATTAATGTAGATGTATAGGAGTGCAATCATGTGCTTCATGAATGTACTGGAAATGCATGTGATGAAAAATGGGGACACATTGATGTGTAGAATTAAACAAGAATGATGGTATTATTGGTTAAATATGATTTGATGTTTTGAAATTTCTTACTAATTTGATGTTCAGATTTTGTTGATGTATCAAATTAATTTACCTTTAGTTGGTGAGGAGATATTGGTATTGCATAACATAATGATTGAAATATTCTCCCCCAAAAAATGTATTGATGTGTCCTCTCAACAAAAATATAGAGTTTGTGTTTCGTCATCTCAACCATTTAATGAAAATTGAAAATAAGGGCTCCTTAAATGAAAACCATCCTTAGAGTTAAGAAGTAGTTCTCTAGAGTAATATAGAGTTCCATTTTATTCTGATTCACTTTATGATGTGGTGAAACATTTCTATTGAGTGATTTTTTTGATGAATTGATTCAAGCTATTGATAGTTTAAAAATCAAGTAACAAGCTAAGATAGAATGTTGATAGGGTAAATCATATGAGCAACCATCTGGCCTTGTAGAATTATAATACTGGCTTTGAAGACATTTATAAGTGCTAGAGGGGAAGATGGAGGCGTTAATCTTGGACCCATAGCTTTAGTTTAGAACTTGAGGGATATTACATAATGTAAAAAAAGTTTTCCTTTTGTGTTAATTAGCTATGTGGCAAAAAAGCCAGGGTGTGATCTCTTCTCTTAACATGTCTAAACATTTTAACCTCACTCTATCATGTAGTCAGCACGAAAATGGTTGAATACTTTAAATTAACGGGACATTTTGGGCACATTCTTAACATATTTTAAGTGAAATACCACAAATTAAAATGTCTTCTTCCTTTTTAAAAGCTTTTAAACTATAGCTTTCTTACTAACAAACATGCGAAACAAGGCTCTTGTTATACCTAGTAACTGAAGCCTAGCGAAAGAAGTGAAAGAAGTAACAATTGGAGATTTGGAGTTGGAAAACTAGCTTTCTTCTTAGAACTTGAGAGAGAATAGAGGGGAGAACTGGATGTGGATTGGGATTTGAGAGAATTAGAGAGTTAGGTAAGATTAGGATTGAGGGTAGCTATAGGTCATTAGAATTAAAACTAGGTCAAATGAGTGGCATATACATAAATACATAGAAAAAGACCCAAATAAACCCTTTAGGAATTAAACTGGCCGGAAGTTGATCTATGATGGCACCTTAGGTATGAGACCTTTTATGGGCTCGTAGTGGTAAGCCATAATTCAAACTACTACACTTACTAACTGCGTTCACTACACCAAAATCTTAAGCCCCCGATCCACAACCTTTCCTAACTTCTTAAGTTCAATCATGACCATGTGTCTCACACCCGTGGAGAACCCCCCCCTCCAGACTTAACCGGTGTCTTGGTCTTCAAAGAGGACGTAGACTAGACCTTTCGCATACATCATGAAATATCATTGGTGGAAAAAATGCGGGAACATTAAAACTTTTACATAGTGATGAAGTTACTCAGACTTATCAATATCATATATGGAGTTTACATGCTCCTCCATATGAATTATTTAATAGAATCTATCTTTCGCATAATCGATTCAGGTTAAGTTGTCTAATACATTGTCTAACATATATCCATTTAACGAGGAGTTACAAAGGTTTGGGCATAGCCTTTACAAGTACAATAGTCACAAAATATATTTTAAAACATAGTCGTCCACATTAAGGAAGAATAAAATATTCTTTATAAAATAAGAATACTACGACGATAGAGTAGAGACTGGCACCAATCCTCGAACTTTAAGGATCTCACCAACAATTGGGGGGAAAGGAAAGTCAAATCTCTTGTAAAGACCTGAAGACCCTCAACAGCAAGACCAACCGACCTATTTGTAGAAACATAAGGAATATGGGTAGTACAACCACTGACTAATTATGCGAAAAATATGCACATAAAAACCTTTAAATACGTGCATGAAAGGGCCCATTTCTTTGGAAAGCATGCTAAGTCATTTTGGAAGCCGTTGGTATACATAATGAGAGAATATCCAGAAAATGGTCAAATCCACATATGACCTCATTCTTCATAATAGTAGGGTCAACACCAAAAATAAAGTCATATAAGAATTCATATTCAAAGAGATATCATATTCAAGAGTTCATATCATCGAAGCATATAAGACCCTTACAAATAATCTTATCCAAAGGCTACAAGTGCAATGCTCATGTAAAGCCCCATAACCCCACATAATCATGTAAACTAGAAAAGAGATCATAAGTAATGCCTTACCCCATATTACATAACATCATGATTAGTCACCAACATACATATCAACCTAGACCAATATCATGTTCATCAAATGAAACCAGCATCATATAAGAGAAACATCATATAAGACCAACAGGATACATTTCATTATAACACAAGTCCATGAAGAACCTAAGAAAACCTGCTATTACTCCCGTCAAGGGTCATGCTCTAATACAATTGGTAAAAGTCCCATACCCTTACCCCTCTACTAGTACACCCTTAAGTCACCCCTAGGTTAGTAACCATCTTTATTTACTCCATTCATTGATTTTACTTCAGGAAAAAAATCGCCTAACCGACAAAGACCATGGGAGCAAACATGGAATCCGGTGTCATGAAACCTAAAGCAAAAGAAGGTTCTATAATTGCCAAGGTAGAACCAAACTGAAATAACATTCTTGGGGATCCACTAGTTTGCATTTCATAGGGTGAACACTAGTTAAGGAAATAAGAGACATACTATGGAAAATCATGTAGACCATGCCATGGTAGATCCATCTCCTTGAGAACATTAGTGTGAACTACCTGCCCTCTTGGGAAAGGAAACCTATCATCTAGTCGCTCGCGTGCTAAGTTAAATTTCCTTAAAATTCCTTTTAGGTCATTCTTAATCATAAATCCTTAATATTGTAATAGAAAAGACTAACCCATTGGATAATCATTTCATTAGCTCATTAGGTATAGGAGGAGAACCTTCCTTTTATCACAATACATTCATTAGTGAGATCAACAAATCTATTCATATCATATAGGCACCCAAGAGAATCACCTTGAACCTGGGTATCATCTTACCATTCCGATGATACTCACAATTCACATATTCATAAATGCCATCATAATCATCATATAATAATCTTCTTAATCTATTCACATAATCATAATTCAATTAAAATCATCATCAAGATAAACCAACATATTGAAGTAGAGAACTCATAATCAAAACGGTCTTACCAAATAGCTTCTAAAAACATTCTTCAAGATCTTACCATCAATCATCACAAAAGATTCACGATACACTATCATCATTTTCATCATTAAGTGAATTAAAACAATAACATAAAGGAATTCAAACACCCTAATCATATAAAACTTCAATTTATGGCAGGGTTAGGGAAAAGGTTTAAATAATGAATATTTTAGGACTAAATAAACCCATCGGTACACCCCTTAAAATTTGGATATCTAATTTCACTAAGACACTGAAGTAAGCCTATTCATTTTAAAACACCTGAAAGTAGGTTTTGATTTTGTCATTTTGACACATTTTTTATATTTTGAGATTCAGCTTAGGCGCATTGGACAAAAACTTTTACGTGCGGAAACAAACAAATCTACATGTGACACATGGATTTATTTTTATTTTTAAAAAAACTTCATTTTCTTTATTTTTTGTCCATATTTCTAACCTGGGCCCCACCCTTTCTTATTTTCTTACATGCCTCTTCTCTTAAACTCCACCAACACAGGGGAAAAGTTTTACAGTTTGTTTGTCTATTCTCACAGGTCACTTATAGTTGACAAGAAGGCACAAAAAAAATCTTATTTCTCCCTTGAAACTCATCTTCATTGTAAATGATAAAGATATAACTTATGAATTCAAAAATTAATATCTGATCTGTAACTTTATTAATGATTTATTTCAATTTCTAGTGAACTATACAAACATTATGGGCAGACAATATAAATTGAGATTGACATGATATAAAAAATGACAAACTGTTGAGGAGAAAGAAGCACGAAAAATAAATTAAATTTCAAAAGATAGTGGAAGGAGAGAGAAAAGTGAGCAAGAAGACGAAAAACCTACACTTCTTGAAAAACTTTTCAAAGACGCTCAGCAATTCGTGTAGTTGTAGGACACATTAGTGTTGAGTCAGTGGAGTGTTCCAAATGAAACCCAATACAAACTGTTTTACAATGACACTATCTATTTAAGGTGTTTAAATGAAAGTTAAAGCCCAAGTTAAGGGCTTGCCGATGGGTTCCTTTAATTGCTGGTATAGAAACTAGTTCAAAAGACTAAGAACTAACAACAAACTTCACCATTAAGTAACCTAGATTATCAATATAAACCAAACCACAAATACAACATCAAATCAGTTGAAAGTATGAATGAGAAATGGTAAGGAACAATAACATCCCAAAAATTATAACCCTCTTGTAATTTTCAGAAACAACAAGGACACATGCCCTGGTGGTTTCATTCTTTGGAGAGGTTCTAAGCCAACAGAGTAGGAGACAATCATGTTTTTGCAAATTCATGTTAAATATTAATTAACTAAAACTTAAAATGAAGAAGCTTTAATAAGAAGTAAATTCCATAAATTATTGAGAAATTTTATGATAAATACAAGTTAAATCTATAATACATACTCAACATTTTGTAAGATTAAAAAAATAGTGGATATGGAAATACACATAAATATTTTAAAAAGAAAATGGAAAGCGTAATTATGAAAAAGTGAAATAAGAGGTGAAATATTACTAGCTCTTACGTCCGCAAGTTCATAGATAGAAACAAATAATGTATGCAACTCATCACTCTAACGTATGAGAAAATGGCTTGGGAACTGGCTGGAAAAGTTACTTGCCAACAATGTAAGTTGTAGGTTAAAACTTTTTGTTTGAATGATAATCCAAATATCAAAATTAAAAATACAAGGATATAAACATTTAATACCATTATAATTAAACACTGACCGAATTGACATATTAGGCAACATGAGATTGCGAGACGGGAAAAAACATTGTCGCAAACATGAGGAAGAAAATTAAGTGAAAGTTAATAATACCCAACACACTCTAAATATGGCCGGGGCGCGGGTACTTTGGTGATGATGCTTGAAACCCTTGACCTGGGTTATAGGTAAATTCTACTAAAGAGGTTCTAGCTTTCTTTAATGGAAATTCACATTTACAAATAGGTCAAGAATTTTGTCCAAACTACCATATATTTATAAAGTGTTGAGTATGCTTTACATTCTTAATTGATCTCTTTTGTCTAGCTTTGTGAAAATGTTTCTCCGTCCCCATTTCCTTGGTGTCAAGTATGATAACTCTCGATTGGTGTTTGATTAGAATGTTTTGAATATCATTATTCTCATATTTTTAATTTAAATCTAATGACTCATCAACTCAACCTAACTTTATTGCGTCGATTTTACAAAACAAACCATATGCATACATGTTTACTCAATTTGTTCACGTAAAGATAGTTGCTATTGTTGATGAATTTGGGGAGTCTAAGGGGTTAGTCATGGTTACTCTGTTTTCAATCATATATATATATGGTTTTTTCATTTTTTAGTTTTCCTTTGTTAAATATGTATTTTGTATGTGTATCCCCCTTTTTTTTAGTGTTATCAGATTGTCTGCTATATATTTTAGATTTAACACATATTTATACCTATTATTATAGATTCTCAATTGTGTTATGCAATAAACTTGTAGGAAAAGGTTATTTGACTTTCATTTGGTGATTCATATCATTAATATTTTTGTTCATTATTGGAGTTTTTTTCTACTATTGAATTTTCGATATGTTTCCACTTAGTTATCGAAAACAATCTCTTAACAAACTCACTTGTAACGACCTGTTAGTCGTTTTGGGCAGCAGATTTTATTTCTGGAAAAACTGGCTGACTTAGACGGACCCACGACTGACCGTCAATTGGTAACACGGACCGCTCGAGGGGGGTCTCATTCCAAAACACTTAGAATCTGAAAATTGGGGTACTGGAGATCGACTCTTTGAACGTCCACGGAGTGGCAGGACGGACCGTCTCACTGCCATGCCGGGCCGTCCACAGGACCTTTTAATGTGAAATCTGGTCTTTGAATCTGTGACGGAGGACGAAAGCAGGACGGCCCGTTCGCAGGCACCGATGGCCCGTCACAGACTGCGTAATCCAAGCCGGGTCGGATTTCTGTTAAATGTTTTAAGGGGCGTTTTGGGGACTATTGTCCTGCTTTAAATTATAAAGTTAGTGTTGAATATTAATAATCCAACTTCTTGAGGTTTTTAAAGGAGATAACCTAATTAATTAGTGGGTTACTTTTGTCATCTTTTATACATAATTTAGGTTAATTAGGGTAAAAGAAAGAGGGTTTGAATAAGGAAAAACAGAGCGAGCTGAGAGAGGGAGAATATCAATTGAGAGAGCAGAGAGGTAGAACGCAGCTTGGGAAGGATATCGCTTGATCACGAATCTTCGGTGGAGGTAGGTCTGTAGAGTTATGGTTTAGCGATCGTAGAGTAAACTCTTTTAATAGCGAATGATATGTATTGGGTAGTAGTGTTAAACCCTTCTACCATGCTTAATGTATGCTGTATGAAGGGTGATTACATCAATTGATAACATAAGGTATGATGAAGCTATTGATCCTAAGTCTTGAAAAACCCATCTGCTTTGTTAATGAGATTGATGATGCCTTGGTATTTAAAATAAGGCTGTATGAACTAAAGTGATGAGAGTAGTGGATGAGGGAAGGGTGTCACGAACTGACACGTAGAGAATTAGGGCGAGCGGGTGTCACGCGAAACCGACACGTTAGAATTAGGGGATAGGGTGTCACGAACCGACCACGTTAGAATAGGATCGGGTGTCACGAACTGACATGTCGAATTAGGGATCGGGTGTCACGAACCGACACGTAGCATTAGGTGATCGGGTTGTCAACGAACTGACACGTAGAAATTAGGGGATCTCGGTCACGAAAACCGACAGTAGTATAATGGAGGGGGGTGTCACTTTACAGGGACACGAGAGAAAGTAAGCAATGATTCTTGATGGAAGGACGTAATATAACCTCAATCGAAGAACCTATTTCCAAATGGGTTGGCATGTGAGGCTGAGTCCTGTTCGGTGAACTTGGCGGTTGTTTATTAAGGATTCTAGATTTTTGTTGTTGCTACATGTTAGATTGTAGTTGAAACGTGGGAATTGGCGGGGTTTGTTCGCTCACATAGTAGGATAAGTGTGGGTTGCCAGTCGCGCGGACCGTTTTGGTCATGACAAACTTGGAATCAGACATTCAGGTTCGTTGTTCATTCACACTAAGAACGGAGTCTCGTAGAGTCTTACGGAACGGTAGGGGGACACAGACCACCTTACTTTTTTGGGAAGGATATAGACTTTAGGAAAATTCCATGGTCTTTCTTTATTTCGTGCTATTACTTGGGTCCCAATTGGATCTTAGGTGATACAAATTGGATATGACAATCTTCCTCTATTTCGAGATGGTTTAGAACTAGAGAAACACCGCGGCCAACACCAGAAACGGAGATAAGAGGGTCTGCGCAGCCAATGAGACTGGTATCTCGAAGAGGAGCAGTGAGTGGAAGAGGTCGTGGTAGAGGTCGTAGGAGGACATCCTCTAGAGGAAGCGGACAAGCACCTATCCCATCTGGGGTACTAGGGCGATGACTTCTCCACCAGAATGAGGAAGTTGGTAAGAGAGTGTGAGGAACGGAACGAGGAGAATGAACAAGTGCATCATAATGGAGGACATACCACCCCAAACCTACCACAGAGATATAAATCAGGGTCTGATTGGCTGAGTGGGTTATTCCTGATCCGGGCCAGGACACCTCCAGTGTTTATGCACCAATTCCTCCGGATTCCGGAGAGGTTACAAACATGCAGCTACTATGTCTCCCCGCATGGAATGCCTCACAGGAAATAGGGCACGGTTACTCGTCTGCCCATAGGGCTATAATGGGACAAATGGGGGGAAATAGCATTGAAACTTCTTCAGTATTTTCTTGAAATTGAAACCTCAGTCTTCAAGGGTGCTGGATTGCGGAGCCTACGATTTTGCTGGTTGAATGTCACATGAGCTACACACAGATAGGGATAGTCGAACGGTTTGGTGTCGAGTTGGGACTTATCGTGTCAAGGGATGCAAAAATGTCGGGGTGGCGGTCACCTGTTGAGGTAACCAAAAGAGGCACAACCTGATGGACTTGGGAGTCATTCTATTAGCTGGTTTAGGAGAAGTATTTCCCCCCGCCGGACTTGAGGGATAGGAAAAGAAGATGAGTTCTGAGCTAGAGCAGGTAGGATGTGTCGTTACTGCTATGAGGCCCTAAGTAGTTCTAGCGGCATTATCCAGGATGCCACCCAACTAGTTTTAGTCCACAAGAGCGGGTTAGCCATTTTGTGAAGGGGTTAAAGTCAGAATTGCCGGATCTTCAGCCTGTACAGGTTGAGGCTACGCAAAAATCCTTCAGAAGTTGTATGACTTCGTGATAGAGGTGGAAGGAGTGAGCAGATGATTACCATGGAATATACATCAAAAAAGGTGCGAAAGGGAGGTGAAAGTTTAATGGTTATTACTCTAGAGGACAGGGTTCAGGAGGTTACTCAGTCTGACCAATCAGTCTTGCACTACAGACCGTAGTTGGGGGGTCCACTCAGACCGATCAACCACTTCTCTGAGGAGACCTAGCTTCACTCCAGGGGGTTATGGATGTGGGGCGGGAGAGATGGACATATTAGGAGGAATTGTCCCAAAACAGAGGTATAAAACCACCAATAGCTAAGAGGGTAGAGTTGGTCATCATGTAGATGGCCGTTATTCGGAGAACACGGTGGAAAGAGGGTACTGGTGGTCACCACAAACGGACGAGGGGGAAGGGCAAAAATGAGCCACTACAGCACACATGGTTAGGGGCAACGGGCAGACAGGTGATAGGGCACCACTTGTCACGCTTTCCCTAGGCGTTAGAATCGGAGAAATAATATGCGTTATCACAGGTTATCTTTTGGTTGTGATTGTTGGCTTCTGTCATTATGGACGATGGCTCTACATTTTCATATGTATCTTCCTATGGCTAATGGATCTTAAATGTACATTGAATTGCCTTGACCATACCTATTGTGTCTGTTTTTAAATTACTCCGGTGGGTGAGTCTTGATAGTTGGAAAAGCTTGTATAGGTTGGTATTGGGACTTTTGTGGGGAGCAATTACCTGTAGACTTGGTTATTTAGAAAGCAAGGGTTGACTCGAATGCTAATGCTGGGTATGACTTGGCTATCTCCAAATTTGCAATCTGGGATGTAATTGCTAAACTGTGACGTTAGCCAAGCCTGGCGACAGTCCGTGATGTTGGGAGGGTGACTACTTCCAATCGGTTCGTATATGGTCTCCTTTCTTCATGCTAAGTGATTAATGGTTAGGAAGGGTTTGCCTTCGCTTTTCGTGGCACACCTCGGATGATACTACCAGTGGCCTCAATTGAGTCGTTTCCGATTGTCAGCGAGTTTTTAGACGGGGTTTCGCAGAACTTCTGGTATGCCATCGGATAGAGATATTGACTTTGCATTGAATTGGAGCCGGGTAATCGTCCAATTCCATAACCCGTTATAAGAATGGCTCTAGCAGAGTTAGGGAGTTAAAGCCCAACTTTTAGAGTTGTAAGTAAAGGTTTCATTAGCAAGTGCATCCCCTTGGGGTGGCTTGTGCTCCTGTTTGTTTGTGAAGAAGAAGAACGATGGAGTCTTCGGATGGCATAGATTTACCGGCAACGCATAAAGTAATGTTAAGAACAGTATTCCTCTTCCTTGCATTGTGATTTTGTTCGATCATTTAAACGCGGTGCTTGGGTTTATCTAAGATTGAACTTGACGGTTTGGTTATCATCATTGAAAAACGGGAAGAGCAGATGTGCAAAAGACTGCTTTTACGAACAAGGTATGGGCACTATGAAAATTCTTGGTAATGTCCTTGGGACTAAACGAATGCCCCTGTGCCTTTTATGAGCTTGATGGAAGGGATTTTTATTTAAGCATATATGGATCTTTTTTGATCGTATTATTGATGATATACTGATATACCCAAGAGTAAGGAGGAATGAGGGAGACATTTGCGGAATGTGTTGGAAATGTTGAGGGAGAAGAGAAAAAAGCTTTATGCCAAATTCTCAAGTGTGAGTTTTGGCAGATCTCAGGTCATTCTCTGGGGCAAGTGGTTTCTAAGGAGGAGTAGTTATGGTGGATCTTCTAGGGATTCCGCATAGTGAAGAATGGGTAAGACTACTAATGTGTCAGAAATAAGAAGCTTTGTGGTTTACCCAGTTTTACTACGCGATTTGTTCAAGGGATTCTCTTCCTATTGCTTCCCAATTGACGAACTTGACTCAGCAGAATGTGCCATTTGTATGGTCGGAGGAAGTGAGGAAGCTTTCAGAAACTGGAGACCCTTGCTACCTACCTACCTATACTACTCTTGCTAGAGAGGGTAGAACTTCATTGTGTATTGGTATGCCTCCTATTAGGGTTGGGTGCAGTGCTTAATGCAAGAGAAAAAGTTAATTGCTGATGTGTCGAGACAATGAAGGTGCATTGAACGTAATATCCGACCCACGATTGTGGAGTTGGCCTGCGGTTTCGTGATGGAATTAAAGCAAGGCAGACCTATCTATATGGGGTTTGTAAGTGTGAGTCTATACGTATCATAGTGCCTAACAGTAGTCTTTACTCAGGAAAGATTTGGAATTTGAGATGGAGGAGGTGGATGGAACACAAAGGTTATGAGTTACCATCTTGTATCACCCAGGAAGGCTAATGTGTGGCGGGACATCTTAAGTAGAAACGCAGGGAGCATGGGTATAGTTAGCCCATTACAACGTTTCTGAGACGCCATTGGTAGAGAGGTTCAGACTATGGCTACGACTTTATGAGGTTAGGAAGTAAATGAGGGGGGCGGTTTTTGGCCAGTGTGGAGGAGAGATCGTTCTTTTCTTGACAAGATAAGGGGGAAAACAGTGCTGTATGAGAAACTAAGCCGAATTCAGGATGTATGGGGTTCAGAGGAATGCTAAAAGGGAAGAACTAATGGATGACGGACAGGGTGTATTGTGAGAATAAGGGAAGGGTATACTATTAATGGAGAGGGTTATAGTGGTGCCCGTGTTGATGATTTGATCCACCAATTCTTTACAGAGGCTCATAGTCCGGGATATTCTATACATCCTAGTTGAACCAGATGTACCGTTGACCAAAGCACACTTGTTGGTTGTAGTTAGAATTGTAGTAGAATGAAGCGCGGACACAATATGGATTTTGTTGCCCAAATGTCCCCAAATTCAGCAATATAGTATGAGGAACACAGAGCCCAGAGGAAAACTTCGAGATGGCCCATTGCTGAATGGAAGTGGGAAAGGATGCAAATGTACTCGTGGTTGGTCTTCCAAAGACATTGGGCCACGTTTGATTGTCTATTTGTGTAATTGGTGGACAAGATTAACTAAGTTTGCTCACTTCATCTGGTTAGGTGTGACCTTTACAATGCAGAGAAAGTTAGCCAGACTCACATCTCAGAACATGGTTCGGTGGCATGGCGTTCCACTTTCCATCATATTAGATAGAGGTACGCAGTTAGTTTACTTCTATGTTTGGGAAAAAATTGCATGTGAATTAGTACTAGGTTGGACCTTATTATTGCCATTTCCTCAGACCGTGGACCGGTCTGAAGCGAAAGATTCAGGTATTGGATATATGCTTCGTGCATGTTGATAGAATTCGGTTGTCTCTGGGATAACTCTACCCTTAGCGGAGTTTTCATAAATAATAGCCTATCACTCAACTATTGTATGGCTCCTTCGAGCATGTACTGGGAGTATGCTAGGTCTCCCATTGGTTGGTTGATGCATTTGAGGTTAGAAACTTGGGTACTGACCTTGAGGGATTTAGTAGAGAAGGTAAAATCTATGTCAAGAAAAGATCTTCGGGCTTCAAAGGAGGCAAAAAGGAGTAATGCATTCTGGAAAGCGAAAAGGTTAGGGACTTTGGAGTTCATGGAGGGAGGTGGTGAGCAAGTTTGCTGAAGGTTTCACCCAGGAAGGGTGGCTCTGTGACGCGGTTTGGTAAAAGAGGTAAGCTAAGTCCAAGGTAATTCGGACAATTGAAGTACTCTTCAGCGAGTAGGGGAGGTGGCTATGAATTTTAGCCTTGCCGCCAGGGCCTGGTCAGGGAGTGCATCCGGTTTTAGGTGTCTATGCTGAAAAGATACCCATGGGATGAAAACTAATTCATCGTTGGGATTCAGTGCTTGCTTGATAAAATTGGACTTAGAGGAGAAGACTGTGCCATTCTAGATAGTTGAATAGGCAAGTTGAGATCAAGGAGAGATTGCATCCATCAAAGTTCCAATGGAAGAAGAGCCCAGTTGAAGACGTCCCACTTGGGAGAAGGAGGTTGATATGCAAGAAAGATACCCCACCTAGTTTCAGATTCAGGTACTCTTTTCGCCCTTGTTTTACTCTCTAATGATCGTTCGTGTACGACATGTTGGGTAAATTGGGTATCTATTGTAATGACCTTTTTTAGTCGTTTTGAGCAGCAGATTTTATTTCTGGAAAAATTGGGCTGAGTCGACGGACCCCACGACGGATATCCTGGGCACGACGACACCGTCGAGGGGGTGGTCCGTTCCAAAACCAACTTTAGGAATCTGAAATGTGGGTATGAGATCGACTTCTGAACGTCACGACGACACACGGGTGCAGAGGACCGTCTCTTGGCATGACGGGCCGTCCAGACCTTTTACTGGCAATTGGTCTCTGAATCTGTGACGGAAGCAGCGGACGGAACAGACGCAGGCACGACGGCCGTCACAAACTGCGTATCCAGGCGAGTTCAGATTCTTGTGTAATGTTTTAAGGGGGCGTTTGGGACATTCTGCTTATAATTATAAAAGTTCGTGGTTGAATATTAATAATCCAATTTTGAGGGTTAAAGGAGATAACCTTAATTTAATAGTGGGGGTACTTTTGTCAGCTTTTATACATAATTATATGGTAAGTAGGGTAAAAGAAAGAGGGTTTGAATAAGAAAAAACAGAAAAGAATAGAGAGCAGGGAGAATAATCGAGAGAGCGAGAGGAGGAACAGCAGAGCTTGGGGAAGATATCTTGCTTGATCACGAAATCTTAAGGTGGAGGTTAGGGAGGTTAGGTTATGGTTTATACTATTCGTTAAGTAAACTCTTAATAGCGAATGATATGTATTGGGTGTTGTTAAACCCTTCTATATGCGTAATGTATGGTGTAGAATGTGATTACATAATTGTGATAAATAAGCATGTGAAGTATTGAATCCTAAAAAAACAATATAAATCTTGAAAAACCCTAATCTGCCTGTGTTAAGGAGATGAGGATTTCCCTTGGTTAAACGAAGGCTGATGACAACTAAAGTGATGAGGAGTGGAAACAGGGGTCACGAATCCGCACACGTAGACATTAGGGGATCGGGGTGTCAAGAACCAACACGTAGACGTAGGGGATGGGTGTCCTGAACCGACACGTAGCATTAGGGTAGGGTGTCACGAACCGAACACGCTTATTTGAATTCGGGGACCTCGGGTGTCAGAACGACACGAGTATATGAGAGGGGTGTCACGTTTACCGACGAGGAGAACTAAGAATAATGATATTGAAAGACGTAATAACTACTCAATCTAATGAACCTAATTTCCAAAATGGGGTATGGGCATTGCGGTTGAGTCCTCCTGGGGTGAACTTGGTTGGTGTTATATGATTATAGAAACTGTGTGGGCTACCATGTTGAGGTATTGTGTAGTTGATTTAGATATTACTTGATGGATGTTGTTTTCTATTCTTGAGTTGGCCGATGAGTACCTACTCAGTACTAGTGTTTTGTACTGACCCTACTTGTTATGTTCTCTCTTTAGCATTTGTGGACTTGTGAGCAAACGGTGCCATCGTCTTCAATCAGCCGCCCAAACTCTAGCCAGTCTTCATCCAAGCCCGATTTCCAGGGTGAGCTATTGCTTCTAGCTTGGACTGGATCTTCCTCGTCATGTCTTGTGCCTTGAGGATTCCGGCATGGACTAGCTTTTACAGATTTTTTAGTTTTCTAGACTCTTAGCATTAGTAATTTGAGGATGAGATGTCTTGTGGTGATGACTTCCGGTTTTAGAATAAATAGATCGAGGTTTTTATACGTTATTTAAATCGATTTTCATTAGAGTTTTAAGTCTTCCGCATTATATTTTGTTATTATGTTGTATGAAACGTTGGGAATTGGATGGTTTGGTTCGCGATCACATAGTAGGATAAGGAATCGGTGCAGTCGCGGCCGTTTGGGGTCATGACATCCACAGGGTTTATGATAGTAGGGTTGCCATGAACATCATTTTAGAAGTGAAAATGAAAATAATATGAGATTTAATTAAGTATCTCTTAGTGTTTTCAACATCTACTTTCAATCAAGCTAGCTTCTTTTCATAACATTGAAAAGAGAACCCAAGGTCAGCTATAGTTCAATGAAACGTTGTTTTAGGGATTTCATTTAGTTTCATTGCTAAGAGAAATTAATGAAGTTATGTAAGTTATATAATTGCAAAAACATGCCTTCCAGACTATACAATGATAGATAGCAGTACATGCATATATTTGATAATGTAAGTATTTTTTTCTCTATATTGATGTGGTTATTTTGTGGTTCCATTTGTCTATATATGTTCTAACCCAATTTAGAACTATGAAGTATCATTACGAATTAATTGAAGATGCAACCAATAGAGCGGTGGAAGGTTGAATCAGAAAGGATTCACTTTTTATTTAATTGAAGTTAGGTTGTTAATATCCTTTTTATTAAATACCAGTAGAATATTCTTGAAACACTCATTCAAATTAAGAAATACAAATATAAGAGTCCCTTTACCGTAAAGTTAATCTCATTAGCACATATTTGTAGTTTCGAAAAGAACCTAAAAGCCCCCCCAAATTAAGAGATATATATGTCTGGAAAAAAAAGTAAGCTCTAATAGCAATCAATAGCAAATAGCCCAAAGAAGGACACTAAAAATTAAAGCAAAACAACACAATTGAGATTGATACAATTCATCACATCCTAAGAAAAATGGAGGAAGATAAATACATGGAAGAAGAAGAAACAAAAAGAGATGATAGAGAAATGGTGAAATGGATCAATTAGAGTTCCACACCAGAATACAGCAGTCTGCAACTATAAACAAAGAATACTCATGCCTAAGCAATAGATGTCAACATCACTATGACTAAGAGGTAGTGTGTGGGTTATTTAGGTTTTAAACATAAAGGTAAAAAGGTTTGATATAGCCTTATATTTACAAAAGTGTCAAAAAGGGCTGGCCTAGAACCATCCGTCCCAAGCTCACGGGCCAAGGAATTTAAAGGGCTAGGGTGGACCAACTCGTCATTTTGAAGAGCCTGAAAATGCTCAACTCAACCCAGTTGTAGAAAAGATGAGGGCTGGGATGATCTAGCCCTTTTTATTTCCTTTTTTTCTTTTCATTTTTATAATTTTATACCATCAAGAAAATTAGAATATTTCAAAATCAAATATGGCAAACAATCGTGTTATTTCAACAACACTAGCAAAAAAATATAGTGTAATTAGCATGTCTCTTGCACACCGGATATGCGAACGAGATAAAAATGTGACAAGCAAAATGAGAGGGAAGCAAGGTCTCGAATTTATATATGTATCGTAGATCCTACATAACAAGACATAAATACAATTCATCAAATAATGTGAAACTCTAACAACCCCGCACGTAGGACTGAACATCTAAAGCATGGAACGTAGCTTATGAAGTAAGGATTTAACCAAGACTACATAATGAGATAAATTTTCATTTCATCAATCAAACGCAAAACTCTTAATTACCACACACCTCGAATTAAGCATCCAGAATAGGAGAAGTCCTAGCTTATGAAGTTAGTAACAAGGCGTTTAGTCAAACACAACTCGAATTTTATTAAATCTCAATCGCACTTTTTGAAAACACTCATTCAAATTTAGAAACAATATCTAAGAGTCCCTTTACATAAAAGTTAAATCTCATCAATGTAATCGGTGTAGCTGCGAAAGAACCTAAAACCCCCAAAATCGAACGATGTATCATGTATGAAAAAAAGCGAAGCTCAAATAGACATCAATAATAAACATCCAAAAAAAAGACATAAAATTAAGCAAAGAAACACAATTTGAGATTTAAGATAAATTCATCATACCCAAAAAATGGAGCAGATACATACATGGAAGACACCAAAAGAGATGATCAAAGAGGCCGTGTAATCTGTCAATGGAATTCCTACACAAGAATAACAGCCACCTACAACTACTATAAAAATACTCCTGCCTAAAGCAGTCATGTCTACTATAACCTATGATAGAGATTATAGTGTTGCGTGTTATTTAGGGTTTAAGCATGAAGGTCAAATGGTTTGATAAAGATTTATATAGAAAGAGGTGTTAAAAAGGGAAAACCCAACCCCTTTCGGACCAAGCCTCACGGGCCAAGGAATTTGAAGGGCTAGGGTGGATCGGCTCGTCCTTTTGAAGGGTCTAAAAATGCTCGATTAGACCCAGCTCTAGAAGGGTCGAGGTTTTGGGCGAGCTAGCACTTCTTTTTTTTCTTGTTTTTCTTTTAAAGTTTATAATTTTATAACATCAAGAAAATGAGAATATTTTTTAAAATAAATTATGGAAAACATTCGTGTTGTTTCAACAACACTAGCAAAAAATCCAGGATAATATACACCATGTATTTTTCATATCACATACGCGACGAAAAGAGTGACCACAAGATTGGGAATGAGGTGAGGCCAAATTTTATTATGTATCATGATACTGTGAATCTATTTCGATCGAGTGTATCTAGATAATGTACTGTATTGTGATCCCTTCTACTTTATGTGATATAGCCTAATACTTGTTATAAATTTTTATTGTTGAATCCTTTCTATTTATTTTTCTTATCTGAACTCAGTGAACCTCAAGGTTTCAAATATAATTTTTACTTGTATTGTGCGTGTTACACAAATACTTATACATTGGCCTAAACAAACAAATCGTTTATCAATGTCTGGGTGGGGGGGAATATTTCAATCACGTAAATACAATGACTAGTCATGAGACATGAAAACTCATTTTTTCACATAGTTCTCCAAGGTATGTCTCTTTTGTCTGCACCGATCTTAATTGTTTTCCATTCCCCTATGAGGTCAGTTTCTCGTGATTTCCCCTTTCTCCCTACGAGCTCAGTTCAAGGCATTTTGTCTTTTGATATTCATTATAATTTCTCAGTGTTTTCATGTTTTTTACTTTGTATGTCTTTTCTTGGCTTTTTGTTTGTTTATTTTAGGTAGAGTGTCATTGAATTTTTTCTAATATTTGGAGATTTATTTTATTGTGGCCTAATGTTATGTATTATGCTTGTGTAGTGATACTATGACTTAAATAGAATATTCCTAAATTTGAGTATATTCTAGTATTTATTTATAACGCTCAATATAAACTTAATTTACTATTATTTTTCACCAATTGTCCTTAGTTATTGATTTAAGTGGTCAATTGTGTTAATATATATATATATATATATTTAAATATATATATGGTAAGAATTTTTTATGGTAAATAGTATTATTTATTTGCGAAGATTTTAATAATAGGTTTTGCACCAAAATAATATACAGTTTCTTTTGTGTATATTCAATGTGGACAAAACAAAAAAATAGTAAATGTGTCTTTTCACGCGAACATATAAGATGGTCAATGAAAATTTTTATTGGTTAAATGAATATTTAATTCAATTTACTAAGGTTCAAAATGTATTCGCGGTATCTCAATAATAATACCTTTATAGACAATATTTGTTGTATATTTTTCTTGTCATCTATCCAAATGTTTTGCACATTTTATTTTCGTTAATACAATGTTCATCATTACTATAACATATGAAAAGAGAACTTTTTTGTTTTTTTAGAACTTTTTTTGTTTTGTAATATTGTTTGGGAAAAATAACATGCATTACTCCCTCAACCTATGCTCAAATCTCGAGACACACTTATTTTTATCACAATTTCCTATTAACCCCCCCTGAACTTATTTTCTAAATAGTTTTTTTACTTAAACAACCCCCTTTTCGTCCTCGTCGCACTAGCATGAAAAAGAATGTCCACACCCACTGGGGCCCTCACAATAGTACCACATATTTTGTATTTGCATTAATTGTAATAAGTAATAAAATATATAATGTTATACCTAAAAAAGAATTAATGTGGTATAGTTGGTATTTCAATAATTTATCAATAGTCGTAATATTTTAAATTTATTGTAGGGACAAAATGAAAATGTTTATCCAATATATTGAAAATATATGTATTTGGTAAAAGATTGATTTTTAAACGATTCCATAATATATTTTTCACATATTTTTACATATTTGTTGCGAAGAACTCCGGAATAATTTCAAATAGTAATATTTTTGAATTTAAAATATCTTGTTCAACTTGATAAACTCTTAATCATATTTTACATATATGCATGTATGAACTTTTCTTCCTCTAAAATTTTTTTATTATTAGATCACCGGCGAAATATATTTCCTCGCTTAATTCTCTACTATTGTTTGGCAGAACATTGAGCATATCATCAAAGGGGAGTTCTCACCGACAACCCATGCACTTCACAATTTCCAAAGGACCACTATTAGCAACTGATTTTAACTTTGATCTATAAATTATTAACAGAAAGTAAACACAGGCTGTTATATACTATGGCACAAGTAATACACTGATAAAATTGATAATTTTTTGTTTGTTGACCCGAAAGAAACTTGCTTTTTACTCACATTCAATAGTATCAACATACCTAAGATCAAAGGCATCACTTACAAACCAGCTTTAAACTCACCCATGAAAACTAATTGTAACAGCCCCCAATAGCCAAAATAGACCAAAATCATTTTTTTCAAAACAACGGGGGGTGTAGGTGCAAAACCAACATTGGCATCGACGGTCCTGTAGGACAGACATAGTCCATCATGTCAACCGTTAATGGGATCAGCGACTCCAAAAAATTTCAGCGATAAAAATGTGGCTAAGTCCTTGATTTGCGGTCCCGTAGTCCGTGACCTTCGATCGAGACCCCCCATTCACCAACTCCTTACAGGATCTACGGATGACCAACAAAGTCCATAGGTTTACCTAGGGTCCGTAGGTGGAAAATTTGCAGGCAATTAAGGGGAAATGCAGTTGGGTCTACATCAAATGATAATAATTGATAGCACGAAATGAATTAGATGTCTCATGACCTACCCACAGATAGATAACTGAATTATCTTTCCATAGCCACCGACCTTGCTAAAATCAGTCCTTCGAATAAAATGTTATGCCTATTTTAGTAAAGGCCTGTCGAATAGGCCATGGCGACGGACCCAACGACGGGGCGTCGGGCAGACTATCAATCCTAGCCATCGTTTGGCCCGACATCAACTTTTTCAGAGGTCTTTTTGACCTTTCCCACTCCATTTAAACCCTAAATTACGTCGTTTTGACCCTAAATCATCATATTTTAGTCAGTTTTAGCCTGGAAACATGATTAAAACATATCCAAGTCAAATCATAAAATCAAAACCTAAAAAATTAGAAGAAATAGAGGACAAAAAGCTCAAGAACCCTAGTTCAAGAACACCAGAAGTTCCAGCAGTTGCATCCCAAAAAATTAAGTATTTTTCAATGGATTTGATCACCAGGTATGTGAGATTTCACTAGTGTGTTCCTTCCACCCATTGGGTCCCTAGTTTTAAGTCAGATTCTTGATTCTCTTATCATGATTAAACCTAGGGTTTCTAGAACTTTGGTAGACTTCATGAATTTATTCAATATATATTCCAAATCAGATTATCATGTTATAACTCATTTAATCGCATGAATTTCAGAACCTTAGCTTTGTATCTGTTTAGTTTTCAATTACATATGTTATGCCAGATATTTCAGACACTTCAGATATACATGTCTCAATTATAAATGCATAATTACTAGATTAATTATTGCATTCTCAGTTTGTATGTTCATTTTTGAGCTATCCACTATTTAAATAAACTCAAACATAATCAGTTAATTAACAAAATTTATTGAGAGTAGAATAATACCGAGTTGGACTAGGGTTTAGCGTACACAATTGTCCCAGAACTACTAGCCAAGTAGGTTGTAAGTCCCATCTATGGCAATCAGTTTAGTGATCACGCCAGCATGCCTTTATACCTTTTTCAGGGTATATTGGGTTCCTCTCCGATGGGGTCGTAACATCGACTACAAAAATTTAGCTCTTGTAGTTTTTCATCAGTTTTATTCGTAGCTCCCATCAGATTGAGTTAGATCTTTTGTATGCCATTTATCAGTATATTTCAGTATTCAATGTCCACCATGTTTAAATTTCTCATTACACTACTTGCGCTACATCTTCTGGATTAGGTTCAGTTCTTATATCCGATCAAACATAGATTGATTTCCGATCTCAAATTGAGCAAATTCAGTGGTGAGTCTTCATTTTCCGAGGAAAACAGTCATTAGTGTCATTTTAGTCTTTAATCAGTTACTTTTAGTTTTTTCTAGATTTAGCTGGAGGCTTTTCCTAGTATTTCTAGTTCAGTTTAGAGGCTATTTTCAAACATAGTTAGATTCAACTTAGTATTTAGTTAATTATTTCTTTGTATGAAACTTATTTCTTCCAAATATCTCAGTTATATATTATGAATATTCCCCATATTTTTAGATTTAACTAAGATTTAGCTTCCGCAATAGTTTATATTCTTTAGTATGCTCATCATCATGCAAGCAGGGTTAGATTAGGATCTATTGTGGTCCTAGGTTCCGTGTCCGTGTCTCGGTGGTAACTAAAGGCGTGACACAAATTGTAATATCCCATACGTAAAACAAACAAGAAATTTGTAGGTTCAACTGACGGTTACCATCCATAGACCGTCGTTTGATCTACGGCTTGTATTGTGCATCCATCGTTGTGTCTTAAGCCCCCCCCCCCCCCCCCAAAAAAAAAAAACAGCCTAGAATGTTTGACTAAGCGTCAAATGACGGACGGACCTACCACCCATAATTTGTGTCCTTTCGATCAAGTCCCCAATCACCCACTCTCTGACAAGAACCACGATTGAGCAGTACGGTCCATAGATGGACCTACGGACCGTAGGTTAAAATTAGCAGATAGTTAAGGGAAAAATGTTGTTGGGTCAACTTCAAATGACCATAACTCTTATCTCAAAACGAATTAGGCGTCTCCTATGACTCCATGATTATATAATGATTATCTTTCCATAGCCACAACCTTAACTAAATTCAGACCTACAAGTAAAAGTTTGCACATTTTAGTAAATATATGTCTAGCAGACCTATGGGGGTACACGGGGGGTGGGTAAAACTAAAATGGGGAGACCAAACGCCTGGGAGGGGGGAGAGGGGGGGCGCGACGGACCATCGATTAAAGCGAATGGTCCCTTCATTCCCGGCCTTCAATTGTGGTTCGACACAATTTAAATCAAGGTCTTTTGGTGTTCTGTATTTCATTTAACACCTAAGATACGACATTTTGACCCATTAGATTTTATTCAGTTTAAGCCTAGAAACATAACAAGAACTTAACTAAGTCAAAATCAGAAATCAAAACTTAGAAAATTAAAAGGAAGAAAAGGAGAAAAAGGTCAAGAACCCTAGTTCAAGAACGCAACAAGGTTCCATTAGCTCCAACCCTGAAGTCTAAATATTTCTCTGTGGATTTTATCCCCAAGTATGTGAGATTTCACTAGTGGGTTCCTTTCACCTATTAAATCATTAGTTTTCAGTCAGTTCTTGATTCTCTTATCAATGATAAACCTAGTGTTTGTAGAATTACGCAAAAATCATCAATAATTTGTTAGGTATATATTCCAAATAAGATTGTGAGGTTATTATTCAGTTTATCAGATGAATTTCTATACCCTAACTATGTATTTCTTTAGTTCTTAAATTACACATGCTAGGTTATATATTTCAGTTACTTCAGATATACATGTCTCAGTTATTAATGCATAATTATTAGATTAATAATTGCACTCTCAGTTTGCATGTTCAATCTTGAGCTATCCAGTATATACAGAAATTCAGTCATAATGTCTTAATCATTTAATTCATTGGGAGTAGCATAACACCGAGTTTGAATAGGGTTCAACGTACCCAAATAGTCCAAGAATTAGTAGCCGAGTAGGTTGTAAGTCATCTCTGTGGTCATCAGATCACGCCAGCATGACTTTATACCTATGACAGGGTATATTGGGTCCTCTCTGTGGGGCGTATACATCGGACTCTACATTTAGCTCATGTTGTTTTATTATCAGTTATAATTAGCTCCCACAATTTAGTTAGAATATATTGCATTGACAATTTATCAGTATATTCAATATTCAGATTCAACATGTTATATACTGGTCATTGCATTCGAATATCTCAACATTCAGTATATCATGTTTAGTTTTCAATACTTAATTTTGTTCTTGTTCAGCTATGATTTATTTATTTTTTACCCTATCCAACATGCTCAGTACCTTCAACTACTGACACATACGTGTACTACATCTTCTTGTGATGTAGGTTCAGGTTCTCAACATCCAGATCGCACTTAAATTGATTTCTGATCTCCAGTTCAGCAGATTCAATGGTGAGTCCTCATCCTCCAAGGACGATATTCATGAGTTTTTTTGCAATGTTTAGTCCTTTAGTTTCAGTTTTTGCTAGACTTTTTTGGGGCCTGTGCCAATATTTCTACTCAGTTTAGAGGCTATTTTCAGACATAGTTAGTTTTAGCTTAGCATTGAGTTAATATTTCCTTGTATTAAACTCGTCATTATTTCAATATTTCAGCTATAGTATATTGATATAACCCATCTTTTTATTTAAAGTATGATTTTATTTTCCGCAATAGTTCATATTCTTTAGTATGGTCATGATCATGGCAATAGGGTTAGCTTGGGATCGCTTGTGGTCCTAGGTCCCGCGTCTGCATCTCTAGGGTAGCTCGAGGCGTGACAAACTTTGTATCAGAACACTAGTTTTAAGTGTCCTATGATTTATGAAAAGCCGCACTAAGTAGAGTCCTTTTCATGGATGTGAAATGCACCACATCTAATGAGAGGGACGCTATGAAGTGTTTTAGGAAAACTTCACTTTATTATTAATATATTCGTGCATAAGGTATGATCTAATTCCATTCTAACTTGACATTCTACATTTCTGATCATGCCTCCTCGTAGAGCTAATTCCAGGAATGCGAACACTTCGAATGCAAATGCAAGAAATGCAAACACAACTCGCTATAGCTAGAAGAGTTTACAGAAATTTCATTGTTACAGTATCTTAGAAATTCGTCTCAGCATATCTTATAGAGTTAGAAATAGTAGACTTCAATATCATTATAGGCATGGATTGGTTACATTCCTGTTATGCCTCAGTTGATTGTAGAACTAGGATTTTTCTTTTTCAGTTTAAAAATGAACCAATCTTAGAAAGTAAGGGTAGTATCTTAGCGCCTATGGGTCGATTCATTTTTTATCTTAAGGCCATAAAGATGATCTTTAAGGGTTATCTACATCATTTAGTTCGGCATAAGGATTTTAGCTCTGAAACCCCAACTCTTGAGTCAGTTCCAGTATATTAATGCAGAAGTCCATAACTCCAGATATTCTATTCATCCATGTACCGGGATCTGCGCAAACTCTATTGGTAGAATGACAGGAATAGAGATATAGCAGATTTTGTGAGTAAGTGTCCCAATTGCAAGAAGGGTTATCTTGAAATAACTTGTCGTCCTAGGTCCCGTGTTTGCGTCTCGAGGGTAGCTCGGGGTGTGACACAAAGCAGATGTAATCTTTAAAAATGCAAGAAAAAGAATTAGTATAAGATTAAAAAAATTGTGGTAAAAGACAAGAGAGAAAAGTATTTTTAATGTCTTATAGAAATAGTCAAACCTTTTTATAAGTCAAACCTTTTGAAAAAGTCACAAAAACTCACAACTTTTGAAGAATTTAACAACTCCTTGGTAGGCAACACACACTCCTTGGACAAGTCCCACAACGTAGTGAAATTATATATTTTGTGTGTTATCGAAATAATCATGACCTTTTTAGAAGTCCTGACATTTTGAGACGTACCTTTTATTAAAGTCACAACTTATTGAGAAATGACATTTCCTAGAAGTCACAACTCTTTCAAAAGTCACAACTCATTAAAAAAATTACAACTCTTAGGAAATGCACAACTCTTTGGAAAAGTCACAACTTAGTGAAAAATCACAAACCTTTGAAAAAAGTCACAACTTATCAGAAAAGTCCCACTCATTGAAAACGTCTCAACTAAGTTAGTGAGATATATATATATATATATATATATATATATATTATATATCTATAGAGAGAGCGAAGCGAGAAGCGAGATCGATAGATCGCTAGATCGATCGCTCGATATCTCTATCGATAGATCATCTGATCGATCTATCAATTGTTTTAATAATCAGAACCCTTGTTTACAATTAACAAACTAGTTTTTTGGGCTAATCTTTAATTTTGAAATTAGACTATTTTTCCATGTATGAAACAATTCACTCTTATGTTTTTTTTCATATATACTTAACAGACATGGGAATAAATAATTGCAATCTAGTGAAACGTAAAATTATTATGAGGTTGTTTTGTATATGATCTGAGATAATCATGTCAAATGACCCTTAATCAATGAAAGTTAATATAGCTTGTATATTGAGTGCATATCCCTTTGCTCATGAATAAGAACTGGCACATTATTTGAAATGCATGATGAAAATGTGAAACATTGATGTAGAATCAACAAATTATGGCTATTACATGTTTAAATTATTTATTTGATGTTTTAAAATTTCTTAATATTTGAATGATTCAGATTTTGTTATGTATCAAATTAATTACATTATTGTTGAGGAGATTCGTATTGCTAACCCTATGATGATATTTTCTCCCCCCACAAAATAGTATTGATGTGTCCCTCCTACAACAAAAATATGGACTGGTGTCGCTCATGTCAACCATTTATGAAAGATGCAAATAAGGCTTAAATGAAAACCTGACCCTTAAGGTAATAACTAGTGTCCTCCTAGAAGTAAATCGTAGATCTGGCATTTTATTCGATTCAGTCTCTGATTTGATGAAACATTTCTAATTGAGTGATTTTGATGAATTGCTTCAAAATGATAGTGTAACATTCAAAGAACAAGCTAAAATAGAAGTTGATTGGGTAAGTCGAACGAGCCAACCACTGCTATGTTAGGTGTAGATCCTGGTATTGAGACATTTATCAGTGTAAGAGGTAATAGGGAGAGGTTGAGTTGGGAAGACCCTAGGTTTCTTCTAGGGTTCTTCCTTGAAATTGAGAGAGATTTTAAATAACTAAATAAGTTTTTTTCCTTTTATGTTAAATTATCTATATGAAAAAAGACAATGTGGTGATCTCTTTTTCTCTTCACAATTTCTTTTAACCTCACTTCTCTATTATAATTCACCACGAAAGTGTTTGTTGAACATTACTGTAAATTAAACGCCGTTTTTTGGTGCAATAACATATTTCTAGTGTAAGACCCACAAAAATTAAAATTATGTTCTTTACTTTTGGTAAAGCTTGAAAACTCTAACTTTCTTACTAGACCGATGGAACAAGATCTTGTTTATACTATAATAAATGAAAGCCTAGCAAACAAAGAGACAATGGAGACTTTTTGGACTTAGCATTCTCCTTAAATTTGAGAGAGAATTAGAGGGGGATGAACTTGGATGTGATTGGGGAATTTTAGAAGAATGCGATAGTTTAGGTAGATTTAGGAGTGAGAGGTACTAATATAGGTCTTAAAATGCAAGTCAAATGATGTGGCATAGACATTAAATACAAGAAAAAAACCCAAAATATACCTTTTAAGAATTACCTAGCGTAAGTGATCTATGATTGGGACCTAAGTATGTGACATTCTATGTCTCTGGCTCTTACTTGTAAACCTCTAGAACCGAATTTCAGAATTCATCCACTTTCCCACAGAACCATTCTATGATTATTTAATTTCCTACGCCTCTAAGGACAACTTATAGAAGCCCAATTTCAAGAACGAAATTTACACTTACCACTCAGCCTAAATAATTCTATGCACCCCAGATAGACCCCTATGACTTACTACATCCCAGCCTTCCTCTATTTGTACTCCCACACAGAGCTCAACATTTCTAAAACTCAACTCAACTACTTTCTTCCTATGACCTGTAGGACTTTTTATAGTTTGTTGCTAAGAGTCACCGTTCCTGAAACAAGGACAAATATCTGAACTCTTCCTTTTTAATCCAACTTATGAATTTCAGAAATGATACACTAATGAGAATGCTTCATCTCATATCACAAGTTATTCTTCTAACTGTGAATCAGGTTGTCCTTTCTTTGATAAATTGTGAAAATGTTTTGGTTGAAAGTATAAGTAAAATTTTACCATCACCTATGGTTTAATACTCCAAAATAGCTAATAAAGAAGCTATATGTGTTGTTGATTCCTCTTATACTATTGATTCTATTTTATTTGTTTCTAATCTTTACCACCATTTCGCATTTATGACAGTAAAATTTTGTGGCATGCTAAATTAGGACATCTACCTTGTGTAAAATGAAGAACTTCTCCACCATATCTATGAGATTTTCTACTGACAACCTTTTTTATCACATATATCATAGAAAGACATACTTGTATACCTTTCTAGTAAAGTACTAATATTACAAACAAATTTTTTTAACTACTACAAATTGACTTATGGAGATCATACCAAAAATCCACATATTATAATTGTGATTATTTCTTGACGATGGGGGATTACAATAGTAGATAGACTTGGACACAGTACATAATATGCCAAAGTAATGCACGAAAAGTTATTAAAGCCTTCATATCTTAAATAGAAAACCAATTTCAAACCAAAGATCATGCCCTTATAAACATTAACAAAATGCTATGATAGGAAGAAAACACAATTATCTCTTGAAAACAACAAATGCATGTACTTATTTTTCGATCAAAATTGCCTACGAGATATTGGATGCCTTTGTTTTCCTACAATTTGAAGGCCCACAAAGACAAATTTGAATCAAGGTCAACACCACACATTTTGTTGGATACCCTTTCAATACAAAAGGCTACAAGGTACCACATCAAGCTACTAAGAGAGCTCCTATATTTAGATATGTTCTCTTTTCATGAAACTATTTTTCCTTAGATATTGCTCCTGAATGTTCAGATCAATTATGTCTTGAATTAACTTTCTATCATTTGTCGGATTAATTTTTTTGTATGTGTGATACGACAAGAACTTTGGTTTAACGAAGAATTGTTGAAAGAAACAAATTTTATGAAGTTACTATAACCCAAGGTAACCAATAATATAGTGTATAATGGATTGAAATGCATATCCACAGTCATTCTACCCTGTGTCCATCCCTGCACGTCCTAGCACATTGGTGTAGTGACGCCCCACCGTCACCTTACCTATAAGGACAACTAAGACAATACATACCAACAATTATTGAAAGAATACAACTATACTTTACTAACTTGCTTTCCCCTACACCTACATTTAACACCCCGGTCCACAAAGTTCATTCACTTCATCATATTTCAATCATGACCATGTGTCACGCCCGAGAGCACCCCACAGACGTAACAGGAGTCTTGGTCCTCAGATAAGAACATACACCTATCCCTTAGAATACATCATGAAATATCTTAGTAGAAAATATGCGTATTAATTAAAACTTTTCATAGTGAAGTGTACTTAGGAATTCTCACATATCATATATGGATGTACATGACTCCTCCCTTTATGAAGAGGTTATATCGATCTATCTGTAGCATGGTCAATTAATTTAAGTAGTTTAAACTTTGTCGACATATATCCATTTAAACAGAGTTACAAGGTTGGGCATAGCCCTGACAAGTACAATCTGTCAAATATACACTTAAAACAATAGTCTCAAAAATAAGGAAAAGAATAAGGTCTTAGACATAAGCAATACTACTAGGAAGAGAGAACAAATGGTACCATCCTCGAACTTTGAGGACTCACCAACAATAAAGGGAAAAGTTCAATTTCTTCTTACCAAATGGCCCCGAAACACCTTAACAGCTTAACCTAAATATTTGTAAGAAACATGGAATATGGGTAGTACCACACTTGTACTAAGTATTAAAAAACATATGCACATTAAAACCTTTGAAGAAGTGCAAAAAAAGGACCATTTCTTCTGGAAACATATTAATCATTGGAAAGCTTTGTGTAGACATATATGAGAGCCTATCAAGCAATGATCAACCCAAAATAATACATACTCATAATCAAACATAGAAACAACACCAACATAAAGTTATATTATCATTTAATGTTGAAGAGTTCATATCATCAAAGCATATAAAACACATACCAACAATCCCATCCCAGACATACTAGTGCAATACACATGTGAAGCCCTATAACCCCACATAATCAATTAAAATAAAAAAGACATCATAAGCAATGTCTTACCTAATATGACATGACATCATGAGTAGTAACCAACATAATTCAATCTCTACACCAGTATCAAGTCACAAATGAAACCAACATCATTATAAGAGCAACATCGCATAGGATCACATGATTACAATTAATTATAACACAAGTCTAATAACCACTCCGATGACTCCCTCAAGATTAAATGTGCCTAAACACATCGGTAAAAGTCTGATACCGCTTTTACCCATTACTTAGTAGGACCACTTAAGTCAACCAAGTTAAAGTCCTATTTATACTTCCATTCCTTCATTGTACTTTCGGGAACAATGGCATTAACGACAATTAGACTATGTTAGCTAAACATGAATCCGGTTTTATGAAACCATAACCGAATAAAGAAGGTGATCTACTGTCCCAATGCGTAGAACTAAATATGAACAACATTCTAGGTGGATCAATATAGTTTGCATTCTACCGGGGAAACATAGTTAAGGAACTAGGAGATATAGTGGAAAATCTAGTATGGTCATTACATGGTAGTATCCATCTCATGAGAACATTAGTGAACCTACATTACCTCTTTGAAAAGTACACCTCTCATATCTAGTTCGCTTGGTGCTAAAACTATATTTCCGTTTGAAATTCCTTTTAGTCATCTTAATCATCCAAACTATATAGGCCATAGGAGACTAACCCCTTGTATCATCATTCATTTAGCTCATTAGGTTATAGCATGAGAAAATTCCTGTCATCACAATCCATCAGTAGTGAGCGAACAACCCACATAGTTCATATCATATAAGCACACCAGAGAATACCTTCAACGTTGTATCATAATAACCTTACCATGATCTAACAATTCAACATATTCAAACGCAATCATCATAATAATTTAATCATCTTCTGAATATATGACACATCATCCATAAATCATAATAAATATATCATAAAGAATCAAACCAACATTTGGAAGTAGGGAACTCATAATCATAAGGTCTTCCAAATAGATTCCAAATATTATTCAGATTATTACCGTCAATTCATCAACAAAATTCAATGATACACTCATCATATTACAACATTATAGTGCAATTAAACAAGACATGATCCAATTTAAAACAACTCTTATATATAATATACAACTTCAATTTAATGGTAGGCCTAGGAAAAGGGTTCAATAATGAATCTTTTCTAAAAAATAGTAAAGACTTAGAACTATAAAAACTTCACCATTAAGTACCCATAGATATCATATAACCAACACAATAAAACATCACATCATTTGAAACGGAATTCAAAATTAAATGAAACACGTTTGACAAGGAAATATTAAGGAACATATCTAATCAAAGGAAAATGGCAAGGAACATAGCAACATCAACCCAAAAAATTCATGTCTCTTTGTTTATTCAGAACAACCAAGGACACATGCCTTTGCAGCGATTCATTCTTTTGTGGCGTTCTAGCATGGAGCTAGCGACAATTGTTTTGCAATTCATTGGTAAATATTAATTGCTAAATTAAAAATGAGAAGTTTATAAAATTTCAATTAAATAAGTTATTGAGAAATTGATGATAGATGATAAATACTAGTTAAATCCATAATAGCTACTGAACATTTGGTAAGATAAAAAAGGGAGGATATGGAAATCACAACAATATTCTACAAACAAAATGGAAAGTGTTAATATGGACAAAGTGAAATAAAAGGATGAAAATTACTGAACCTTCACCAACAAGTTCAGGAATTGCCCAAAAAATATGTATGCAACTCATGCTTTAAGTATCAGCAATGCGTTGGTGAGGCAAAGTTGATGCAACACATTCAAAATTGTAGTCAACTTTTGTCTGAGTTGATTAAATCCACCAGATCAAAAGTGAAAATACAAGGTCATATCATTATCATTAAAACCTGACTGAATTGACATTCCTTCGGCCAACATAGAAGGAGACGGGAAACATTGTCGCAAAGATAGAGGAAAGAAAATTAAGAAAGTAAATTAATTACCATACATAATCTTAAATATGGGGTATTTTGAGTAACCCTTGACCTGTGTTTATGTTTGGTAAATTTCCACTAAAGATGGAGCTTTTCTTTACTGAAAATTCACTAAAAAATAGGTCAAGAATTTTCTACAAAACTACCACATATTCATAATGGGTTGGTACTCTTTAATTCTTATATTGAGTCTTCGTCTTCTAGCTTTGTGAAAAATGTTCTCCGTCCCATTTCCTTGGTGTCAAGTATGACAATTCTCTGATAGGAGTTTGATAATAATGATTTGAGTATAATTTATAATATTATAATTTAAATCTTATGGACTAATCAATCTCAGGGAATACGTTGTTAGTCAATTTTATAAAAACAAACCATCATGATATACATTGGACTAATGAGTTCCCATCATGATCTGTGCTATTGTTGATGAATTGTGGGTCTTATAGGGGTTAGTAAGGTTTACCCTTTTCTATCATTTTCTAGATATGTTTTTTTTTTCGGATTTTCTTTTCCTTGAAAATATGTGTGTGTGTATGTGTATGCGTTTTTTATTTGTCTTATCGGAGGTTGATATGGGTTTTAGAATTGAACACATATTTAACATATCTATCATGCAATTTCTCAATGTTTTATTGTAATAACATGTTAAAAAGTTTATTACTTTAAGTTTTCTGTGATTAATATCCACTTAATATAAACTTTTAATTATTGTAGTTTTTTCTAAAAATTTATTTGATATGCTGTCACTTTGTGGCTATCTAAAACATCTCTCGACCTCACCCCACAGGGTTAGACGTAGGTTGCATGCACATCCCATTGAATACAAGTGAAATGAAAATAATTATGATATAATATCTCTCTGATCTCTCGAGTGTTTTAACATTATACATTCAAGTCATCAGCTTCTTCGCAAACATGGAAAGGGAACCAATGTCCGCTAAAGTTGAATGAAACGTTGTTTTAAGTATACATTTAGTTTAATTGTAAGAGAAATTAATGAAGTTATGTAAGTACTATTAATTGCAAGAACATCCTTCCACACTATAATGATAGATAGCATGTACTTGCATATATTGATAACGTAAGTAATTGTTTTATATATATTATGTAAGTTATGTGTTGTTTATTTGTTTATATATGTTCTAACCCAATTGTTAGAAACTATTGAAGTATCATACGAGTTAAATCTAAAGATGCAACCCCAAATAGAGAGGTGAAAAATTGGAAATCAGAACGATTCCCACTTCTTATTTAAAAGCCCCAAATTCAAATGATATGTCAAGTCTGGAAAAAAAAGGGGAAGCTCAAATAGCAAATCAATAGCAATAGCCAAAAAGAAGACAAGAAAAAAATTAGGCAAAGAAAACACGATTGAGATAAATTCATCACATCAATAAAAAATTGAGAAGATACATTACATGGAAGAAACCACAAGAGGATGATTAGAGAAGTGGTGAAATTGATTCATATAGTTCCCTCACCAGAATAAACACCAGGGATACTATAACAAAATTACTCTTGCCTAAAGCAGCCATTCCTCATCACCTATGACAGAGATTGTAGGTCTGTTGCTGATTATTTAGGGTTTAAACATAAAGGTAAAATGGTTGGATATAGCCTTATATTTAGAAAAGTGTCAAAAAGGGCCGGCCTAGAACCATCCGGCCCAAGCTCATTGGGCCAAGGATTTAAAGGGCTGGGGTGTGGACCTACTCGTCATTTTGAAAAGCCTGAAAATCGCTCAACCTAAAACCCAGTTGTAGAAGAACAAGCTGAGGGCTAGGATGAATCTGCCCTTTTTATTTCCTTTTTTTTCTTTTCAGTTTATAAATTTTATACCACAATAAAATGAGAAATTTTAAATCAAAAATGGCAAACAATGGTGTTATTCAACAACACTAGCAAAAAACAATAGGATAATTAGCAAGTCCTTGCCACACCCTGATATGCGAGAGAGATAAAAAGTGACAAGCAAAATGACGATGGGAAAGCGAGGTCGCACGATATATATATCTATGATCTAGATACATGTGGATTGACTGACGATAGAGTGCATTTAGAATAATGTGCTTGTACTGTGAGCCGTCTATTTACCAAATATAGCCTATATTGTAGAATTTTATTGGAAACCATATATTTTTTATGTGGTATCTGAATCATCTCAGTATTTAATGTATAATTTGTTAACTTAATATGAGTGTTTGCACAAGCACTCTACGTTTTCTAAAAAAACAAATCTTTTGATCATCTAGGAATATTTCATCACGTATGTCTAGCATGAAACAAAGAAAAAATCATTTTTAATACTTTATCTGATCTGTCGCTTAGTTGAATAAGGCATCTTATTTTCCATTCTCTCACGAGCTCATTTCCTTCCCGATTTCCCCTTCTTCGTGAGCTCAATTCAGGGAATTTAGTCTTTGATATGCATTATAAGTGTCTTAGTTTTTCAAGTTATGTCTTAGTTCGTAATTTCTTGATCTCTTTGTCTTTTTCTATTTATGTGATTTTAGGGTCTAGCCTCATTGATTTTCTAAATTTTTTGGAGATTTCTATTTTAATTTCGCATGTTGTAGTGTAAATGCGTTTGTAGGGTGGGGTTATGACTCCTTCGAGTGATTTCAATAGAATATCTTTTTCAAATAAAACGTTTGAGCAGATTATAGGATTATTCGTTAAAATCTCAATTTAACACTAAACTTTCAACACTTAATATCTAATTGATGTATAAGTTTATGGACACCGTGTACCTCAAACAAGATAGGGCTTTTTTATATTCTTACAATTTTAATTATTCTTTTAATAATAGAATATTTCCATGTCGAACAAATTCAGTAATAATGTTATTTTTCTTATTACTTATACACACATTATAGTCAATGATTGAACGACTGTGGACACTCAAACCATTAATTGTATTTGATCGAATAAACTATTCAATGAAACCATTAATCGTAAAAATATGATGTATATGAGTTTCCAGATCATGATCTTCATAAATTAGAGCATAGTAATGGATGCTAAAAATGTTGAAACATTGGATTGTAGAATCAAAAAGAATGGTTGTTACTACATATTAAATATTGATTTTGATGTTTTAAAATTTTCTTGATAATTGAATGATGCAGATTTGTTGATGATCAATATATTACCTTTGTTGCTTGAGGAGTGCTAACTATTGAGTGTGTGTAACACTCATGATGATGTGTCTCCCCATTAAAATATATAGTATTGAGTGTGTCCTCCCACCACAAAGAACGTGGGGTGTCTTCATCGCAACCATTTAATTGAAAATGGAAAAATAAGGTTAAATAACAGAGTTGGTAGCTTTAGGGGTTGAACGTTAGTTATCGATCTAGAATTAGGTAAAAAACATAGCCATTAGCATAAACATAGAAAAATATCCAAAATACCTTTAAGAGTTAACGGCGGACAAGGTTCTATATTGGGAACTAAGGTATAGGGACCTTTCTATGGCTCATTACTGGTCAACCATAGAACCAACCTCAGAAATCGCAAAAATACCCACGTATGTGTGTCCCATTCTACAATTTTCCAATTCTACTCCTCGTAGAGCAAACTTATAGAACTCAATTTTAGCACGCAATTTTTTGTTTTTGTTTTTTATAAGCCCAAAACCCTTTATGGCAACCCATATATGACCCCTATGACTTACTACATCCCGCTCATCCATTTGTAGCTCCATAAGCAGAGTTCAACATTTCTAAAACTCAACTAAAATTTCCTTATATGACACATAGGACTTCTTATAGACTGTTACTACACTCACAATTCTGCACTAAAGGAAAAAACATCTTAAACTTCCTTTTCAGTCTAAATTATCCATTATGAAAGTAACGCCACTATGATAATGCTAATCTCATATAACAAAGTGTATTCTTTAAATTGTCGATTAGTTGCCCTATTTTATTAATTGTCAAAAGGTATTGGTTGAAAAGTGAGAGTCCCGTCTCCCCATCACCTAGGGTAAAATACTCATAAATAGATAATAAAGAAGACTAGATAGTTGTGTTTCTAATTACCTCTTCTTCTACTATTGATTGCTTTAATTGTTGCTAATCTTTACCATCACCACATTATGATACTAAAATTTTGTGACATGTTAAATTAGGAAATCGCCGTTTGTAAAATGAAGAGAGTCTAATTCTACCATATAAATCCATACACTTTTTTGTACTAGACAAACCTGTCACTTGTAGAATGTTCTTATGGAAAAGACAGACCAGTATTACCGTTATAGGGCAGTACTAAATATACCGACAAATTTTTGAACTTAATTACAAATTGACCCCATGACACATTACCCACATATGATGATTACAATATTCTTGGGGAGGGAGGTGATGTCACTATATTTATCTATAGATAACATAAATATAGGTGAATTCCATTTGTAGAGTGTATTCTAGAACAATATAGTGTATTGTGAAGCCCATTTAGTGATATAGTCTTATAATTGTATGAATTTTATTGTGAACCTTCTATTATTCTTTTGATCTGACACATCGAACCTCAGTATTTCAATTATATTTTTAACTTGATATTGTGCGTGTTGTCACAAAATATTATACGTTGTGGAAAGCAAAACAAATCTGTTGATTTATAAAAAGAATAATGTCAATAGCGTAGAAAATGACTAGCATGAGAAAAAAGACAATATCATTGTTATAGTTCATTATGTAGATGTGTCACTTTTGTTTGCCAAAGGGCGTAACTTTTTCCATTTCTCAGAGATTATGTTCCTCATGAAACACCCCTTCTCCCAACGAGCTCGTTCAAGGGCATTACGACTCACACTGAAGATGCAAACCAAATAGAGAGGTGGAAAGTTGAAATCAAGAAAGGATCACTTCTCAGTATATATTGGAGTTGAAATCGTCGGCTCCCGCCTTGTTGTCCACATTAAAAACTCAGAAAAAGAAATGGGTCATCACTTAGAAAATGGACCTTAACATTAGCGATGTGTAACATTCGAAGAGAGTATTAATCACTCCTACATAACAAGACATAATTACAATTCTTTAATTAATGTGAAACTCTAACAACCCCGCACGTAGGACTGAACATCTTAAGCATGGAACGTAGCTTATGAAGTAAGGATTTAACCAAGACTACATAATGAGATAAATTTTCATTTCATCAACCAAACACAAAACTCTTAATGCACCACATTCCTCAAATTAAGCATCAATAACAGGGGAGGATCCTAGCATATGAAGTGAGAATAACCGTAGTCAAACACAACTACAATTTTATTAAATCTCAATAGCATATTCTTGCAAACACTCATTAAAATTTACAAACAAAATCAAAGAGTCCCTTTACATAAAAGTTAAATCTCATCAACGCAATCTTTGTAGCTGCGAAAGAACCTAAATACCCCAAATTCGAACGATATATCATGTGTGGAAAAAAAAAGCGAAGCTCAAATAGAAATCAATAATAAACATCCAAAAAAAGACATAAAAATTAGGCAAAGAAACACAATTTGAGATTTGAGATAAATTCATCACACCCAAAAAAAATGGAGCAGATACATACATGGAAGAAACCAAAAGAGATGATCAAAGAAGCCGTGTAATCTGTCAATGGAGTTCCTACAGAATAACAGCCACCTGCAACTACTATAAAAATACTCCTGCCTAAAGCAGCCATGTCCACTATCACCTATGACAGAGATTATAGTGTTACGGGTTATTTAGGGTTTAAGCATAAAGGTAAAATGGTTTGATATAGTTTTATATAGAAAGAGGTGTTAAAAAGGGAAGACCCAACCTTATATTTGTATGAATTTTTATTGTGAACCCTTGTATTTAATCTTTTCTTACCTGAAATCATCGATCCTCAGTGTTTCAATATAATTTTTAATTTGATATTGTGCGTGTTGCAAAAATACTTATACGTTGGCTAAACAAACAAATCATTTGATTCATGTAGGAATATTTCAATCACGTATAAAATGACTAGCATGACATAAAGAAAACTCATTTTTCATAGTTCATGTAGATATGTCTACTTTGGTTTACAAAGAGCGTAATTTTTTCCATTCTCTCGTGAGGTCAGTTCCTCTGTGATTTCCCCCTTCTCCCACGAGTTCAGTTCAAGGGCGTTTTCAAGTTATGATACTTCGTATGTATTTTTTTTATCTTTTTGTATTGTTTTTTATTTTAGGGTCGAGTGTAATTGAATTTTCTAAATATTTTGGAAATTTATTTTTATTTGTGACTAATATATATATACATATATATATCTATATATTGTTAAAATTTTGTTACAGTAAATAGTATTATTTATTTATAGAAGATTTTAATAATATGGTTTGCACAAAATAATATTACAGATTCTTTTGTATATGTTCAATGTGGATCATAGTATATATCTCTTATTCACGCGAACATATGAAGATGGTCAATGAAACTTTTAAATGATTGAATGAATATAATAATTAAAATTTACTAAGGTTCAATCGTGTAATTCGCGGTATCTCAATAATATAACCTTATAGACGATATGTTGTATACTATTCTTGTCATCTATCCAAATGTATTTTCACATGTATTTTACGTTATAATGTTCAGTACTCATATGAACATGTGAAAAGAACAACTACATTTTATTTTTTAGAACTATTTTTATTTGTATATTGTTGGGAAAATGCATGATTACTCCCTCAACCTATGCCTGAAATCTCAGAGAAACACTTATTTTATACTAATGTCCTATTACCCCCTGAACTTATTTTATAAATAGTTTTTTTACCCCTTTTCGGCCTACGTGGCACTAGCTTGAAAAAAATGTCAACACACGCTGGACTCACAAGATAGTGCCACGTAGTTGTATTTGCAATAATTAGTAATAAGTAAGAAAATATTTAATGTTATAACTAAATAATTAATGTCGTAAGATATTAATTTAGTATAGGGACAAAATTAAAATGTTTATTCAATAATATCGAGAATAAGATGTATTTGGTAAAAGATGATTTTTAAACGATTCATATATATTTTCACATATTTTTCATTTTTGTTGCAACTCGTAATAATTTTAAAAAATATATTCTGAATTTAAAATATCTTATTAACTTGATAATACATTTGTAACATATATATATGCATGTATGACATTTTCTTCCTCTAAAATCTTTTATCATTAGATCACCGAAGAAATAAAATGTATCCTCGCTTAATTCTTCTATTGTTGGCAGAACATTGAAGCATATCATCAAAGGAGAGTTATCACAACAACCATGCACTTAACAAGTTACAAAGGAACCACTATTAGCAACTGATTTAACTTTGATCTAATAAAATTATTACAGAAAAGGCAACACAAGGCTGTCATACAACTACTGCCACAAGTAATACAGTGATAAAATTGTAGATTTTCTATTTTGACCGAAAAGAAACATCTCTTTCCACTCACATTTAACAGTAATAAACATATGCTAAGATCAAAGGCATCACTTACAACCTTATTTAAACTCACCCAATGAAAACAAATTGTAACACCACATAGCCAAAATAGACCAAAAATCAGTTTTTTCAAAAAAATCTGCAGGTGCAACCAACAGTGGCATCGACGGTCCGTAGGACAGACGACGGTCCATCATGCACAACCGTTGATGGGATCAGAAACTCCCAAAAATTCAGCCGGGAAAAATTGGCTAAGTCTTGATCGACGGTCCATAGGTCAGACGACGGTCTGTAGTCCGTGACCTTCGATCGAGACCCCCATTCACCCACTCCTTACAAGAGCTACGGATGATCAACACAGTCCCTAGGTGGAAAATTTGAAGGCAGTTAAGGTTCAACTTCAAATGATAATAACTATAAGCACAAATTGAATAAGGTGTCCCATGACCTACCCACATATACATAATTGAATTATCTTTCCATAGCTACCGACCTTGCTAAAATCAGACCTTCAAATAATATGTTATGCCTATTTTAGTAAAGGCCTGTCGAACAGGCCATGACGACGGACCCAACGACGGGGCGTCGGGAAGACGACGGACCGTCAGTCCTGGCCGTCGTTTGGCCCGATAGCAACTTTCCCAAAGGTCTTTTTTACGTTTCCCACTCTTTTTAAACCCTTTATTATATGGTTTTGACCCTAAATCATCATATTTTACTTAGTTTAAGACTAGAAAAATGATTAAAACATATCCAAGTCACATCATAAAATCAAAACCTAAAAAATTAGAAGCAAAAGAGAAGAAAAAGGTCAAGAACCTTAGTTAAAGAACACCACAAGTTCCAACAGTTCCAGCCCCGAAAATTAAGTATTTTTACATGGATTTCATCACCAAGCATGTGAGATTTCACTAGTGTGTTCCTTTGATCCGTTGGGTCCCTAGTTTTCTGTCAGATTCTTGATTATCTTATCATGATTAAACCTAGGGTTTCTAGAACATGGGTAGAACTTCATGAATTTATTAAATATATATTCCAAATAAGATTATTATGTTATTACTCATATTATCGCATGAATTTCAGAGCTTTAGCTTTGTATTTGTTTAGTTTTTGAATTACATATGTTATGTCAGATACTTCATATATACATGCGTCAGTTATAAATGCATAATTACAAGATTAAATATTGCAATCTCAGTTTGTACGTTCAGTTTTGAGCTCTCCAGTATTTACAGAAACTCAGACATAATCAGTTAATTTACAAAATTCATTGGGAGAAGCAAAATACCGAGTTGGACTAGGGTTCCACGTACCCAAATAGTCAAAGAACTACTAGCCGAGTAGGTTGTAAGTCTCCTCTGTGGGCATCACATTACACCAACATGCCTTTATATCTTTGGCAGGGTATATTAGGTACTCTCGATGGACCGTATACATCTTACTCCACATTTAGCTCATGTGTTTTTATTATCGGTTATTAGAAGCTCCCACAATTTATTTAGAATCTATTGCATTGATAATTTATCAGTATATTCAATATTCATATTGAACATGTTATATATTGGTCATTGCATTCAATTATCTCAACATTCAGTATATCATGTTTAGATTTCTATGCTTGATTTTGTGCTTGTTCAGCTATGTTTTCTTTCAGTTTTACCCTATCCAACATGCTCAGTACTTTCAAATACTGACACATACGTGTACTACATCTTCTCAGGATGTAGGTTCAGGTTGTCAGCATCCAAATCGCGCTTAGATTGATTTCTGATCTCTAGTTCAGCAGATTTAATGGTGAGTCCTCATCCTTCAAAGACGATATTCATGACTTTATTTTCAGTGTTTAGTCCTTAAGTTTCAGTTTTTGCTAGACTTTTTTTGGGCTTGTGCCAGCATTTCTTTAGTATGCTCATGATTATGTTAATAGGGTTAGCTTGGGATCGCTTGTGATCCTAGGTCCCGCGTCTGTATCTCTAGGGTAGCTCGAGGCGTTACAAACTTTGTATCAAAACACTAGGTTTAAGTGTCATAGGATGTATGAAAATCCGCACTGAGTAAAGTCCATTTCATGGATGTGAAGTGAACCACATCTAATGAGAGAAAGGTATGAAGTGTTTTAGGAAAACTTCACTTTGTTGTTACTCTTATCGTGCATAAGACATGATCTAATTCCATTCTCACTTGACGTTCTACATTTCTGATAATGCCTCCTCGTAGAACTAATTCCAGTAATGTGAACACTTGGAATGGAAATGCAAGAAATGCAAACACAACTCGTCCAGTTCCATATCAAGAAGTCTCCAATGCTGAATTCAAGAGTTCCATTCTAATGTTTGCTCTGATTGTCGTTGAACAGAACAATCAGCGGGTTCAAGATCATATGACTGGAAATGGTTGATCGATAACAGCAAGGGTCGTGATTTTTTAAGGATAAATCTGCCTGAGTTCTTAGGAGCACAAACTAATGAGGATCCCCAAAATTTCCTGGATGATCAACAAGATCTTGGAGGTTATGCAGGTTACTAGGGATGATTGGGTTGAGTTGGCATCACATTAGCTGAAAGATATTGCTCATATCTGGTACACTCAATGGAAGGATAATAAGGGCACAGATGCAACTCATATTACTTGGGAATGCTTTAGTGAGACCTTTCTCTATAGGGTTTTCCCAATAGATTTGAGATAAGCAAAAACCTAGGAATTCATAAGCTTAAGGCAGGGTAACATGACAATCTAAGAGTATGGAATAAAGTTTGACTAACTCTACAGGTATGCTCTCACATAGTTGCTGACTCCATGGATCAGATGAATAAGTTCTTGTGTGGAGTGTCAAATTTGATGAAAATACAGATAAAAAATTCTACGTTACTAGGAGATATAAACATCTCTAGGCTTATGACTCATGGTCAGCAGGTTGAGGGTAATAACCTTAAGGAACATGCCAAGGAGAATAAGAATGCTATGACTAGGAACTATGACTCGGGTGATAGAAATCTCTCGTAAAGTTAGTAGAAGTTTTCATCCCTAGCCCCTTCATTAGCTTGTGTTCCATCCCCCAAGAACATGTTTGACAAGAAGGTTTAAGCACCAGACTCTAAGTATCAAGGAAGTGTTTCAGGCACCAATACTTACCCCACCTTCCCTAAGTGTAGTAAGATGATATCTAAGGGTTATCTCTATCATCTAGTTCGGCATAAGGATTTTAGCTCTAAAACCCCAACTCTTGAGTCAGTTCCAGTATTTAATGAGTTTTCAGAAGTGTTTCCATAAGATCTTCTTGGAGTTCCTCCCAAAAGGGAAATCAACTTTGGAATTGATCTCCTTCCAAATACACAACCTATTTCTATTCCTCCTTACAAAATGGCCACAGTAGAGCTTAAGGAATTTAAGGAGTAGTTGAAAGACCTTCTAGATAAGGGTTTCATCAGACCTAGTATTTCACCATGGGGTGCACTAGTGTTGTTCGTAAAGAAGAAAGATAGTTCTCCAGATTTTCATTGACATAGAAAGTTGAAAAAAGGTCACAATCAGAATAGTATCCAACCCTATGATTGTTACTTGTTTTAAATAACCAACTTCAGGTTGCTATCGGTTTGTCAAAAATATACCTTAGTGGGTTATCATCGGCTCAGATTAGAGATCGTGACATTGCCGAAAAAACCTTCAAACCTATATGGTGATTATGAATTGTATTATGGTCATCTGGACTAATCTGCTCCGGCCAACATTTATGGATTTGAGGACATAGTGTTAAAACAGTACTTAGACTTGTTCGTTTTGTTTTTATAGATGATATACTCATTTACTTTAGGAATGACGAAGAAACATACAAGTCCATTTGAGAGTTTTGTTTTCTGCAGACTCTCAAAGATCGTCATTAATTTCATACGCTAAGTGTAGCAATGTGATTTTCTAATGCAATCAGATGCTATCTTGGTCATATGTATGAGAGAATTCGAGTGGATTTGCAGAAGATAGAAGCAGTGAACAAGGACCCAGACCTACCTCTTGCTGTAGATAAATCAAAAGTTTTCCTAGGTCTAGGAAGCGGGTTATTTTAGAGTTTCGTGAAAATATTTTCATCCATAACCGGTTATTATAGAAGGTTCATGAAATTATTTTCATTCATAGCCTCACTATGACTAGGTTGACTCAGAAGATGGCCATTTTTCAATGGTCAGATGATTGTGTGAAAAACTTTGCAGAATTCAAAACTAGATTGACTACAGCTCCTGTCTTGACTCTACTAGAGGGTTCAGATGGCTATGCGATCTATTGTGATTCATCCATAGTTGGACTTGGTTGTGTGTTGATACAACAAGATAAGGTTATAGATTATGATTCTAGAGAGCTTAATGTGCATGAGAAAAACTATCAAACTCATGACCTCGAGCTTGTCGCAGTGGTGTTTGCACTTAAGATCTAGAGACACTACTTTTTTTGTGTTCATATAGATGTATTCACTGACCATAAGAGCCTTCAGTATGTGTTCACCCAGAAGGAGTTGAATCTTCTACAGAGGAGATGACTTGAGTTTCTTTAGGATTAGGATAATGAGTGTGGCATGACCATATTGTAAGCGAATGTATTAGCAATGCTCTTAGTAGATTAGCGATGGGTAGTGTAGCCCATTGAGGAAGAAAGGAACTAGCTAGTGAAGATGCTCATAGTGCTTGCCTCGCTTTGAAGTTTGCCTTATGAGCATATCATACAGTGGTGTAACGTTTAGAATGGGGAAATATTTTTTGTAATATGGAGGTTAAGGAAAAGCAAGACAGGGATCCAATCTTGCTTTGAAATTAAGGGTGCAAATCCTTATTAAAGAGAGAGTTTTCTCCCAAGGCTTAGATGGTGTACTCTCTACTTACACGTAGATTATGTTATTAATGTGGGGCGAGTTGAATATCCTATTATTGCCAGAAGTCCATAACTCAAGATATTCTATTCACCCATGTACCGCGATCTACTTAAGTCTATTGGTGGAAGGACAAAAGAGAGATATAATAGAATATTTTGTGAGTAAGTGGCCCCATTGCAGCAGGTTAGCTTGGAATAACTTTGTCCTAGGGATGGTGTTTGCTTCTCGGGGGGTATCTCTTTGCAGACACAAAGCAGATGTATCGTTTAAAATTGAGAAAAATAATAGATAACATTCTAAAATTGTGGATAAAAGAAAGAGAGAAGTATTTTTTTTTAATGTCTTATAGAAATAGTCATTAACCTTTTGAGAAGTCAAACATTTTGAAAACGTCCAACTTATTGAAAAATGAAAACTCACAACTTATTGAAATAAATGTTAACATTTCTTGTAGGGGAAACAACTCTTGGAAAATTCAACACTTCGTAAAATTATATTTTTTATGTCTTATGGAATAAAATTTTTTCATGCCCTTTTTGATAATAATCTGACATTTTAGAAGTCATACACTTTATAAACTTCCCAACTTATGAAAAATGAAATTATCCTAGAAGTCACAACCTTTCAAAAGTCACAACTCGTTAACAATGACAACTCTTTGGAAATGCACAACTATTTGGAAAAGTCCCAACCAGTTAAAAATCACAAACCTTTGAAAATTTCACACTTATCAGAAAAGTCACAACTCACTGAAAAGTCACAAACAACTAAGGTACATTTAGTAATTTAAATTCAAGTTATGACGTCATTCTTTTAAGGTTGATTTTATATATATAATATATATATATATATATATATATATCATATATATAAATATATATATATATATATAATATAATATCGATAGATAGATAGATAGACCAATTGTGTATAAAATCATGACACTCCGTTTTACATTAAAAAAAATAGGCTTTTTGCGATTCTTAAGATTTAAAATTAGAATATGTTCCAAGTTAACGAAAAATTCACTATATTGTGATTTTTCATATCACTTAAAACAAAACGGTAAGTAAATAATAGCAATAATAGTGACGCCTTCAAATTATTATGGGGGTGTTTTGTATAGATTTTGAGAAATCTATGTCAATGAACCATTAATCTTGAAAAGATTAATATAGATGTAATATGAGTGCATATCATTTTGCTTCATATTTATAGTGAAATCTGATCAAGATGTGGAAATATTTGATGTAGAATCAACATGAATGATGGATATACATGTTAAAGATGGATTTGTATATTTTGAAATTTCTTAATAATTTGAATGATTATATTTTTTGATGTAATCAAATTAATTTACCTTTAGCTGTTGAGGAGATATCGGTTTTTGCGTAACACTAATATGAATCTCCCTCCCCCACAAAAAATATTATTGATTGGTCCTTCCTCAACAAAAAGGATAGAGCTTGTGTTTCCTCATCGCAACCATTTGATGAAAATGAAATAAGGTCTTAAGGAAAACCCTCCCTAGAGTTAAGAATTAGTCTCCTAAGTAATGTAAGAGTTTCATTTATTCTTATCACTCTATATGTTGACCAAACATTTCTATTTTGACATTGATTTTGATGAACTTGCTTCAAGCTATACATAGTGTAACATTCAAGAACAAGCTAAATAGAAAGTTGATAGGGTAAAATCAATATTAGCAACCATCTGGCTTGTAGGGATATAACTTGGTTTTTGGAAAAGAACTTTGGTTACGTGCTAGAGGTAGATGGAGAAGTTAAGCTTGGAACCATAGCTTTTTTCCTAGAACTTGAGAGATATTAATAATAGCAAAAAAAGTTTTCTTTTGTGTTCATTACCTATGTGGCAAAAAAGACATAGTGTGTGATTCTTCTTCTCTTTAGCAAATGTCCTAAAATCCTACTTTTAACACCTCACTTCTTTCTTCAATGTTTCATTTTTCACATCGTCCCGACGCTATCGTTTTTGAATAACTGTACACTTAGACTGACTATTTTTGCACAATTAACCATCATTTCTCTAACCTGAAAGACATTTCGACAAAATTAAAACCGTCTCTCTTCTCTACTTTTAAAAGCTTGAAACTATAGGTTTTCTATCTAGAACTTGGCAACCAGCTCTTGTTATATCCGTGTAACTGCAAGCCTTAGTGATTCAAGAAGAGACAATATGAGACTTTCGGACAATGCACATAGCTTTTTCTTCCTTATAGACTTGACATAAGGTACACTAGAAGGGGGCCAATTGAACTACTTGGATGTGCGACAAGGATTTTGCACGAGACATGAGAGAGTTCAGTTGATTGCGGATTGATTGGGTAGCTATAGGTCTTAACAATTAGGTCCAATGTAGTTGCAATAACATTTAAATACCTAGAAAAAGACACAAATATACTTTAAGATTAACACGCAGAGATGACATCTACATTATGTTGAACCTAAGGTATGTAACCTTTCTATGGATCGTCTCGTCTGTTTGTAGTTTTTATACTCTCCTACAGTATTGCTTATTGGAATTTGGTCACCCGTAAAACCAACGACACTTTACTAACCTGTGTTCCCATACACGTACATCAACACCCTCGATCCCCAAAAACGTTTTCCTCACTTCATTCATATCCATCATGACCATGTGTCACGCCAGGAGCATCCCCCCCTAGACGTAACGGCGTTCTTAGTCTTCTAGAAGAGGACTTTAGACTGTCCATTATCATACATCATTAACACAGAGATTTGGTCTTAGAAAACAAATCGTAAACATTAAACTTTAACATAGTGAATGCGTACTCAACTTCTCACATATCATCATCATTGTTCGCGAGGATCTTCTTTACATAGACTTCCCCATTCATCCGCACATCTCCACGGCATGATGATCTATCACCTTCTCCGCATAATCTATTCATTTAAATATCTAATCAGTGGCTCACATTAATCCAGTTTAATTCCACAATAGTTACAAAGTGTTTGGCATAGACCTTACAAGTCCATATGTCCACATATATGCTTAACCATAAGTCTCAACGAATACATGGAAAGAATAATGTCCTCTAACATAAGCAATACTACTAGGGATAAACAGTGACACCCATCTGAGGACCTCAGCACCAACATTTGTGGGAAAGTCAAGTCGCTTTTCTGTAAATGGCCCCCGAGCACCTCAACACCCGAACCTACATTACTTTGCGTGTCGAACATAAGGAAATATGGGTTAGTACAACCACTTGCAACTAAGTTTTTCTACTGAGAACATAGGCACATAAACCTTTACTAAATACGTCATAAAAGGGGACCATTTCTTTGGAAGCATCTAAAAGCTTTCCCCCCTCCTCATCCCCCTACCCCGTTTTCTCTCTGTCTACAACAATTGCCTTTGTGTATACAAATATAGAAGAATAAATTCCAGAATGATCAAAACCACATATACTATTCATATTAAGCTTATCAATAACACACCAAATAAAATTCATATAGAATATCATATTCAAGAGTTTCATAATCGTGGCAGCATATAAGAACCCTTACCAAAGCTCTCATCCCAAGCTACTCACTAACATAAAATGCCCTCGCAATGCTCATGTGAACCCCATAACCCCACATAATCAGTAAACTAGAAAAGAGATCATAGTAATGCCCAGTACTCCCTCCCAAATCCGACATAACATTCACATTTCGAGCTAGGTTCTAGTTCGTTCCTGGTCCTTTCCTCTTTTCGAAGGGGGGAGGAGCAAGAGCGGAAATAGCGGTGAGGGGGTGTATGCGACGAGGGGTGTGGCCTTGTTGTCTCTGAGCACTGCTCCTTGCTCTCCAAGGCTAATGATCCGTCCACGTCGACAACTGGATGGTATCGTAATTCGCGTGTCTTCCCTCCTATACTATTTCTAACATTAGCCAAATCATGTCATTCAAATGCAACCAACATCAATATTCAAGACGCAAACAATCTATATAGACCAACATGATAACATTTCAATATAACACAAGTGCAGAAGAACATAAGACAACCTCATAGGACTCCCCTAAAGGTGCATAACAACTTGGTCTAATCATAGGTAAAATTCCATACCCTACCAACTAAGCTAAAGTCTCCTCGCTGCTTCCCCCCCCCCCCCACCCCTTAAGTCGCCGAGTTAGTGTCCCATTCCTTTATTGTATTAAAAGAACATTCATTGTTCTACTGTCAGGACAATCGCCTTAACCGACAATATACCATGTGACAAGACATGGAATCCGGTGTCATGAACCTAAAGAGAAGAACGGTGCTCTACTTGCCAAGGTAAAAACAAAACATGAACCTAACCTTCTCTAGCTGGATCCACTAGTTTCTGCACAATATACCCTATGGGGGGGTAACATAACTACAAGAACTACGATATATATGAAACTCATCTATATGCAAACATATGTATGGAAAGCTCTCCATCTCATGAGAACATTAGTGACTCCCTATTACCTTCCCTTTCTTGGGATAGGTCAAACCGATCACATCTTTTTGTTGTCGAGTTCACTTGGTGCTAAGTGAAATTTCCTTTTACATTCCTTTAGTCATTCTAATCATCAAATCTTAATATAGCTGAAGACTAACCCCTTGTATAATTATTTCATTAGCTATTAGGTTAGGATGAGAACTTCCTGTTTATTCACAATCCATGGGATAAAACATGCCGTGATTATCCGTTGGCATTAAAACCTAAAGCGAAGGAATGCGTATGCTCCACTTCGCCAAGGCGTAGAACCCGAAACCTGAACATAATCATTTGCTAGGCGTGGACTTTCCACTAGTTTGCCTATTGCCTATTGGGGGGAATACACTATGTAGAGAAACTAAGAATATACTAGAACTCCTGTAATGAACCCAATTGTATGAAGTCTCCATCTCAGGAGAACGTAAGTGAACCTACCTTTCCTCTTGGGAATGGACACCTAATCCCACTGAGTGTTTGCTCGGTGCTATAGTTATAGTTTCCTTTGAATTCCCTTTAGGCTTCATTCTCTTCTATCATCACCATATTCTTTACTTTAGCGCCATAGAAGACTAACCCCTTGTATAATTTATTTCGTAGCTCATTAGGTATAGAGAGAACTTCTTTATCAATAGTCCACATTAGTGAGATCAAAAAATCATAGAGTCATATCACAAGGCACCAAGAGAATCACCTCTACCTTGTATAATCTTTACTTTACAATGATCGCACAATTTCAACATGTCCATACATTTCCCATCAGAATCCGCATATAAAATCTTCTTAATGCATTCACATAACATACCTCAATTAAATATCATCATCAAGAATAAACCACTTACATTTGAAGCTAGAGAACTCATAATCATAAGTCCTTACCAAATCTCAGATTTCTAAAACCTCTCTAGAAGATCTTACATCACAATTCACTCTTAACCCAAGTTCAATGATCCTCTCATCTATCATTCACATTATATGTAAACTAAAACAATAACATAATCATTCACAACCCCAGAATCATATACAACTTTTAATTCTATTTTGCTAGGGTTTTTGGATAAGGGGGACACATTAAATGAACCTTTTAGGAATGAACGACGTCGTAACCCCTTAAACATGGCACGGATCTTCACTTTGACACTTCAAGTAAGCCCTTTTCATTTCAACACCTAAAGTGGGTTTGGAATTTGCGTTCGTTCATCTAGGACACAATTTTTTTATTTCAGAGTTCATTTAGGCGCGTTGTGAACCTACCCGTTTACGTGGAGAAATAACAAATCTACACGTGACAAAATTGTATTTCTTTTTTATTTTTATTTTTAAAACATCACCTTCCATTTTCTTTGTTTTTTCGCCTTACTCTACTTGGCCCCACCCCTTTTTCATTTTCTTTTCTCATCTCCTTCCTTCTTCAAACTCCAGCACCAACAACAGGAGAAAAATACACAGTGTTATATTTTCTCTTCTCACAGGTCCCTATATTTGCAAGAAGGGAAAACAAAAATGAAAATTTATCTCCTTTGAAACATTCATCTTCATTGTATTGATACAGATCTTAGTATAAATGAAAATTTTATTATCTGATTAGTAACTTTTAAATAATTATTAAGTTGGGGAATTTCGAGGTTACAATATTACAAACATGATGGGCAGAAATTTTTTTAAATTGAGATTGACACGATATAAAAACATCAATTTTAGGGAAATGCTTCTATTTCAAAACTGTACTCAAATTTTTTTGCTTTGATGTTCACTAAATCTGCACACGTTAATAGCTAACGATTATGTAAGATTTATCATCTAACAAGAAGGCTATGGATAAAATTAAATGTGAGATCACAAAATAAAAAGAATTGGTTCAGAATGAGGAAGAATCAAATTACTATACTAAGCTAAAAAAAAAAATTGCATCAAGGTTGAAAAGTTACAAAGAAACTTAGAAAGAAGAACGAAAAATAAATTCAAGAGATGGTGGAAGGAGGAGAAAACTGTGAGGAAGAAGACAAAAATAAACTTCTTTGAAAAAAAATTTCAAAACGCGCTCAAAATTTCGTGTAGAAACATATAGTGTTGAGTCAGCGAAAGTGTTTAAATGACAAATAAAAATGTTTTTAAACATGAACAAATCTATTTAAGGTGTTAAATGAAAGGTTAGTGCCAGTTTAAGGGGTTGGCCAATTGGTTCCCCTAATCATTGATAGAAACTATTTTTTCAAAAACTAAGAACTATAAACAACTTCACCATTCATTAACCCTAGATTATCATATAACCAACACAATACAACATCATCAATTTGAAACGGGAATTGAATGAAAATCCAGTGTTGGCCAGGAATAAGTAAGGAGCATTCTAATCAAGAATTGTAAGGAACATATAAACACAAAAATTTATAAGCCTCTTTTGTAATTTCAGAACAACAAGGACACATGCCTGATGTGTTTCAATGAAAAAAAAAAAAAAACAAAAAATTGTTCTTTTGTAGGAGTTCAAGCCAACAGAGCTAGGCGTAATATGTTTTGCAAATTCAGTAATATTAATTAACTAAAACTTAAAATGAGAAGCGTTCATAATAAGTCAATTCCCATAAATTAATTGAGAATTTTATGATAAATACTAGGTTTAAATCTATAGTAAGCATACTAAATCATTTTTGGTAGATTCAAACAAAAGGAGGCGGATATGTAAATAACCTAAATATTTACAAAGAAATTGAAAGCGTAAATATGACTAAGTGGAACTACATGTATAAATTACTAAATCTTACGTCCTCAAGTTCATAGATAGCAACAAATCATGTATGCAACTCATCACTCTAACGTATGAGAAATGGTTGTTCTGGAAAAGTTGATGAAACAACATTAAGTTGAAGGTTAACTTTTTGTCAGAGTTGATCAATCCCAATATAAAAAATAAAAATACAAGGATCATAACATTTAATATCATTATCATTAAACACTGACTTAATTGACATTCTTGGCAACATGGGATTGAGACGATCCAATACATGTCGCAAAAGATAAGGAAAGAAAATTAAGACGTAATAATACCCAACACCACTCTAAATAATGGGTACTTTGGGAGAAACCTGACCTTGTGTTTATTGGTAAATTTTCACTAAAGAGGTAGCTTTCTTAATGGATAAATTCACACTGTAAACTAAGTCAAACTTTCTCCAACTACCACATATTCATAAAGTGTGATTATGAGCTTTAACATTCTTAATTGATCTCTTTCGTCTAGTTGTGTGAAAATGTTTCTCCGTCCCCATTTCCTTTGTGTCAAGTATCATAATTATCGATTGGTGTTTGATCATAATGTTTTGAATATCATGATTCTTATATTTTTAATTTAAATCTTATGACTCATCAACCCATCCTAACCTTGTTGCGTCAATTTTACAAAACAAATCATCTGACATACATAGGACTAATGAGTCCACGTAAGATGTGTTGCTATTGTTGTTGAATTTGGTGAGTCTAGGGGTTAGTAATGTTTTACTCTTTTTCATATCATTTTTCTATATATGTTTATTTTTTTTACTTTCCTTTGTAAAATATGTATGTTTGTATGTGTATTCCCCTTTTTTTTAGTCTTCTCAGATGTATGATATCTATTTTAGGATTTACACATATTTAATACATATCTATCATTAGATATCTTCAAATGTTTTATGCTATTAACTTGTTATAAAAGGGTTATTTACTTTCATTTTAACTATTAATATCATTTAATATGACTTGTTCATTATTGTAGTGTTTTTCTAATATTTATTATGATATGCTTACTTGGGTCTCTCAAAACAATCTCTCAACCTCACCCTCCACAGGGGTAGAAGTGTGGTTGCATGCACATCCAATTTTATTACAAGTGCATCAAAATCATATTTATATTTGTTTAATGTCTATCGCTCTAGTGGTTTTCAATATATACTTTCTTTCAGCAACGAGCTTCTTTGCATAACATGAAACCAATGTCAGCTACCTTGAATGAAACATGGTTTTGAAGTATTCATTAAGTTTACATTGTAACGAAATTGATGAAGTTGATGTAATAAGTACTATTAACTGCAATAACAACCGTCCAGACTATTTTTATTTAACAGTAAGTTACTGAGAAGAGAAAAGAGTCCCCACTCCAAATCGTAGTAAGTTTTTTGCTTGGATTCAATTATGGCTCGTTCAAAAGTAAAACCTCAGTTGAAAACATAAAGAGACATTATATCAATAACATCTTGTGCAAAGAAATGGTGTGCCCATTCATCTAGCTTTTGACAAAGAGACTAGAACTAAAAATCAACAAAAAGATATTCATGCAATTCACAAATCAACATTTTAGTTTCTTGTATTTTTAATTGTAAAGAAAAGTCACTGGCTCATCCAGTTAAATAATACAGTTTTAAGATATTATTAAATAATAATTAGTAGAATATGTGAAACTTAAGCATCAATCAAACACTTGAAAGCAAATATAGAGACTAATGATTGAGAGCAGGCACTTGGCCTATATATTGATAACGTAAGTAATTTTTCTATCTATTTTTCTTGTACGTTTTTTGTGTTTTATTTTTCTATTAATTTTCTAACCCATTTAAGAACTCTTGAAAGTATTACTACTGCGAATTAACTGAAGATTGCCAAAACAATGATAGAGGTGGAAAGTTGAAATCAATAAGGATTCCCTTATTTAGTTATATGAAGTTACCTGTTTATATAATCTTTTTCTATTCAATCCCAGTAGCATAGTCTTGCAAATCACTCATTCAAATTTAGAAACATATTATGTTCATTACGTAAAAATTAATCTAATTAACTCAATCTTTTGTATCTGTCGAAAAGAACAAAAGCCCCAAAATACCGACATATATCTTGTCAGGAAAAAAAAAGGCGAAGCCTCAAAAAACAACCATCAAAACATACAAAACAAGACATAAAAATAAGCAAAGAAACACATTTTGGGATTTGGGACATACATTCATTACACCCAAATAAAAAATGGAGTAGATACATAACATGGAAGAACCACAGAGATTATCATAGAAGCGGTTGTAATCTAACAATGAGTTTCTATACAAGAATTACATAACAAAACACACATGCTCCTCCAACTTACTATCAAAATACTCCTTCATAAGAAGTCATGTCCACCTCACCTTTGACGAAGATTAATTGTTGCGGATTATGTATGTTTAAGCATACTGTAAATGGTTTGATTATAATAGCCCTTAATCTAGAAGAAGGGTGATAAAAAGGCAGGCCCAACCATTTCGCCCAAGCGCTCACGGCGGGAATTTGAAGACTCTGTGGTGGATTGGCTCGTCATTTTGAAAAGGTCTAAAATGCTCGACTCAACCAGCTTACAAGGGTTGAGGTTTGGCCTGGCTTACCCTTTGTTTTTTTTTCTTGTTTTTATTTCCATGTTTATAAGTTTATAACAGCAAGAAAAATGAGAAGATTTGAAAACAAAGAGATTGAAAACATTCATGTTGTTTCAACAACACTAGAAAAAAATCTAGTAATATTAGCAATGTATTGTTTCATATACTGAATACGCGATCGTGATAACGAGTGACAAGACAGATGGAGGGAGACGAACACACATATCCTATTTATGTAATCTTAGCACTGTGATCACTTTGTTATCTAGAACGACGTACGGAATTTGTGGACCTTCTATTTACGTTATATGGCCTTATCACTGTACGAATTTTTATGTGAACCACCTTCTAATTTACTCTTTGTTAGCATGAACTCCCCAAATTGAACCTCAGTATGTTAACATAATTGTAAATTGATGTTGTTTCATGTTGCACAAACACTTCTTACCTTGTGCTAAACAACAAATCTTTTGATTCATCTAGCAATATTTCAATCACGTCTACAAAATGACTATCAGGAGACAAAGAAAACTCTTTTTTCATAGTTAATCTAGATATGTCACTTTGTTTGCAAAGGGCGTAAATTTTTTCATTCTCTTCTTATGACCAGTTCACGTCTCCCCAGTTCTCCGTGACCTTTCCCCCGTTCTCCCTCCGAGCACAGTTTAAGGCATCTTTGTCCTGTTATCTGTCATTATATGTTTTCTGGTTTTTCATGTTATATGCTTCGTCATTTTTTTTCATTGTCTTTTTGTTTTTGTTTGATTTTGGGTCGAATGTCATTATATATTGGAGATTTTCTTTTGATTTTTGTTCCTAGTTAGTGTAATATGCTGTGTAGTGAGAATTATGACTTCAATAGAAGTTTCGTAAATTCGAGTAGAATTCTAGGATTTATTTCATAACGTTCACGAACGACTTATAATGTACTATTATTTTTTATCAGTTGTGTTTAGGTATTAATTTTTAGTGTTCCATTGTTATCTATATATTATATATATATATACACACACACACACTACTTATTCCCATGTGTTTGCACGTGATACCACTAAGAAAATTTTGTACAGTACATACTATTATTTAATTAGCCTATCAATTTAATAATATGGTTGCAACTGGTCAATGATATTACAGATTCTTTTTTGTATGGTCAATTGTTGATCATCAGTATATATTCTCTTATTCACTGCGCACATATGAAGATGTTCAACTTTTACAATTCTCTTTTAATTAGTTAACATGTGAATATATTAATTTCAATTTACTGAAGGGTTCAATCATTTAAATTCGTGGTATACCTAAATAGAAGATTTAGCTTTATAGACGATATTTGTTGTATATTTTTTCTTTTCATCCATCCAAATGTGTTTGCATATGTATTTCACGTTATACATGTTGCAGTAAGCTATATAAACATGTGAAAAACACCAATGGTATGTTTAGAAACTATTTTTTATACTGTTCTCAGAACGTGCATCGTCACTTTTTTCCCTTAAATTGTGATTATAGAAAAACTTTATTTACAATCAAATAGCTAAGTTCAAATCAAATTTCTTTCATGTAAGTTGTATAACATAATATATAACAGTGCACACAAATTATAACAACAAAATAATTGTGTTCCTGATGTTGGAGGTTTGATATATTAAATACTTCATGAAAAATATTTTTTTAATTTTAATAACAAAACAAAGAGTCCACAATTAATAGTTGTTAAATAACTAAAATAAGTTAAATAATCAAAAAGACCTTGTCTATAAAACCCAAATATACGTATACAAGAAAAATATATACCAATATTTGGCGGTTCAAAACCATCAAATTTAAGAAACAATACAATTTACAACGAAGAACAGACAGAATAAATAAAAATGACATCCTTAATAAAGACAAATCACATTAAAAATATAATAATAAAATTTTCATACTAATTGAATTAAATGTTGTTAAACAGTTCGACTTCCTCTAGCATCAACTGACTTACTCTAAAGAAACGTATCCTAGTATCACAAAAAACTATATCAATAATAATAATAAATAAGTAAACAGAAATAAGTGGCAATGATATGTTAAGAATAAGCTAAAACTAAACATATTCTTCTATGAGATTTTACCATGTGTTTTCCCTAAAAATAGCATAAAAAACAAAAAAAAAAATAATGATGAAGAGAAACGGTTATTAGCTTTTACATATATATCACTTAAAATAGAAGAAATGTTAAAATAAAAAAATACAGTAATCACTACTAAGTTATATTTTAGAAATCAAAACGAATGGAAAATGAAAATAAATATTTACTTACAACTTCATATAGAGTAAATAATTCATCTAGTTAACTATGATATTTACATATTTCTTTAAAAAAAGAAGAATATGAATATTCATGAAATTTTAAAGAATACAATAAATAACTAGTAAGTATTCTTATAATTATAAACTGGTTATGAAACTTTTTACCACAGGGATATAGACTAACCTACTGTAGAAATCAGATGATTATATAACTTGAGTAACACAATGAATAAATAATGGGTGTGAGTATGTTGATAGACTCGTCACTTTACCCACTTATCGTTTACACCATTAAAACATGGAAGGTTTATATTTTCATTCTCTACATTTCATTCTACATGAATATTTTAATGCATTGAAGATCTTATTTGATGCTTGAATTTAAATATAAACTTTTACTTATATTTATTAATTATAGATATTTAATATTTAATTTAATTTAGAGGTAAGAATAAGGGTAAATGATAATTCAACTTTGAGGTTTAGTAGCTCCCACTATAACATATATATATTGTTTTGTATGTTAAAATTATAAAATATAACTGGGTTCTTGTTGTTGACTATCATATTGACTTCCCAATGACTGTGTAAATAAATAGATCTATTATCAATGTTTTACTGATTATATATATATATCTATATATATATATATATATATATATATATCTATATATATATATTATTAATTATATATAAATATATATTACTTATCCAATGTTTATCCTTACACCCAAAAAAGACATAATTCAGATTCTTGTAAGTAATTTACAATAAATTCAATAAAGCATTATTCTCGGAGGAAAACCACCAGCATTGTGTTATAACATCTAAGGGTCGGTATAATAATATGGAAAATTATTGTCAAAAGTTAATTATGAAAAATGCCTAATACCCCCTGAATCTGGCCCGAATCCCAAAGACGTAGACAATACTAAGGTTCGATTCCCTTACCCCCTGAACGTTATTTATAAATACTTTCAACCACTTCAGCTAAGTGGCAATAACTTAAACAAATGTCAACACACGCTCGCCCACAAGGATAGTGTGCAGGTTGTCTTTTTCTGAAGGGTACTTTTGAAATTCGCGAGAGTTATCACGAGCAACCCTGCACTTAAAAGTGTACAGGAACCACATTAGCAAATGATTTAAACATTGATCTGATAAAATATTTACAGAAAAGGCAGTACCCAGGTTGTCATACAACTAAATGGCACAAGTCAATACGCTGACCAAAACTGTATATTTTTCTTATTTTCAACCAAATCTACATATATGTGTTTTTTACTCACTCATAGTAATTTAGCATATCTAGATTATCAAAGGCATTACTTAACACCTTATTCAAACTAACTCAATGAACGATCCTAACGCATCTTTTAAAAAATTGTGGTAACAAAAAATGAGACGATTTTTTGTGTCTTGGAGACGAATATCCATAACCTTTTGAGGAAGTAAAAAACCTTTTTAAAAAAGGTCACAACCTTATTGAAAAATGAAGAGTCACAACTTATTGAAATAAGTTACAACTCCTGGAAGGCAAAACGCTTTGAAAAAGTCACAACTCAGGAATTATATTTTTTGTGTCTTATCGAGCATAATCAGGACCTTTTGAGAATCTGACATTTTGAGAACTCACCACCTTTCTCAAAAAGTCACAACTTATTGAAAAAAAATGGACCATTCCTAGTAGTCACTAACTCTTTCAAAAGTCATCACTCATTGAAAAAGTCACAAACTCTTTGAAAATGCAGAACTATTTGGAAAAGACACAACTCAGTGAAAAATAACAAACCTTTGAAAAAAGTAACAACTTAAAAGAAAATTTATATATATATATATATACATATATATATATATAAATTGTGTATAAGAATCATGACACCTTGTTTCATTAAAAAATAGTGCTTTTTGCTATTCTTTTTTTTAAAAATATTTTCCAAGTATGAAAAATTCACTAATATTGTTATTTTTCATATCACTTCGAAAGGAAAGGGTAAGTAATTATTGCAATAATAGTGACACTTTTAATATACACAGGGAGGGTTGTTTTCCATATATGATCGTGCAGATACTCGAATGGCAAGGAACCATTAATCTTGGAAAATATTATATAGATGTCCTAATGAGTTGCTTATCATATTTCTCATAAATTAGCATTGAAATGGATGATAACATGTGGAAACATGTGATGTCGAATCAACAAGAAATTATGGCTATTACATGTTTCACCAATATTGATTTGATGTTTTCATTCAATTTTTTGATAATATTTTGAAATGATTCCAGATTTGTTTGATGTATCAAATTAATTTTACCTTTATTTTTTGAGGAGCTCCCACTATTGCGTAACACTAATTATGATAATATCCTCCCCATAACCAAAGGTGTTGGATTGTGTCCCCTCCTCCCCACGAACACAACAAGATGAGCTTGTGTGTCTTCATCTCACCCTTTACTAAATGACAATAAGGGCTCACATGACACAGAGGTGACCTAGTCTCCTGGAGTACATGTAGTTACATTTTTAAACCATCCTGATTCACTCTATGGATGTTGATAACCATTTATAATTTGAGTGATTTGATGAATTGGTTCAAGCTCAGACAATCTAACATCCAAGAACAAGCTAAATAGAAAATTGATTGTGTAAATCCTATACGAGCAACCATCCTTGGGCCATTGTAGGTCTTGATACTGGTATTGAAAAAATTTATAAGTGCAAGCGGAAGATGGAGACGTTGAGTTTTGGAACCCAGTTTTTTCTTCCTAGAACCTTGAATAGATTCATTCATGTAAAAAAAGTTTCCGTTGTGTTCAATTATATATGTTGCAAAAAGACAAGGGTGTGTGATCTCTTCTCTTCACATGTCTTTAACCTCACTTCATGTAAATCCCGCCCTTTTTTTTTTTTCATCAGTTATTCACACGAAAGTGTTGTTGAATACTTAATTAACGATGTTTTTGAGCAATTAACCGATTTCGAAGGAAGACCACAAAATTAAAATCTCTTCTTTTCTTTTTTATAGCTTCATAACTCTATGCTTCTTACATAACTTTGAACATACGGCTATATGGAAGATTCGCCTTTCTCATTTATTCAATGTGATTCTTGTTATAACTTAGTAAAGGGAGCCTAGCAAAACAAAGACAATCAAGACTTGGACTTAGATTTCTTCCTAGAACTTGTGAGAGAATTAGAGGGGATAACTTTATGTTAATTGGGAATTTGAAGAATGGAGCGTTTCGGTAGATTTAGGGATTGAGAGGTATCTATAAGTCTAGAATCAGGTCAATGATGTGGCATAGACATGAAATACCTAGAAAAAGACCGCACATTTTACCTTAAAGAATAACTAGAGCGGAAAGTGATCTATGATTGGTACCTAAGGTATGTAACCATTCTATACTCGACGGTCACCGTAGAACCAACTTTAGAAATTTCATCCACTTCCCACGAACCATTCTAATGATTGTTATCCAATTTTCTATGACCTAAGGACAGTTATAGATCCCAATCTCATAAGACATTTTACTAAGCTAGAATCAATTCTATGCCCCCAGATAATAAACCATAATGACTGACTACAATATCCCACCCTATCTATTTGTAGGCCCAACATAAAACATTTCTCACCATTTCTAAAATTTAACTCAACTATTCTTCCTATGACATGTAGGATTTATGTCACTACCCAAACCGAGCACGGGAGCCGGCGACTGGGCACCCACATTACCCTCCTATGTGAGCGAACCAACCAATCAAACCTTTAATCATTTCGTTGATATAAACATAAGGCAATGCGGAAGACTTAAACTCACAAATAAAAGACAATTCATAACTTCTAAAATTCACCTCATTAATTCCCCAAATCTGAGTCATCACACAAGAACATCTATGAATCAAACTACTAAACTAAGAGTATTCTAAGAAGCTCAACAAATAAAAGCTAGTCTAATGCCGAACTTCAAGGCATCAAAGACCTGAGGAGGAGAATCCATCCAAGCTAGAACTCATAATGGTGGGGGCAGAGGTAACGCGCGAAAAGCTTTTGGGCAGATAGCCTGCCCGAGTGGCGCTAAGCGTCCTCCTAGATTGGAAAGATTCGCCTTCATCTTACGGGCGGAAAAGTCGAACCCGCGTCCCCCTGAAGATCCGGTGTGACGAAGACTGGCTGAACTACCGGGTTGAGTCGAGATGACGCACGTTGCTGCACTCCACAATAAAAAAAAAAGGAACACATAAAATTAGGGGGGTCATTACATCCTACCCTAGTCACTGAGTAGTCTATCAATCTGGCCAACCTCAAAATGAAAACAGTATATATCAAGTAACATCATAAAATCACTAAGATTCCTTTAGCATGCAACATTTTACAATTACATAATCTTGGTTACACCACCAGCACATCAATGAGACTCACCCTGCCCTCATACTCGGTTGCTTCGGAAACATGTTATTTAATTGGAGTCATCTTAGTATCTTTCAAGATTCATTATGTTATTTTACTCTCGTGTCCTGTACGTGACACGCCTCTCCTTCATTCTATCCCTGGTGTAGGAATGTGACACTTCCTCTGATCCATCAATATTCGATCCTGGTGTCGGAACGTGACACGCCGATCCTCATATTCTATCAGGGTACCGGAAGTGGCACCCCGATCCATAATAGGCTATCCTGGGTGTCGGAACGTGACACTCCGATCCTCATATTCTAATCTATCCTGGTACCAAGGTTCTTTGGAAAACTGGCAACCCGATCTCATACATTCTATGGTGGGTCGGAACGTGACCACTCCGATCCTCATATCTAAATCCTTGTACCGGACGTGGCACCCGATCTCATATAACTATCCTGGTGTCGGTACCGTGACACTCCGATCCTCATATCTAATCCTGTTACCGAACGTGCAACCCGATCCTCTATTTCATTTTGGTACCTTAACGTGGCAACCCGCTCCCCTTAATTCATCAAGCCCTTCTTTTTAATACGCAAGGCATCATCCAATCTCATTATATAATTTATCAAAGCCCTCTTTTTAATATACCCACTTGCATCATCCATTACCAGTGAATTAGGTTTCTTCAAGATTTAAGATTCAATAGCTTCATCATGCTTATTTATCACCATCATGCATATATATATAGAATCACATCATGCATACACGCAATTCGATAGGAAGACTTAATAATAGCTACCTCACACATATCATTCCGCTATTAAGGAGTTTCTACAGATAGTGTAAAACAAACCATACAACCTACCGTCCACCGAAGAATTGCGATCACAACTATGCTCTTCTCAAAATCCTTGCTATCCCGCTTCGTGTCTTCTCTCTCTCTACTCGTTCTCTTTCTCCTTTTTTTCTCTGTCGCTCTTTGTTCTTCTATTTTTCTTATTCAAACCCTCTTTCTTTTACCCTAATTATAGATATTAAGAAAAAGACTGGCATATAACCCACTATTACCCTTAAGGTTACCTGGACTCTTTTAACCTCCCAGTAGTTAACTTATTAACCTTAACCCTCGATACTTATAATTAAAGCGGAATAGTCAAGAACGTCCCGAAAACTGTAAAGAAATCCGACCCGAACTGAATTGCTGTACCCTGTGACGGGCCGCGCGCCCTGCCGACGGTCCGTCCTGCTGTCCGTACACACAGGTCCAGAGACCTTGTTTTTAAGTGGATTGCCTGTGATCGGGCCCTTCTAGCCTGCAACGGTCCGTCCTGCCATTCTGTCCATGACGTCAGAGAGTCGGATTTTCAGTACCCCAGTTCAGATTTTCTAAAGTGTTTTTGGAAAACGACACCTCCACGATGGTCCTCGTGCACTTGACGGTCCGTCGTGGGCCCTCCGTCCCCTCTGCCATTTTTTTCCGAATAAAAAATCGTTTTCTTCAAACGACTAAAACATGTCTGTTTACATAGATACCAATTTTACCGATCATTCGTCCCCGAACGATGACAATAAGGGAAAACAAGGGCGAAATAGGAATACATGAATCTGTAAACGACGTGGTACTTTCTCGCATATCTGCTCTTCTTTTCCTTCTCCCAGTGGCTTCTTCAATACACCGGTCGATTCTTACATTGCACCTTGATGGATCAATCTCTCTTGACCTCAAGCTTGCCGAACTTCTCTATCTAAAATAGCAACAGGCTCCCCTCCATCAAGACACTTGTTCTCATTCAAGCAAAACTGAATCCCAACGGATATGTTTTAATTTTCCATCCCCTGGACTTTTCAACATCGCCACATTGAACACTACCGGATGTAACTCCGGACACCCTGGAGGCAAGGCTAACTTCATAAGCCCACCTCCCCGACCGTTTTAAGTACTAGTACTTCCAAAAGGACCAATGTATCCTTGGGCTTAGCTTGCCCTCTTGAAACCAAACCGCATCAACCCACAACACCCCTCTTCATTGGGTGAAACTTAAAACTTTCAACAAGACTTGTTCCACCGCTCCATGACTCTCTAAAGTCCTCTACTTTCGATCTGCTATTCTTTTTTCTACTCTTTGCGCCGCTAGAAGCTTTTTTCTTGATGGACTTCACTTTTCCTTTCCATCGCTCTCCTCAAAAGATCCGTACCACCCCAAGGTCTAACTTCGATGCATCAAACCAACCATTGGAGACCTAACATCTCCTCCATACAATGCTTCAAAGGGAGCCATATTAATGCTTGATGATGCTATTATTGTTAGAAAACTGCCGCTAAGGGTCAAGAAGCTATCCCAATGTGCCACCGTGAATTCTCTATCACTACATGCACGAAGCATATCCTCCACACTTGAATCGTTCTCTCAGCACTGACCATCGGTCCTAGGATTGGAACGCGTACTACGTGCCAACCTAGTACCCAATTCTGCATGCAATGGTTTTCTCAAACTAGAAGTAAACTGCGTACCTTAATCTGATATGATGGATAGTGAACTCTCCGTCAATCGAACAACTCTGAGATGGTAAAGTTTTGCTAAACTTCTTCCTGCATTGTAATCACCACCTTTAACCGGAATGACAATGAGAACACTTAGTTAACCTATCAACCACTCACACCAATAGAGTCATCAACTTGCCGCATGTCTTTCGAAGCCCAACCACCACGAAGTCCATGCGATTCTCATCCCTCATTTCCATTCTGGAATGGGCATTCCCTCTGAAGTGGGTTCCTCCGGGCCTCTGTGTTTCATACTTTACTTGTTGACAACTTTGGACATTTGTGCGATAAATCCCACCAATATCACCTTCATTCGTCTCCAATCACCAAAAGTGTTGCTTTAGGTCACGGTACATCTTGGTTGCACCCGGATGTATCGAATACACTTGAACTATGAGCCTCTGTCAGAATAGTGTTGATCACATCATCGCACGCGAGGTCACACATACCCTTCCCTTAATCCTCAAAACACCTTCTTCATCGACTTTCGCTTCTTTGGAGCCCCTCTCCGTTGCCAATCACGTTCATCTCCTCGGATCCGGATCAATTGTTCATCATTAGAACTGCTTTCCCGAATCTTATCAAGGAAGAAGATCCTTGCCTTTCACACCAGCTAAAAATCCCTCCCTTCTCATTTACTTCTAATCTCATAAGGTCGTTAGCCAAACTGACTTCTCTAGCCAATGGGGCCGCCTAGAGCTTGCAAGTGAGCTAGACTACCCATGCGCCTTCCCGCCTTCTACTTAAAGCATCCGCTACAACAATTGCTGCCTTCCCCGGATGGTACAAAATAGTGTGTCGTAGTCCTTCATAGTTCCATCCATCTCCTCTGTCTCAAATCCAATCCCTTTGAGTTGAAGACATACTGTAGACTCGATGATGCGTATGATCCCTCACACTAAACCCCATATCAATAGTGGTCTTCCATTGCTTTAGTGGCACAACCTACCAGCGGCCAATTCCTAACGTCATGAGTTGTGATAATTAACGTTTCCTGCACCTTTAATTGTCTTGAAGCATAAGCTAGTCACTCATTTCTTTCTCCTTTGCATTCGTCACTTGTCGCACCCAAACCCGAATAGGGGCATCCCAATAACATGAGTTCTTACCCTCCACTGGCAAGTAAGGATAGGTCTGTAGTCAACAGAGTCCCTTGAGCTTCTTAAAGCTTCCTCCTTCTACAACCCTCATCCGACCATACACATGGCACATTTTACTCTATTCAAGGTTCGTCAGTTGGGAAATCAATAGAAGAGAATCCCTTGACAAAATCGCGGTAGTAGCTACTAAACCCCACAAAGCTCCTTATTTCTTGTCTGACCACATTAGTAGGTCTTATACCCACTCTCAACTATTTTTCGATTCTTAGACGGATCTCACCCATCTACACTCATCCTTCTTAAACGCACATCCAAGAAGGACACTGCATCTATCCAAAACTCACACTTATAGAACTTGGGCATAAAGCTTGTTTTTCTCCTAACATTTCCACTTATCAATTCGCAAATGCTCCTCATGTTTTCCTTCTTACTCTTGGCAGTATATCAGTATTACTCCTCAATAGATAACATCAACAAGCGATCTAAATATGGCCTTAAAAATTGCCCGTTCATCAAACTCAATGAACGCTATCATGGCATTCGTAGGCAAAAAGACCATCACGTACAATTAAAATCGTAATGCCCATATATCCCCACCTGGTCTAAAAAGCAGTCTTTGAGCACATCCGTTCCCGTAAATTTTCAATGGGGTGAATAACCGTGATCTCAAGCTTGCAATCTGAATCGTAGAGAAGACACAAGCACCTCTTTGTAACTGATCGCACAATCATCAATGCGAGGAGAGGATACCTTGTTCTTTTAATTATAGTCCCTTGTTCAACTGTGCCGGTGTCTATGCACACTCCTAAACTCCCATCTTTCTTCTTTACAACCAAAACCGAGCATCCCCAGTGAGATGACTTTGTCTAATGAAGCCTTTGCTCACAACTCTTGAAGTTGGGCTTAATTCTCTTAAACTCCGCTGGGCCATTCTGTAAGTGGTGGTCATAGAATGGGCGTTCTGGACCCAGTGTCCGAGATCAATACAGAATCAATTCCCTATTCTGGGGGCAATAACCCTGAAAGATCTTGCAAGGGACACATCAAGAAACTCAACGGACAACCGAAACCGACTCATCGACAGTACTTGGGTAAATGTGTCAAACTTGAGACATGTTGGCCAAGAAAGCTAACAACCCTTTACTAACCATTTTCTTAGCACGAAGAAAGGAGATGAACGCACCGATTGGAAGTGTATTCCACCCTCTCCACACTAACGGATCTGTCCCCAGCTTGGCTATACGTCACCTGTGTTTTTAGGCATTACCTGAATCCAAGAGCGCGTAATTGTGCGGAGATAAGCCAAGTCATACCACAATTATCATCAAAATCAACCATCTTCTTAAGTATAACCCAAATCTACATAAGTGTTTCTCCCCACAAAGTTCACACCAACAGACCTATTAATACCTTGTCAAACTACCACGACTTCACCTACCGGAGTAGAAACCGACCATATGGCCGTATCAAGTAATTCACATTCGTCAAATTCGAACCATTAGCAAATAGGCGACGATACATAAGAAAATTGGATCCCAGATCATAAAAACAATACACGCAGCCATGCAATCACAACCAGAAGCATTACCTGTGATTGAACAGCAGTCAGATGTTTCCCGCACTCGATCTCCCAGGGAAAGCATAACAATGGGCACCCTTTCCGTGTTGTTTCGCGTCCCGTTCCCCCTCACCATGTGTGATTGTGTGGCTCCAGTTTTTTCCATCACCCCGGCCCGGCCATTTTTGGTGACCACCATTCCCCACACACTCCCTCCTTCGACCACCTCGTCCCTCCGAATAACTGCCTCTGCCAATAACCACCTTCCACCTTCTAACCAACTGTTTGTGGTCTATCGCTCTGTTTTGGACAATAACCTCCTTGAATATGCCCGTCCTCCCACACCCATAACACTCTCTAGACTTCACGCATGGGTCCCTCTCAGAGAAATGTTGAACGTTCTGAGGTGGAACGCCCCAGACTACATACGTCCTGTAGTGAAGACTGAATGGGTTCGGACTGAGTAACTCCGGAACCCTGCCTCTAGAGTAAGACCATGAAAAAAACTCACCCTCCTTTTTCGAACCCTCTTTGATTCAATGCCGTGGTCACCCATGCATCTGGCTCCACTCCTTCCACCTCTACCACGAAATCACCACTTTCTTGGAAGGATTTGGCCGTCAGCCGCATACCTGTAAGGCTGAAATTCGCAAATTCTGATCTCAACCCCTTTACAAAACGGCGATCCGCTCTTGTGGACTTGAAACATAGTTGAGGCAATATCTGGATGTGCACCGAAACTTAGCCCTCCTATGCATTGACCGACATCCTACCCTTCTCTAGGTCCTCAAGAACCGTCCCTTTTCCTATCTCTCAAGTTGTCCGGGAAT